>JALMQS010000398.1:0-105436 GCA_024734495.1 Forficula auricularia
TAGAGTGTGTCTTCTGGTGGATAAATATATTTTTTATTTATTTTTAAAGAGACTATAGTTTTGAAGTCTTTGCATCCTTCATCAGTCTATTACAATTGATTCATGGGAATTAATATGTGAATCAATTGTAACAGAGTGATGAAGAGGCCTAAATCCCTCAAATCTAGTCTCTTTATAAATGAATTAAGGATTTATTTATCTAGCAGAAGTCACTATTTTATTGTCTCCTTCAATTTATAAAAATTCTGCTACTCTCGGCAAAAACAAACTTTTAATTTAAAAGCTTTCAAATTCAACACTTAAAAAAGACCACGAAATTAATCTAATATTGTTTTAATTTATTTATTTTTAATGTAATAAATTTTAAGGGAAATTCCGATAGAACATCCACTACTCAATATGAGTTGTTATGGACAATTTTTATTACATGTCAGAAGGATTGTATTGTGATTTTCCTTAGAAAGGTAAACTCTACTACTCTCGTCAATTTGAGTTTTTCTATTTATTTGAGGAATAACCATTCCAATGGCCTTCGAGTTAGAAATTATTAAAACGCGAAATTCTCACCACTTTCTATTTAAAGTATTATATTGTATGGTTTAATGGTATGTTTAAATGTAGAATCAATTTTTTGGGGTTTTTCGGCCCTTCTAGCCATCAGACAATTTACGATACTATTATTTAATAATGTCTTCTATGTAGGGATCAGATTTTTAGCTGGTTGCCTCGAGTCGGATTCGAACCCGGGCTCACTTGATTAGCAGGCTTGTATGCTAACCGCTCGACTAACCTGAACCCCTTAGAATCAATTGGGAATTTTTTTAATGGTTAATATTATATCTTTGATTAAAATTGTTACGTTTACTTTATCTGTTATATACCAAATACGATTACACATTGAATTTGACTCCAAGGACCGAGATTCATTTTTGGCACTTAGGTTTAATTCCCAGTGGAGTTTAAACATCCTCTAAGAGGGCAATTTTTTATTGAGACAAAAGATAAATCTTCCAAGAAAGATAAATTATCATAAACAATTTCTTATGGAAAATCACGAGGTTGTCTTTTATCGAATTATTATGGATAGTTTTTATTAATTGCCAGAAGAATTCTGTACAACTTTGGGAGGTGAGCCCAAGTGCCAAAAATAAATCCATGGCTGTCCTTTGCGTTGGAACTAATCTGACATATTTATATCACCCGTGGAAAAAATTCACTCTAATACTCGTATTTTATTCTTATCTTAAACAATGGAATTTAATACATTCCTTTTGACATAAAAATAGACATTATCCACAACAACATAAACTTTTATAAATAATCTCTTATTGAACTGCACAAACGATTTTCTTAAGGTAGTTGTTTTGCGACAATACTAGCAAAAAGTTAATGCTAGAATATACATGGTGATTCACGGTCGATGGCACGTTAGACGTTTATGGAAAACGGAACTCAGAATTTTTCTGAAAATTTAGCACCTTACATTTTCTTACCTGTTCTATCGATCTAAAATATTTTCAGCATTACTACGTTTCGGCTTCCATCAAAAAGCCGTATCAACTTTTTTTTTTAAATGGAACACACCGTATATTAACACGTTGCTAGAACCGCCCTTTTATTAAAATACTGTTTTGTTAATATTGTCCTATACCTATCTCCGAAGGGTGATCCGCCATTGGAAGTAGGTGTACACCTCTTTGGAAGTATTTTGGAAGTACTTGGAAATATTTGGAAGCACTTGGAAATATTTGGAAGTACTTGGAAATATTTGGAAGTACTTGGAAATATTTGGAAGTACTTGGAAATATTTGGAAGAATTTGGAAATATTTGGAAGTACTTGGAAATATTTGAAAGTACTTGGAAATATTTGAAAGTACTTGGAAATATTTGAAAGTACTTGGAAATATTTGGAATTACTTGGAAATATTTGGAATTACTTGGAAATATTTGGAATTACTTGGAAATATTTGGAAGTACTTGGAAATATTTGGAAGCACAAGTGGAAGTAGGTGTAGAACATATTAGGTCGCGGTTCACTCGGTTTTCCAAATAAAAAAAAAAATATAAATAAAAATATGGTCCAAAATTAAACTTAAATAAATTATTGCTCTCAATTCATGAAAAGTTTATCTTTTGGAGGTAGTTTAGACACACCCGAAGTATTTAATTTACGCCGAAAAATCGACTCCATATTATACAGGGCGTGCTAAGATTACTATTATTTCAGTTATTTATAAAAGGGGTCAAAAGTTCGTTTTTTTCAAATGAGACCCCTTGTATATTACTTAACAAATTGAAAGACGAAGAAAAATGCCTTAAGAGGATATATCATGTCCCTAAAACATCAAGTTTTCATAATAAAGGCGCTTTTTCGTGAAAAATTAAATTTTAATGAATTTAATTTTAACTAACCATGGAAATATCAAGCTCATTACAGTTTGTTGAGTATTTATTAGAAATTTATAAAGAGTTTATTGACGGTGTTCAAAAAAATCTCCCAAATTAACCGCAAATATTGATTATTCAAACTAAGTTCTTTTGAAATTATTTATTTTGTACCATAAGAACTTAGTTTGAATAATCAATATTTTCGAACCCATTTGGAGAAACAACTACCTTAATCAGAATTAGAATATTTTTTTTTAATTCTTTTTAAAATATAGGTGTCGCTTTTTTTGGCTTTTCGGCCTTTCTAGCCATTAGCCAATTTACGATACTACTTATTATTTATGTTTTTAAAATTTGTCTCTACCCCGGGGTCAGATTTTAGCCGGATGCCTCGAGTCGGATTCGAACCCCGGGCCACTTGGTTAGCAGGCTGACACGCTACCCCTAGCCTAACCCGACCCCCATATGGATGGATTTTTGAACCCTTCGGTGTTCACAAGTGGCTAAACTCGAAATTATGAAAAAATTCCACGAACTCCCTCTTTCTCTCCCTATCAATAGAACACATAATAAGAAAAAATTGATATTTCAAATATTTCGTAAGAAATAAGGTAATGGACTACTCAAATTTGGCTGGATGATTTTTTTTGCTTGTTATATATCTTGTTATTTTAATCCAGGTTAATCATAATATCTTATGAAGGTCATCATTTACCTTTTCTAATCTATAATTTTGTCCAACTGCTTAGCCACTTGGGTGGGAGGCAGCTACATCAATGCAACTTCGGAGGCTCTCTTCACCCAAGGACTTGCATGGTGTCAAGTTCCTTTCGGCTACAGCCTCAGCTTACTAGTCGGTAAGCATAATTTTACTTTACCATAAATGTAATATGGGGAATTATTGTAATTGTGCTGAAAAAAATTGGTGCTGTTGCTACATTTTTCAAAATATATAAAAGATGACTAAAATAATTTGGATGTAAATAAAATAGCGAAATTACACCGTTGAAACCTACAAAAATATTTTAAACAACTATCATTGAAAAAATATAATACACTACGGTGCAAAAAATCGAGCCTCCAATAAAAGCTTTATTAAATAACAAATTATTTTTAAAATTGCTACAAATAGCCATTAATTTGTTCTATTAACTCTTAAACTAACATATTCAATAAATATGGATGATAATTTTTGAATTTCTTTGGTAAGAATAAGTAAAATTAAATTAAGAAATACAATTACAAATTATCCTACTTTCTCAATATCACTTTAAATTTAAATAAAGTTTTAATAAAAGATCAAATTCTATTTGAAATATCAAAAAAAAAAAAAAGAATCATTTTGAATTTAGCATCATTGATAGAAAGATAAAATATACAAAATGGTTATTTCTGAAGTTTAAGCAGTTTAAATTGTGTGCCTAATTAATCAAGGGCTAAGTCAACGACAAGTGGCAAGTACAGTTGCAAAAAGCAATAATTCCAATAATGTATGGTTACTTGTAAAAAAATTCAAAATGATTTACTATTTAATAAAGTTTTTATTGGTGGATCGATTTTTTTGTAGTCTATTTTTAGATCAACTACGTACGGTACTTTGTCAAAATATCTGTGTGTTCATGAGTTTGTGGTTGTTTTGTTCACTCTAGTTAAAAAATTAATAATATCAAACCGAAATTCCATTCTTAGATGTTTTCATAATGAGATTAAAAGTTGATTAGATTTTGGTTGAAAACGGGATCAAAATTAAGGGAGTTCTAAAATAGCGAATTCACCCATCCTGACACCTGGTGGCGAAAAGTTTCTATTCTTCTTTAAGGACAATACATACATTTAATTTCTCATTAACTAGATTTAATAATATTTGTATTTGTTTTTGACATAGAGAAGTCAAGAAATCTGATCATACAGTGACGTAGCCAGAAAATTTTTATGGGGGGGGGGGGTCAATCAATAAAGCAAAATATTTAGTGATAATTTTTTTATTAAAATAAATAGGTACTTCAAGAAATTAAAAAAGAACATAATTCGTGATTAAACATATGAAATATATTTAATTACGGTAAGTTTGCCATAAGAAACGGTTTGTCCTTGTTACTCATCCTATGAGCCCTGCCCTATGCCTCTAGATCATATATACACATTTACGCACAGAGATATTAAAAATTATTTTTTGGATTTACAAAACTTTGTAACGTAAAGATTTACAAAAGTATGAATTTTTTCGTATTGTTACAATTTTTCCTTATACTATATAGAGATAAGAGATATGCTAAAGTAAAAAATTGTAAAAAAAAATCATACCAAAAATGATGCCATACAATGACTTCTTGTTAATGTGGAAAAGGGTATTCATTGATAGTCGTCTCTTACCTAGAAAAATAAACTGCAACGGATCGTTGCTAGACTTTATCCATAGTCATTTGAAATATTAATATGTTTATTCCTTTATTATTAATCAGATAAACCGACCAAATAAATTAATTTTATGGCAAACAACTCAAGCTTGAGAAAAAAGAATTTAGTCTTTTTGATTTTAAGTCGATTCTTCTACATTTTCAGTAGAGGTTTCCATTAATAGTCAAAACATCAAAAATGGAATGCAATAAGGTTATTCCTCTAGTATTAGATAAGAATCGATCGTTATTTTTGATTTTAAGTCGATTCCTCCATGTCTTCAGCAATGGTTACCAATAATAATCGAAACGTCAAAAACCTAATGTAGAATTGTTATTCCTCAAGTATTAGATGAGAATCAATCGCTATTTTTGATTTTAAGTCGATTCCTCCATGTCTTCAGCAATGGTTACTAATAAAAACCGAAACGTCAAAAATCCAATATAGAATGATTATTCCTCAAGTACTAGATGAGAATCAATCGCTATTTTTGGTTTAAAATCGATTTCTCTGTCTTTAGCAAAGGTAACGGATAAGAAAACAACGCAGTTGCTATGGTTACTCATAAAAATTCCTCCCAAATTTTTAGCATTTCACAGAGAGAAGCCTATCCATTCTTACTTAAGCAAGGCTAAATGAGCTATATTAAAACTTTCAAATGAATAAATTTTAAAGAATTTAAAAAATTAAAAAAGTACCATCTTACTCTAGGGTAAAGTACTTTAAAATATAATTTTACTAAAAACTTTATTTAACCTTTTTTGTGGTCCCCAAGGTACTTAATTAGGATATTAAATTTCATCAAAATTGGTTAAGTCTTTTTCAAGATATTTAGAAAAAACTAAAAAAGTACTGAAATAAAGTACTAATGTTTGTGGGCCGATATGTACCAAAAACTAATCAGCGCTTCATTTTGTTAAACTAATGGTAGGTTTTCAATTTCATTTCAATCGGTACAACGGTGTGGAAAAAATCGTGGGCCAAAAAAGCGATAACATACATCCATACATACATCCATACATACATCCATCCATACATCCGCACGCACTAAATGAAAAAATCGCACTTTTTGGCCTCTCGACGAGACCCCATGTAATTTTTGGCAAAACCGTCACGTGCTAATATTCAACCTAATTGAATACTACAATTTGTGACTTTAATTGAGTCCATGGGTTCCGTAGTCTTTACCTGAGGACCCTTTGAAGCCACGCTTGCCCCGAGAGCGATTACAATACTTTACCCATGCTTTGCATTGGATAAAGTAAAAAAGATAATCATTATAAAAAGTTCAGGATCTCAATGAGGCAGAGGCGGATTAAATGTCGGCAGCGCCCTAGGTTAGGATCACATTGGCACCCCTCTAGCGGCCATATATTATAAATTTTAACTATTTATACATAATAATTAGATAGGACAGAACATGAGTATCCTTAGACGTGAATGAAATATATTATAATTCATTCACGTCTTAGGATACTCGTTCTTCATGATTAATTTTACTGGCCAAAAAAAACGCGAAAGGGAAATATTGAAATCAAATTATCAGCCATACTGTGCATTTTATAACAACTTTTTCATATTTACGAACAAATAGTAGAACAACTTATACATTGCAATTGATAAAAAAATTAAATTGCATTTTTAACCGACTTCAAAAAAGGAGGAGGTTATCAATTCGACTGAATTTTTTTTGTGTGTGTCTATGTTACCTGATATCTTCGGCAATTATGAACAGATTTTGATAAATTTTTTTGCATTGGGTTCAGTCTACTTCTGTTTGGTCCCGTTTTTTTTTCATTGGTATTGAACCTTTTTTATAATATGTATGTTCAAGCATAACTTCTTTTTTATGGAGCGATTTCAATCATTCTTCTTTTATTAGAAAAAGGTACCTTAGGGGTAGTCCCATATTAATTTGGTCAAGTTCTGATGATATGATCAATGACGAAATAACGTAAATCTCCAATTTTTATGAGCAAATAATCGAAATTATAATAAATAAAATATTTTATAAAAAAACAATCTTAAAACGCTCATTTAATACCCGCAAACGTTTCGAGAGAATTTCTATATTTATGAATTGAATTTTTTAACATTTTCTGATGAAAAGGGAGAGGAGAGAGGAAGGAAGATTAACCAATCGACTTGATTGGGGAATAATGGAATTAAATAATTATCGGAAAAGAGGTTTTTTTATCTAATTAGATTTTTCCTCTTATTAAAAACACGGACTAAATATGAATAAGGACACTCGATGGTGGAGAAGCAATCTCCGAAATCGAAGCTAAAATACAAGGTATACATTAATTAATGTAAAATAATTGGTTTAATAAAATTTATAAAAAAAAAAAACATTTTCTTTAGTTAGTTTTTCCTCTTATTAAAAACAAGGACTAAAAGATGAATAAGGACACTCGATGGTGGAGAAGTTATCTCCGGAATCGAAGCAAAAAATAGAATGTATACATTAATTCATGTAAAATAATTGGTTTAATAAAATTTATATAAAAAAATATATATCATTTTTCTGATTCATTTGCCCGACGCTTTCTCTTAGTAGATGCATGCAAAGTATTATCTTAAGTCACAATTAATAATATATCACTAAAAAGAGAAAAATAAAAATAATTTTTATAAAACAAAATAAAACCAACTTCAAAAAAATTAAATGCATCAAATAAAATAATGAGAACTCAAAAATCAAATAAAATTACACTAAAAGGTATAAAATATTTATCTAATTTAGTTACAACTAAACGATGAAATTGTTACATGAAATCCCTTTTTGAAGTCGGTGCCAAAAAACCTATATAAGCGAGCTTACCCGCCAAACGTACTCAGTAAAATCCGTCGAGTGCGATTCATAAAATGTATATGTTTAGCACCGACTTCAAAAAGTGATTTCATGTAACAATTTCATCGTTTAGTTGTAACTAAATTAGATAATTATTTTATACCTTTTAGTGTATTTCATTTGATTTTTGAGTTACTCATTATTTTATTTGATGCATTTAATTTTTTGAAGTCGGTTTTTTTTTATAAATTGAAGGAGACAATAAAAGAGTGTGTCTTCTGCTGGAATTATAAATTTTATTTATTTATAACGAGACTATAGTTTCGAGGGCTTTGTCCTCTTCATCAGTCTATTACAATGTATTCACAGGAATTAATTTATGAATGAAAGTTTAAAATCTTTCATGTGGTTAGTTTAAGATAGAGAAGGAGAGGACAAAGCCCTCGAAACAATAGTCTCGTTATAAATAAATAAAATTTATAATTCCAGCAGAAGACACACTCTTTTATTGTCTCCTTCAATATATAAAAATTCTGCTACTCTCGAAGCGAAAACTTTCAATTTAATATAAAAATTATATGTTAGCAAAAATCTATCTTGAAAAAGTGTCGGAAAATCGAATTTTTTTAGGTACCGCATGTACGGAATGCTGCTATCAAAAGTTGGATCTGGAAATTTATTTTCTTCATGAGCCTATATCTCGAAAACTTAATAAGTGATTTAAAAAATAAAAAATAGTTTTGAACATATATTTTACCTATCTATACATACCTCGCTGGAATGCACCTTATACTGAAACACACAGTGTATAAACATAGTATGCATTTCATACCCCTTCTTCCCTTAGACTACGCCTATGACAACAAGTCGATCGCGACACACTTTTAAGATAAAACGTAAAACTTATATACAGAAAAGTTGGCCACCCCTGAAATATATGATGAGATTTAAATTATTCTTTATTATTTTAAAAGAGTGTAACACTAATATGTTATCAAAGTAAAATAAACCTTACTGCTACTATACCTAAGGTTCAATGTCAAAAGACACCCCCACCGTATTATACGTTCCGCTATGTCCTTTGATAAGAGCCGCCTTCGCCAAGAGATGTTTAATTTTTAAGAGGCAATTTATAATTGCTACAAATGAATATCAATTTGAATTGAAAGAAAGAGCTTTTAAAAGCGGGAAATTTTTTTCTTAATTAATTTTTTTTTTGTTTCCCCTTTGTAACCTCGCGCCCCTAGCCACGTGCCTAGTTTGCCTTATGGATAATCCGCCACTGCAATGAGATATAAACATTCTATTAATTTAAACGTTTAGACATGTATTTTCATTTTTATAAATAGAAAACAATGAGTTTGCCCTCTGGTGGGTGTGAACAGATATACCATATAAGAAAAATTCAATTTGTTGGTATAGAAAGCCAGCCACATCACAAATAAGCAAAAAAATTAGAGGGAACATTGAATCCCACCACAAATCTATGGACAGATCATATGGTAGATGAATGGTCTAATTTTAATTTTCCATTTACAGGTGCCCTTTTTATCAGCCCAATGCGAAAACGACAATATATGACAATGATTGATCCTATACAAGAGCGTTTTGGAAACAAAGTGGGAATGTTAAACATTTTGCCAGCATTTATGGGTGACATCTTTTGGATTGCTTCTATTCTTAATTCTTTAGGTCAGTACAAATATTCTATGAGTTTCTTTTTGCGATTTTCATATTAAATAAAACATATCTTTTACATATATGTGTATTGATTTCAATACAATTCTATTTAGACCTTCTAATATCTCTTTTAATTAATATTTTTTCTTTTCTCTTTTTAGGTTCAGCATTGGTGGTGATTTTGGGGCTCACTATAGTAACATCAGTTTTAATAAGCGCCGCCTTTGCTGCTCTTTATACTATGATGGGCGGGTTATATGGAGTGACCTACACGGATCCTGTACAATTGGTTCTTATTATTGTTGGTATGGTAAGTTAAGTTCATTTTTATTAGAAAGGTTTTGAATACGTCTTTCTTAAGAGCTAGAAGAAAATATTAAAAATTTATTTAATAAAAACCTGAAGAATGCAATCACATGCTACTGGTCTGTGCAAGTTGTCTAATTACAGGCGTTGCCATAAAGTGCTACCCTCTACTGAGTTTTTTATGCTTAAGCTCAGAATAAGAAATTACCTAATAGAAAAACAATTACATATATGTATACCGCAACATCTTGGGTATCTCATCGAATCACTCTATGTCTCAAACACTGCGCAGGTTCAAATTGATAATAGAAGATCATCCAAATTCCATGTAGAAGCCGGTATCCGTCAAGGATGTATACTTTCTCCCATCATTTTCAATATATATGGCGAATATGACACGAGGAATGCTCATGGTGAATGGAACGGCGGATTTTCTGTTAGGGGACATAAAATTAACAATTTGAGATATGCAGTGCAGACGATACCACTTTGATTGCCAGCTCTATGGATGAACTAATGGAAATCGTAGAGAGGGTAGAGACTGCCAGCCAGGAGATAGGGCTTAAAATCAAGACGGATCCAACTAGCCAAAAGTGCAATGTCTCGACTCACAAAGATATGGAAGGACAGACAAATCTCCAAAAACACAAAGATGAGATTAGTCCAATCCCTATTTTTTTCTATCTTTCTGTATGGAGCGGAGACGTGGACTATGGTGCAAAGGGACCGGGACCGGGTGTGCGCCTTCAAGATGTGGTGTTGCCGGAGCCTTCTTAGAATTCCTTGGACGACCCGTCGAATTAATATTTCAATCCTAAGTGAGCTGAGAGTTCAGGTGGGTTTGGATGATATTGTTTCTCACCGAATCCTCCGATACTTCGGGCATATGATGCGTCGAGAGAATGGGTTAGAGAAGACCATTTTGCCTAGTTTACACGGGCTTAGTAATTGCCATTAGTACTATTCCATTTACCAAACACTTAGCAGACTAACTGGTTAATAATGAGTCACACGTCTCTACTACTAACCAATGTAATTAGTGTATAGTGGAAGTTGCACGATGGCAATTCAGTTGTCAAACCCCGCATTTTTAATCATTTTTTGAACATTATTTTAACATCGTTAATAGAAGAGCTTGAACAGGAATTGAAAAATGAAAAATGCGTGTGGACAAGGAATTTTTATTGCTTTTTCTGCTGTCCGCTTTTCGACCAATTCAATAAATCTACAAACAATTTTTTTGAATGAATTTTAACAAACTTGATTTATCTATAAAAAGTTATCGCAATTTTATTTTTCACTTTTCACAAATTTATAATTAATTTAGAATTTATTTAAAAATTTTTTTTCACAAATTTATAAGGCCTTCACTAGGCAATTCACTGGAGTTTCAAAGGAAACGAATATCGTCAATTTGAGTTATCTGTGCGAAGGTCAAGTGAATAATGAATTTTAAATTATTATTGAATGTTTGATTAAATTTGATTCCCTTTAGAAATAATAAAAAGAAAATCTAACTAATAATGATTATATTACATAATTATCAAATTCATTAAATATTTGAATTCCTAAATTGTATATTGTTAAAATTGAAAAATAGTGAAATAAATTTCTATATGAGGCATTTTTAGGAGTCTTTTGACATTTTTTAGTACCCATCAAAAAACTCTTCTGGTAAATTTTGAAATGTTTTTGATCACCGGTTTTAATGATATCGAATTTAGGTTTTTCGCTCATAACTTCTTCAAAATAATTTTTTGTTTTTTTCTAAAAAGTAAGTATTAATTATTATTATCATTTCCGTCAATAATTTGTATTAATTTGAAAGTTTATATTAGGAAAATAAGGACAAGTTTTTTGTGTGACTTTTTTATTTATCCACCAACGTTTCGCCGACTTTGCCAACTTCTTCAGGGCTTCAAATAGTCATGTCACACATTCGTCTAAATTTTCTTATTATCTTTGTTAGCATTGAAGGCCATCAGAAGACAATTTTCAAAAAATATTTGGCACATTCACATAAAAACACAATTTTTTCTTATTTTCTTTTTATATTAACAATTGCATTAATATAAAACAGAAATCACATATATAGGATAAGCTAACCCTGTTTTTTAAAACCAGAATAGAATACTTTTTCTCCGTTTGATCCTTACATACATAAATCTCAAATTCAAAAAAAAAAAAAAAAAAAAATTGAATTTGAGATTGATTTCCTATGTAAGGATCAAACGGAGAAAAAATATTCTATTCTGGCGTGTGTTTTTTTGTGAATGTGCCAAATTTTTTTGAAAATTGTGTTCTGATGGCCTTCAATGCTAACGAAGATAATAAGAAAATTTGGACGAATGTGTGACATGACTGTTTGAAGCCCTGAAGAGGTCGGCAAATTCGACGAAACGTTGGAGGATAAATAAAAAAGTCACACAAAAAACTTGTCCTTATTTTCCTAATATAAACTTTCAAATTAGTAAGTATTATAATGTAAAAGAAAAATTTTTCAGAAAAAAAAAAAATTGAATTTCGACCATTTTTGAAAAAGCTATGAGCGCAAAACCGAAATTCTATATCTTTTAAACCGGTAATCAAAAAAATGTCAAAATTTACCACGAAAAGTTTTTTTGATGGATAACAAAAAATGTCAAAAAATGAAGAAAATCAAAAATTAAAATTTTTCAAACCCTCCGATTTGTCGTGGAACACCCCGTTTATAAGTAGCTACCCCTATTTGCCATTAGTAAATAGAAACCATTTCTATTCACTCGCACTTGCCACTCTACTAATACTAACCATTTATTTTGTTTGTTTACACTAATACTCAGTACTAAGCCCGTATAAACTAGCCTTTATAGAAGGAAAAATCTGGGCTAAAAGACCACGCGGAAGGTCTCCATCAAGATGGATCGACCAGGTGACCAAACTAAAAGGCAGTCTTCTTCGCGGAGTCGTTCGGGGGCGCGTGACAGAAATAACTGGCGCCTTACTGTGAACAGGGCTATATTACTACATACCGATCACGACGCCTTATTTATGAGGCAGACGACTTAGAAGAAAAAGAATAATATCTGGCATGTAACTACATATTTCTTTTGAAGGAGGACGGCAAAAATACTTTTAAAATTATATAGTATAATCGCCAAAAAAGTATGCGCCCGATTTGCCCATGATGGGACAAACGCACGGTTCAACCCGTCCTACATGCAATGGACAGGTGTCGCCATAAGTGAACCACCTTCATGATCATGGTAACACCTGCGCCATGGACTTATAAAAAGTCTGTTTAAATGTGCTGTGTATAGTAGTATTTATTAGTATTAAAATATTGAAAAAACTAATAGTTAAATATAGGTTGTTGTTGTGAACTCTTTCTTATATATTGGGTTAAGGTCGGTTTTTAATTAGGAAGGAATTTAGAAATAGAACTGAATCCATCGTTTTTACTTCATCCAATGCGAAGCAGATAAAGTATTGGAATTAGACTAGAAACATTGAGATCAGCCACTGCACGTATCAGATATTTCTGAGCACGACTACACGAAAAAATGAATATTTTTAATGAATTAAATACTTTGTCCATTGGTGAAGTGTACTAGAAAAAAATAACAATTTCTAACTCTTAAATCCCAAAAAGACTTAGGAAATATTCAAGGGTAGTATTTATTATAGTGAGCTTGTGGATTCAAAAATCGCATTATTCAAAAAATGGAAAGGAATTACTTTCCCGAAACGGGTGCTGATAGAAGGATTGAAGATTCCTCGACTGCTATCTCTCCTTGTTCAAGGATGGTTTAGTCAAATTCTGACGAGTTTTATTTATTTATTTGTTTATTGTCACCGGGAACAAAGCCCATTTAAACAGCACACAAGTAAAGTGTTACTAGGGTTAGTGAGGGAGCCGAGTTTTTAGCCGGCAGAAATTTTTATTTGCCAGCCAGGATAGAACCCCGGCCTTCCGTTCCAACATCGTCATAATCGATCGATGCCGAAGCAGGGCCAGCGCCTTAGCCGGCTCGGCTAACCCGACTCCCCCAGACGAGTTTTAATCCATTAAAAATTATTCTAACTGAAAAACCAAAAATAAATATACAAAGATGATCTAATTAAGAAAAGGAGGAAAAAAAATTGTTTTTCTATGCCTTTCTTAAAAATGAAGAAAATTTTTGAACACTACTGTGGAGAGAAGAAGGAAACATTTTATTTATTTCATTCATTGACCCTTTGAAACCCCGAAGAAGGAGGGAAAAATCCTCCGAAACGTCATTTTGAAAGGAAAGGAGGAAGGATTGCAATAAATTACACCTTATTTTATATGTGTTAATTTTTTCTTTCCTCACTACCTCTGGGCTGCCTTCCATTACATTCAATATAAAGATGATTCGGGAATCTTTAGAAAAATTAATTCCTTAGTAATTGCTATACTAGTAAGTATTTTTTCTTACGATATGCTTAACAATTAATATGATGAACTAAATATTTACTAAAAGTTCCTTTTTTACATCAATAAAATATTTAATTTGTTATAGGTATAATTTTAATTTGTATTTTAATTTTAATTTGTTATAGGTATAACTTAATGTTTTGGTCAATAAACGGCTATAAACATTTTGTTAAAGCAAATATAAGGATAAGGAAAAAAATAGTTTTAAAGATCAGAACTATGTGACACATAGATATTTATCTGTAGAAATTCCATTCAAATGATATCTAACGAATCAATCCATTTAAGGGCTGGCTATCTAGTAGGCTATCATCAAAAAGGGAGATCAATCAGTGAATTTATTTATTTGGCTTGTTGATGATATTGCCTCAATAAAAGCTAATTCGAAAAGGGCATAAATGTTCCAGGGATTAAAGTGGATCATTTCTAGCAGGCTAGAGGACACTTTTGTACATTGTTACTATATTTTATTGATACATTCTCAAATAATAACGTGACATTAATACTTTTTGTAGGGTGATAATATTTATATTATTAATTAAAAGTATTTAAGCCTATAACGTTCATTCTGTACTCTCGACAAACAATTTCAATTTTATTTTTTAATTTTTTCGTATTTAGAAATGTCTTGGTTATTTAAAACCTCTCCGATGTTTGGATCTAGAACGTTGAAAATTAGCTCAATTATTTTTAATAATAAACTGCACCCTGTGGACCGGGTCTAGAATAAGGTCCACAGTATCCCCTGCTTATCGTATAAGGCGGCTAAAAGGGGTTGGACGTGAAGCTAACCGTCCATTCCGTAAAAAGCAACGCATCGTTTCGAAACCTTAAGGATTTCACGGAGTATACCAAGCATGATTTTAGACATCAAGATCTCCAGCTGGAATGTTCAATCTTTTTATACACTGAGTCTTTGAAAAATTACAGGACCGACTAGCTCATTATATTTCCGAATCATGTCAACCCGAACAAGAGAATGGTGATCCTAGAAAGAGACGTGCAGAACGTCACAAAATTGTTCAACCAGAGGACAGAGCAATTTAAAGAACGATGTTGAAGCAGGCCATGGAGCAATTGAGTCTCTAGAGCAGTGATTCTCAACCTTTTTTTTTGTTGCGGCACACTTTCAACAATTACAAAATTTGGCGGCACACTAACAATAATATTTTAAAATAAAAATAATATTGTCAAAAAAATTATTATTAAAAAAAGACGAACCATATATTTTACCTTTGAATACGTTTTATTTAAGTTTGAGAACACAATACTGCATAGCAAATATATAAATTTATAAATTCAACCACACAGCAATCAAGTAAATAACAAACTTAAATACACTCGCGTTGTTTTTTAAAAAATGGCTAAGCCAATATAAATAAAATGTATATATTTTTAAAGTTTAGGTATTTATTTAGCTTTAGATTAAATTATGTGATTTGAATGGCTGAACTGGAAAAAATAATAACTTATTAGATAAAAAGTACATACAAAATAATTTTTATTGTTTGATTTTCTAAATTTTGGCGGCACACTTCAAGAATTTCGCGGCACAAAAAAGTGCCTCGGCACAGTGGTTGAGAATCACTGCTCTAGAGGTATAAAGCTAAACAAAAACAAAGAATCTGCGGTTTGTGTCAAATTTCACCTTTCTAGTTTAAATAATTCACTGATAAATAATATTTCCAAATGACTAAAATTTGCAGAAAATGTGTCTACTCTTGAAAACGTTTTCACTTATCGGTTTCGGTTGTAAAAACTAGTTTCGGCCGGATACTATTTATATCTACATATTCAAAGATTGGCTTGTGAAAAACTACTTCTATTAGTAATAAACAAGCATCGGTGGTTCAGTGGTAGAATGCTCGCCTGCCACGCGGGCGGCCCGGGTTCGATTCCCGGCCGATGCAACACTTTTGCATTTCTTATCAAAAGAATCGAAATGTGAACAATTCCTTCAAAAAAGTAATTTCATTTTTACTAAAATACTATTATATATTGATCAGAAATAATTCAATGAGACTGACGATTAAATCTAGACTGCAAAATTCGTCTCATATTACAATGTTTTTATTTAACAAAATAATTTTTAAGAAAAATAAAAACCGACTTCAAAAATTAAATGCAACAAATAAAATACACTAAAAAGGTATAAAATAATTATTATCTTATTTAGTTACAATCCAAACGACGAAATATTAACATGAAATTACTTTTTGAAGTCGGTGCCAAACAAACTATACCTATAAGCGAGCGTACCCGCCAAACGTACTAAGTAAGATCCGTCGAGTGCGATTCATAAAAGGTATATGTTTGGCACCAACTTCAAAAAGTAATTTCATGTTAATATTTCGTGGTTTAGTTGTAACTAAATAAGATAATAATTATTTTATACCTTTTAGTGTATTTTATTTGTTGCATTTAATTTTTTGAAGTCGGTTTTTATTTTTTCTTAAAAATTATTTTTATTTTTCTCTTTTTAGTGATGTTATTAATAGTGATCATATCATCAGAACTTGACCAAATTAATATGACACCATCCCTAAGACACCCCCTTTCGATAAAAAAAGAACCATCGAAATCGGTTCATAAACAAAGAGGTTAGGTCTAAACAAACATAATAAAAAAGGTCTAATACCTATGAAAAAAAATCGAAAAAAAATGGGACCAATCGTAAGCTAGACTGGACCCAATGCAAAAAAATTTTTCAAAATCGGTTGACAATTGGCGGAGATATGAGGTAACATAGGCACAAAAAAAAAAAAAAAAAAAAAAAAAAAAAATTCAGTCGAATAGAGAACCCTCCTTTTTTGAAGTCGGTTAATAAATATCAATCTTTATATTATTTCTTATTATAACATATCCGATACTTTCGGTAAAATACCACTAGAGTGTTAATTAATTATCTTAAAAAAAAATAAAAAACATGCTTCTAAAAAGTACAAAATAATGTAATATTTAATCAAAAAAGCGTGGGGCACTTTGTCGAAATTAATTAAAAGTTTCTGCACCCTACACTTTTTGATTAAGTATTAGATTATTTTGTACTTTTAGAAGCATGTTTTTTAGTGTTTTTTTAAATATATTTTTTTATTCATTTCCATTTAGAAAAATATACTTGTGGCCGTTTACTAAATCCAAGCTTTCACATTACAGAATCAGAAATCTAGAACTTTGGTAAATTACACTAACGCATGTACTGCAAGTAAAAATGTATTTTTGAAATTTCAATTAAAGCA
Organism: Forficula auricularia; assembly: GCA_024734495.1. NCBI lineage: Eukaryota > Metazoa > Arthropoda > Insecta > Dermaptera > Forficulidae > Forficula > Forficula auricularia. The sequence continues at coordinate 17,244 of JALMQS010000398.1, forward strand.
CAATTGACTGAGAGATAAAATCTAAATTATGTTAAATTTAATTTAAAATATTTATAATGTTCACTTTATCCCTTTTCCCATTGTTTGTTTATACATCAAGCTCGTACATATATAAAGACGATTGACTCTCAGTTGACATTCGTTTAGGGATTACTATTAAAACAAAACGAATTTACCTATCTATCAGGTATTTCATCAACCCATGAGAAATGACTTACATAGAATATTTCTAATTAAGGCGATTTCACTCGTTGGGATTCAGTTCCATAACTTATTAATATAATTTTGTTTTTCAGGGATGGGAACAAAAATAAGTGTTTATTTACGACTTATCAATTGCAACGTTATTATCTTTATTTATCAAGAGCCTGAAGAAGCTGCAATAAAAAGTGGCGAAACGTTGCAATTGATAAGTCCTAAATAAACACTTATTTTGTTCCTCATTCTTTGGAAAACAAAATTAGATTGAAACGATTGTTCATAAACCTTCGAAACATGTCTCTATCAAATAAGTTTATATGTACTATTTGCAACCTGCAGAGGACAACTTTTGATTTCTTCTTATTATATATGTATATACAAGTTAACATTTCCGATAGTTAACATTTCTAAAGAAATTATGGAGGTTTCACTCTTGAATTGGATTTTATGGATATTTTTTTATTATGATATTACAAGGGTTGTATTCATCCCTTTTCTTTAGATATTTACTAATAAAATAACAAACATAACGATAAAAATAAAACAATGATCCGATCCTATCATCTTTGATACCCGTGTGTATGCTGACGTGGAACTGTAGTATAAACTTAGGTCGTATCGGCGGAGGGGTTGTAAATGAGGACACCATAAAAGGGGCCACCTTCGTGACAAAAATGCACTTTATGCTTTAAATCTTTTCTATTTTATTATATTTTTCTACTAGATTTTGGGAAAATCATGAACGGTTAAATTACTTGGAGCTTACTTTATACTTGATTTTATATTATTATCTATACTTGACCGGAATATTTATTTCTCAAACTAGAAACTACGTGGTAATTCTACGAAGGGTCCTATTTCATGGATGGATTCTCTTAACCCTAAACTAAAAACTCAGTTCTAATAATCTATTTTTCATTTTTTTCATTTGATAAATATTTCTAGACCAACGTTCTACCAGAGCTGGGAAGAAAATTAAATAGAATTCTTTGACGCTTGTCTTGTGATTATTATCGTCTGAAGAACCCATGCTACTGGTCTGTGCAAGTTGTCTAAATACAGGCGTTGCCATAAGGTGCTGCCCTCTTCTGGGCAATTTTGTGCATAAGCTTAGAATAAAAAATCACCTAATAGAAAACAATTACGATATTATGTATATCTGGCACCTAGATATTTTTTTTTTTGAAAGAAAACGGCAAAAATACTTTTTTTAAATTATGTAGATAAATAAATTTATTAGTATTAAAATATTGAAATAAAACTAATAATGATTAAATATAGGCGTTGTTGTCTAATATTTCAACTAACTAGTTGATTAAATAAAGTTTTATTTCTTCTAAAAGTCAACATTTCTGTTTGATCCAGCCATATTTAGAACTCTTTTTTATATATAGGGGCGTAGCTACTGCCGTATCAATGATAAGGGGCCCCCGGACTACTAGGGCCCCGACGTGTCTATTTCGAATCTAGTAGATAACGACCTCTCATGATTTCCTTAGAGATTTAAAGTACTAGGTACTATCTGCACTTTAAACTCTTATAGACGGTGTTTGTTTGTGTAGGTTCTTTCTGCTCCTTTTGCTGCAACTAATAGTCATGTGCATTACCCTGAGAACGGCACCAGCTGGGGCACTGAATGGATCGGTCATGTGGAGGATCGGGATTGGGGAAGTTGGATGGACACGATGCTTCTCCTGGTTTTGGGTGGAGTGCCATGGCAGGGATATTTCCAACGCATTCTCTCCATGAAAACAACCTTAGCTGCACAAGGCCTGTCTGTGGCTGCTGTCTTTGGCTGTCTCATTATCGGCATTCCAGCTGCCGTCATTGGAGTCATTGGTCGATACACAGGTATGGGTTGTTTCCAATACAAATATGAATTGATTGATCACTGCTGAACAAAAATTAAACAAAAATTTCTCCCCATACCAAACAATGGATTTCAGTAGAGTTTTATATGCTGATTCTCGATTTTTTACAACACGTCAGAGTTTTGGGATATTATCAAAAGTCTATTTTGACCTATTTTCAAGTCCCATTAAAAAGCAATATTTGAAATCAAAGTATTTTGTTGACGTTATAGAACAGCTTTCTCTATGATTTTCAAATTACCACTTGTTTTTAGATTAATTAGAACTCGAGTTATAACTAAAAAACTAAGATCTTATGTTTTCATTTATGTTTATTATCCTTTATAATCACGTACTTTTAGTTTTTAGTTATAACTCGAGTTCTAATTGAGCTAAAAACAAGTGGTAATTTAAAAATCAAAGTGGAAGCTGTTTTCTATTACGAAAACGAAATATTTCAAATATTGCTGTTTAATATTTAATGCGAATCAAAAATAGGTCAAAATGGCCTTTTTAGTCATTTTGACCGATAATATCTCAAAACTCTGACGTGTTGTAAAAAATCGAGAAATTGAATGATAACTCTACTGGAATCCATTGTTAGGTTTACGGGGAGAAATTTCCGCTTAGTAGCGTAACTTTTAAGGAGATAGTTGTTGGTTCTAGGTGAAACATTTTTTAATAATAAGAAATTAAGTAAAATTACGAGGTAGGTTTCACATAAAATTGAACAAAAATGGGTTTTTATTTAGATATATTTCGGGTTACGAGCCCATCCTAAAGAGTTAGAGTTTTCTAGTTCACAGGGTTCAAGGTCCGAATCTGAATCAAAAAATTGAAATATAGTTTAATTCCATCTTCCCCAATATAATATGTAATCTATATATATAAAATTCTTTGCCCGATACACTCACTCATCATCAAAACAGCCAGAACCACTGGACATAGAAACATGAAATTTAGAGAGGATATTACTATATCTATGACATAGGGGTTCAGTAAGAAAGGATTTTTCGAAATTCGACCTCTAAGGGGGTCAAAGGGGTCAAAGTGTGTTTTCATTGATTATGCGATATCTCTTAAGGACGATAAAATATCTACTTGCTTTTTACTTATAAAAATACTAAATTAAAATATCTAAAAAGTAATTTCAGGATTTTTTGAAATTTGACCCCTAAAGGAGTCAAAAGGGGCAAAATATCATTGCAATGCCGAGCCGCGGTGCGCCAGGGCCACCTGCCCGGAGGACCGAGCTTTAGAGGACGTGCCGAAGGCACGCATGGAGTAACTCTTTTAATATATATCTATACTTATTAAATTTTAATATATATTATTATTACTCCATGAATTCAATAGGAATACCTAAACATTAATACTTCAAATGACTTTGGATAAAGTCTAGCAACGATGCCTTGCAGTTTATTTAGTAATGAGATTATGATCTGATTAGATTTTGGTTGAAATCAAACATAAAATTAAAGGAAAGGGGTTTCTTAAAAAATTAAAATTATAAAATTTTCACACTAAAAAAAAAAACAAAACAAGAAAATGGAATTTACTATAAAAGGGTCCTAAAATAAAAAAAGTCATTGTTTCCTAATGGAACCAAAATCATAATAGGATCTCGTATATTACACCCGAGATGAAATGAATTATTTTTAATGATATGTCAGAAAAGTTGTTTTCACCCCTTCGGGAATCAAAACCTAGTGCCAATCATCTCACAAGGTAACCAATTGGCCCTGATTGCTATTATTGGTACTCGGGTTTGATTCCCAAGGGGGTAAATACAACTCTTCTGACACGTCATTAAAAATAATTCATTTCATCTCGGATGTCATATAGATAGACTCTTGTGATTTTTGTAGATTTGATAAATAATTTAATTCTAGGCTAAGATTACAAAAATAACTTTTTAGTGAAACGGGGGGAATATCCATCCATTGATTTCTTATCACCTCTTAATCTACTTATCATAAAAATCTTATAAGAATTACTTTTAATTTACAGATTGGGAAAATGTTGAAGATTTCAATCGCAAATTGACGGCTAGTGATGGAGAAATCATTTTACCACTTGTTCTTCGATATCTCACTCCGCAGGTAAAACTCTCATTTGATACTAATTTATCTAAAAAGTGTAAGATACGCAAGTCAAGATTTAATATCGTTTTATTCGATTTAAAGAAATCGTAAATAAAAAAACAAAAACAAAGGATACGAACTTTTAAGAAAATATTTAGTTCATCATATATTCATTGTTAAGCATATAGTGAGAATAAAATACTTACTGGTATAGCAACTATTTACTAAGAAATTAATTCTTCTAAAAACACCCGAATGATCTTTATTCATTTATTTTTAGTTTCTCAGCTAGAATAATTTTTAGGCTAGGCACACCACAGTCGATTTTCAGTCGACCCAACAATTTAGTTGGGTTGGTTTGAAATCGTGATGCATTATCAATTTATAACCAACTCTAATTAACTAACTAAGCTCGATTTTTTTATCATAAGTGCTCATCGATCGCTTTTGATTAAATAATCGAGTTGATCTGCAGTTGTGTTGTGTATGCACCTACATTAAACTTAATATATTTATGTCCATCAACTAAACTATCGCTCGATTGAAAATCGACTGTGTGTGCCTAGCCTTAATGGATTAAAACTCGTCTGAACTTGTCTTTGGCATTCTTGAGCAGGGAGATATAGCAGACGAGGAATCTTCAATCCTTCTATCAGCACCCGTTTCGGGAAAGTAATTCCTTTCTATTTTTTAAATAAAGGGATTCTCTTTAATTTTTATTTTACATGCTTTATATTAGCTTCACCAGTATCTATCTATCTATCAATGTGACTTTTGTTCTGTTAAATTCCGCAAACATTTCTCTATAAAAATAATTGCTTACCTACTCAATTTAAAAAAAAATTGTATAAAAATAATAAAAATAAATACATTTCATTTTGTTAAATTCCGCAAACTTTTCTCTATAAAAATAATTAAGACTAAAAATAAAAAACAAATTATATTTAAAAAAATAAAATAAAAAACATGCTTCTAAAAAGTACAAAAATAATGTAATACTTAATCAAAAGTGTAGGGCACTTTGTCGAAATTAATTAAAAGTTTCTGCGCACCACACTTTTTGATTAAGTATTACATTATTTTGAACTTTTTAGATGCATGTTTTTTGGTTTTTTAAAATATAATTTATTTTTCAAAATCTTTCTAAGAAAAAAAAAATGAAAACATCTCTAGACAGGTTCTATTTAGAAATAAAATGTTGAGTCGGATCTGGTGCTAAGACACAAATCTATGTTAAACCTTAAAATTTTGGTAGTTATTACCATAATTCTTTTACTAAATATATAGCTAAATAGAAATAAATAATAAATAGTAGAGCCCAGTACGTGATAACACTAATTTTTAATGTGTGGTCCTAATAGTGTGATTTATTTATTTTAAAGTAAAAAATTGCTAAATTGGATCTTAAAAAATCACAAAATAAAATAAAAAAGTCGAACTTACCATAACTTCTATTTTTATTAAAAAACAAAAATATAAAACCAACTGAGAGTAAGGCAGTATTTTCTTTTGGTTGGGGGCATTCTAAGGGCCGGTTGTATGTCGCAAAGTAAATACTTTTTACCACTAACCAAGGGTAGATGGTAAATGGAGGGGCTGGGATGGCCAATCAGATGACAGGAACTTTCAGAGCCTGTCATCTTATTAGCCACCCAGTCCCTCCATTTACCATCTACCCTTAGTTAATGGTAAAAAGCATTTACTATGCGGCATACAACCGGCCCTAATCTCTTCTGTTTGCAGTGGGTTTCATTTTTCGGACTTGGAGCCATCACCGCAGCTGTCATGTCTTCTGCAGATTCCAGTTTACTCGCCTCAGCCTCACTTTTCTCTAGAAATATTTATCAAAATCTCTTCCGATCAAAGGTAATCTCCAAAGAACCAAAATATAAAGCAAAAATTGCAATAGAAAATTTTTCGACTTTTTTTACTATTTTTAAAAAGATTAATGAATTTTTATTAAAGTATTTTCTTCTCCTTATCAGGCTTCGGATCGAGAGCTCGTATGGGTCGTGCGATTTTCCGTTTTCTCTTTGGCTGTAGTATCATCAGTAGTTGCTCTATCAGTTAGAAGTATATATTATTTATCGTAAGTTAGTATTTATTATATTAAAATAAAAATAAATATGTATAATCATAGACTACTAAAGGGCATTTGAGGCTGCGTCTCTATCTATGTCCCCCCAGAAATAATAAAAAATAATCAAATAACTAAACTTTAATTATTTATCACTTCTCTCTGGGGATCTGACTTACGTGATTACTTTTCCTCAACTAATGCTAGTTGTGTTTTGGCCTGAAAAAGTAAATACTTACGGATGTCTGGTTTCTTTTTTCCTTGCCCTTATATTACGAATTTTAGGTAAGTATTTATTGTTAAGTTATTAAATGAGACTTTTTATTAATATAATTTAGTCTCTATACAATGATGTATTTGACTTATATCGGCTTCCTTTCTCTTGAAGATGAGAGCAGGGGTTCCCAAACCACGGCCCCCAGGACAATTCTGGTCCTTGAAACTTATCCATCCGGCTCGCGTCTACTAGAGTATTAATTAACAAAATTTACTATATTAAATATTAAAATTAAATTAGGTTGGAGTTGGTGGTGTTTCACAAGGAGAAAAATTAAAATACAAAGATTTTTTTAGTTTACTCTATATATTTCGAGCTCTTAACTCATCGTCAGGAGAACACCACAATGAGTGGTGTATATAAATTACAATGTAATGACTGTCAATCATTTTATATCGGGCAAACAGGCAGATCTTTCAATCAACGCCACGTTGAACATATGAGATCTCTTCGCAATCTACAGGTGAATAGTTTGAACCCAAATGCCCCCCTCTTAGTTATACCTCGGCTTTTGCAGATCATTTGTTTGACCACAACCATTCACCTTCATCGACCAACCCCCTCCCTTTACATTTTATTCCAAAAAGTAGGAAATTGGATTTATTGGAGTCAGCTGAAATTAAAAAGGCCATACACCTTAATCAAAACATCTTGAACAATCAAACAGACATCAAAACTTCACCAATAATTGACATCTTAATCAATGATATTTAATTTGAATTGGAGTGCGATGAGGGTGTATGGTGGGTTTATTTTTAATTTTATTTATTTTTTAAATAGAAAATGAGAGATTAAATTTTCGCTATGCACCCTCATTGCATTCTATAGTTTATTGCCTTTCTTTATTAAACATACATAATTTTCAGCAACTTCCAAGTATAAATATCTTTTCTTTGTCCCAGCCCTTTGTTCCTACATCTGGTCATTCGGCTTTCTAAAGCCATTCCATCCTTCTGATAATTCTTTCATATTTACACTATATCATAAATAACTGTCCATCATATTAAAATTAAAATAAATTCTGTTCAAAATATCATGTTATCTTTAGTCAATGTTCTCCTGACGATGAGTTGAGAGCTCGAAATATATAGAGTAAACTAAAAAAATATTTGTATTTTAATTTTTCTCCTTGTGAAACACCACCAACTCCAACCTAATTTAATTTTAACAATGTTTCACTATAAACCAACACCGCGTTCCCTAAATTTTATATATTAAATATTAATGGCATATAATATAATTTCCGTATAATATGTTATATCCGGTTATAAAACTGGTTTAGGATTTATAAAAAAAAAACAACATTTTTACACCTTCTTTGAAAAAAGAAAATTTAACACTGGTCTTATCAAAAATTGTACGATTTTGATTGGAAAATAAAATAACAATTGGCAAGATTTATATACATATCTACTTTTTTTTTTTTTTTTTTTTTTTTTTTTTTTTTTTTTTTTTTAATAGAATATTTAAAATTCAGATGACAAAATATAATTGCATTGAAATTTGTCTAAAAGAATCATTTATGTTTGAATCCTTCTTCTCAGAAGGGAATAATAATTCACTCCCCCATATTAAACATCTTATTCTGAAAGAACCATAAAATTTTTATTTCGCATTTTTAGTTAAAATATTCAATATTTAAGAAGATATTGAATTTGCAATTATTTGAGGCCTAATCTATTTAGATATTTTTTCATACATAATTAGTTAATAAAAAATTGAAAGAGACTAATATAATTAAAATGTCTAGTTTGTAATCAATGCTACAGTCAAGAAACACTGTATTGTTGACTTATTACAGCGTTTCTAAAGCCCTCCCCTGTTGTTTGCATGTTCCTGGAATTGATTGGTACGGCCATATGTATGATCTAGAATTGCAAAGCCTCAAATGGGTGCCTAGTGCTCTACAGACGTGCCAAAATGGAGCAACCAGGGCGAAAAGGACTGGGCGGTCTTCAGCTTCTATTTCCTTTTCCCTGATTGGATATTGTACTTCGGCTTCGTCTGTTTTCGGGCTCGATTGTATTATAGTATTTTTTTCAAGTACACACACCCAAACGAAACCTTTTTATCCAGTGTCAATAAAATTTTCAAAGGGACTTCTTTTAAGGGAGAAAAAGACCCCCTCTCATTCCAATGGGCGTGATTATATCAGAGGCTTGTGCTTGCATTGGTTCAAATCTTTCGTTATTTATTCCAAGGGCGTGTCAAGAAATGAAATAATTTGACAAACCATAAGATCCTAAAAATACTTGCTAAAATTTATTAAATCAATTTTTATCTTGATACTAATAGTTCTTTTAATAGAGAATTCATTTCAGTTTAAATGTTATTACAACGTTTTGTTTCATTGATAAAAATCTGCAGTAAGTAACTATCAAACAATATTTGTACTATTTCCGTAGAATCTGATTCAATCAAAATTTTTCCGAATGTTCCATGATAAAAATAACTTGGGAAATTCAGTTTTAGTGTATGTTATATAAAGAAGATCCATCTATTGACTTTTAATATTAATAATAATAGTCCAGAGGCCGCTGTGGGTCAGTGGTTAGAGTGTCGGGCCGCTGGCTTGAAGTACACTGGTTCGAGACAGCAGTTATTTGCAGCCGCCTCCTCTTGGAAAGCAACGGCAACCTACCAAGAGTATAACTGCCTACTAACCTCTCCAAACTAGCCGTTCGGAACCGGCGTTAAAAAGTAGGTCCCGTATATCTGTGTAAAACAGCTAAACACACTCAGCACAGGTATATGTGGAGAGGAGCCGATACGTCAGGGAGACCTGATATGGCACTTAAAGAAGAAGAATAATAGTCCGCTTCCTTTAAAATTACAGTCTCTGTTAGGCTTTTATTAACTAGTGGTACTAGAAAATCTGTTTCACTTTAGTTTTTATGGTAATTTCATTTTAAAAATTCAATATAAATATGTATTTGATGTATAACATCGCCCCCCCCCCCAATCCAAAAAAATTAAGTGTCCTTGTCTGACATCGGATTTTCGAAAAGTTTCAAAAATCGAAATCCTTAAAATATTCTTATTAAAATATGTATATGGTTTGACGGTAGTTTCGAATTAGATTCAAGTGACTCCGAATAATGAAAGATTCAATCTATGACTAAAAAATTTTACGCATGTTATGCCAGTTGTGGTTAAACCTCGAATGGTCAACCAAGAGTCCGAATCGCATTTCTGGCATTCGTGTCGGAGAAGTGAATACAATCCTTGTGACATAATAAAAATTATCCATAACTCCTCGGATTTAGTAGATAACGACCTCTTGCGATTTCCTTAGAGATTGAAAGTTTACTATATGACCAATTTGAGCTCTTGACATTAGATTACCTAACTTTGATAAATTAAATGAGTTATAAAAATAAACGTTTTTATGACATAGGAATTCGACTTAATGTATTCACCGGGCTTACTGAGCATGCACACTCAACATTTCTACTGAAAATTTCCAAAGTAGCCATATTAAGTACGCCCAAGTGCGTTAATTAAAATATACTACTAGATTGGCTTAGAGCAGAGGTCGCCAAAGTGGTCTATATAGACCCCCAGGGGTCTATTTAACAAAAGCGCGGGTCGATCCGATCGAAAGGGTCTATTGGGGGTCGAAGAAAAAACAGTTCTTAATACGCAAATCACACATACCTAATTGAGTATGTAAAATTTGTGAATTTTTTTATAATTGACTTAATATCATTAATATCAAGGACGCTTCTTAAAAATTTAACAATAAGCAAATTTTGGACAAATATAAATATAATGCAAAAATATGTAAAACTTTACGATATAGCTCAGCCATTTGTGCTAGCATTTCCAAGTTCCTATTTGGTTGAAGCCGGTTTCAGTCACGTAAATTCAATCTTAACTAAGTACAGAAATAAATTAAATGTGGAATTTCGAGGGGATTTAAGATTAAAATTGACCAATTTTGAACCCAATATAGCGAACCTTGCAAAAAACACCAGGCACACCCATCTCATTGATTAAGAAGCAATACATCTGTAGTTACTTTACTTATTATTTCTACTTATTTATAATTACTTATTATTTAATAAATATTATTTAATAAATATGTATAACTTATTTCTGGGAAAATCATTAAATTTCATCATTAATATATTTTTCATAAAACTATTGTTTTACACACAATGTACTATTAATTTAATAAATGTTTAAAATCACAAAATAAATGTACATTACAGTATATAATAGAGTTTTATTTTAATTAACAGAAAATTACTTTTATGGGGGTCGATGGAGATTTCGAAAAATTATATAGGGGTCGATGATCAAAAAAGTTTGGCGACCCCTGGCTTAGAGTAATCTTATTTTTCTTTTCAACTAAAACATTTGTCATACATTACCCAACTTATATTAAAGTTCTCAATTAAATAATTAGAAAACAAGTTAATCATTTGAGTTATCGTAAAATAGCTTTTAAAATTTTCGATTAGAAAATCTTAATAGGTAGCCGACAAAAAAATACTATATTATATAGACAAGAAACATTTAAACTTGAAATAAAGCTGTAAAGTTCGATATTGTTTTAGGTGGAGAATCAAATCTCGGAATGCCAGCATTTATTCGATTTCCTGATTATGACGAGAAACAACATTTGCAGCGATTTCCCTTTCGAACGTTTATCATGATTTTAGCAATTATTGTTCATCTTGCAATCAGTCAATTGGCCAATTTTCTATTTAAGAAAAAAATATTATCAGCAGAAAGGTAATTATAAAATAAAATAATTTAATTTTTATTCGCAAGAAAACTGTAATATTATAATCGAGGGGTGGACCGCGACCTAATATGCTGTTCACCTACTTCCACTTGTACTTCCAAATATTTCCAAGTACTTCCAAATATTTCCAAGCAATTCCAAATATTTCCAAGTAATTCCAAATATTTTCAAGTACTTCCAAATATTCCCAAGTATTTTCAAATATTTCCAAGTACTTCCAAAATACTTCCAAAGAGGTGTACACCTAATTTCAATGGCGGATCACCCCTCGATTATAATTAATTTGAGGTTGATGGTGTTTTACAAGGAAAAAATAAATAGAGTTAAAACATAAAGCTAAAAATCTCAACATACAGGGTACACAGAAAAATGCGAACTTTTGCCAAACAAATAATAGAATACATGCAACAACAAAAAATATTTTTGACGCAATAATTGAACCACTTGCCTTATAAGAAACAACAATTCAAATTATCTGTCAATATTTTTTTTCTTGTTGCATATATTCTATTTTTATTTGTTTGCCAAAAGTTCCCGTTTTTCTGTGCCTCACCCTGTATTTCGGGTAATTAGCCCATCATCAGGAGTTTACATTGACGAAACATGAATATAAATAGATACATTGCATTTTATTTTGATTAGTTATGTCCATCGATTAAATTATTAAAGTTGTTCTCGGGAAATAAGGACTATATTTTTTATGCAGATAATTTATATTTTATTGACAACGTTTCATCAACTTTTTTGACTTCTTCAGGGCTCAAACAGTTATCTTCCCTGCATATTTGTAATTTTTATAATTATTCTTTCCTAGTAAACATAGCAAGGAGAGTCATTAACATCAATTGAAAACTATATATTATATTTTATATGAATAGAAGGTGAAGTTAATTATTACGAAATCGATCTCTGTTCAATATGAACAAATGATATACGTATTTTAAGTATTCCCATATTTTTGGAGCAACTCTAGATATATTAATAATTAAGATGCCGCTATTCGAACCAAGCACAAATAAGTAAATTATGAAAATATTGTTATTTGAGTAAAATAGTGGAATAGCTAAATTTAATAGTTGGGTATTTAAATGAAATAATATATAATTACGACAAGAATTTATATTAACTTAAAATTAAAAAAAACAATTAAAATTGTAAACAAAATTTTTTTAATATATCTTAATTATTAAGATATCACTATTTGCAGAAAATCGTTTTATGATAAAAAAACATTCGTTTAGAATAATAAGAGGTTTCACTAGAAGTAAACAAGACATTCATTTAATATTAAGTGATATCTAATAGAATAAAGTAGATCAGTCAAGTATATAATATATTTGGATTAAATACCTAAAAATTTGGTCATATTTGGAATGATTTCGATATATCTTGATTATTAATAAAATAGATATCTTTGGAATAAATAAGAGCTCATTAAAAATGCTCAACTCTATCAATATATTTATTATAAATAAATTGTTTTTTCAGTGCAGGGAAGATAATTATCAATTGATGTTGATAACTTGCCTCGCTTTGTTTACTAAGAAAGAATAATTATAAAAATGACAAATATTCAGGGAAGATTAACTATTTGAGCTCTGAAGAAGTCAACAAAGTTGATGAAACGTTGGAAATAAAATATAAATTATCTACATAAAAATATAGTCCTAATTTCCAGATAACAACTTAATGATTGCATTTTATATGTAAATTTAGATTGAGGGAGGAATAGAGGGATAAGGGGGGAGGGGATTAAATGACTGATATATGATGTTGATGCTGTCAGGGAAAAGGGCCCTTATCTTCATCACCTGGTCAAAAACGATCTAAAAAGGCATCTCCTGTTTCTAGAGAAACAACTGAACAAAACGTCCAAAAATTCCAAAAATTGACTCAGTTAAGAATTTTTAAATATTTAGAAGTAAAAACGTAGTTTGTAGCTATAGTCGTTTAAATTTTGACAATTTTGAAACAGACGAAAATAGGACATCTCTTCCATTTTTACTCTCTCTATTATTCTATTCCGAATGAAAATTTCCTACTGAATTCAAATATGTAATCAAAAATTACACCCACACTGAACTCACATTCTTGCCATTCCTGAAAAAAACTGTTAGGTGAAGAAGGCCCTTTTTCCTGACACCATTACATTATTGTAATTTGTAAACGCTGCTTTATCATACGGTTAGTTTTATTGTTTCAGTTATTTTTTATTCTTACCCATCCAACCCTTGAAATTTATTGTTGTACCTACTTTGTTGGGGTAACTTCGTTTTATAACAATGTCATTAAAAAAATATAAAATAGCATTAGTGAGAATGACCAAAACATTATTATATATGTTGCATATCGGAGAGACATTTGTCTTAAGAGTTTGACTAAGTGCCCCTCAAGCAAGTTAGCGCTTGGGTTCGATTCCTGAGGGGACGAATCCCTCTGATATGCAATGTAAGAATCCTATACTACTAAAGGGCATTTGTGCCTGCCTCTGTAACTACGTACTTACCTACCTACCTATGTCCGCCCCCCAGAGGGTGGGAGTGGGAGTCCAGGGGAAACCTGGGGGTCCAGGACGTGAGGGGCCCAGGGGTGAGGAACCAGGGATTCAGAGGTGGGGTCTAGGGGTGTGGACAATGGGTAAGTTTACTGCGGTGGAGTGTGATGTCCGTCCCCCCTGGAGGTGGGATGGGAGTCCAGGGGAAAGCTGGGGGTCCAGGCCGTGAGGGGTCTAGGGGTGTGAATTACATGGGGTCGGTGGGATGGGAGTGGTTGGAGATGGAAAGAGGGAGTGTACAAGTGACGGGGGTCCAGGGGAAGCCCCTTGGCTAGCAAGAGGCCCACCGAAACAGTTAGTATTTCTACTAAAATCTTAGATTCATCCCTAAATAAAATAAATTTGTTCCTAAATATTATTATGATTAAGAAATTACTTTTCTTTTCAGATGGGATTATTTGAATGGATTTCCAGAAATGAAAAGCCCAGAAATAAAAGACACACCACGAGACAAACCACGAGTGAGTGAAATAACAATTGTGGGTACGATTGAAGATCTGAAGCCGCCACTAGAACATTTCACTACGTACCTTTAGTAGTAACATTTCAGAATTGAACCTGCTAATAAATTAAATTAATTATTTTTTTAAGAACTCATTATTAATTTTTAAGAAACTATCGTATTCTCAAATTTTCTATTTAAATCAAAATGACAATATGTAATAAATAAAGAAAAGTATTAAGTAGCGTAGTCAAATAATATTAAGTAAAATCTTCAAAAGATGTATTATTTAGAAATTAAAGCAATTTGCCAGAGAACATACTTTCTTCGGACATAGTAAATGTTAAATCAGAGTTTGATAATTTAATAAATATTTTTTGAATAATAATAATGGAATCTTAGCAGAGCAGATTCAAAAACTTCTTTGAAATTTAAAGCAATAGTAACTGTTTACTCAACATTTATTTTAACTGAAATATATATATATATAATATACTTACATATAAATTATATATTTTAAAGAAAGCATTTTAATGCAGTTATTTTGATTTTTAAGAACTTTCGCCTGGGGTAGTAAAAAGAGTAAAAATACAATACTTGACCATATCCTGCATGGAAAAGTAAAAAATCAAAAGAGAAGTTTCGTCTGTAGCCACCTAGATTATTATACATTTTAAATAAAATATTCTCAACGGAATGGAAAACGTTTCGATCCCATCTAAAGTCATTTAAAAGTGCTTGGCAAGTAAGAATTGTAATCCGGAAAACCGGATCCCGTAGCATTAAACGTCTATCGCATCCGTTAAATTAAAAAAAATACATACACACCAATTTCTTGGAAAAATACTCGCCTTGTTGCATGAGTTTGTATCTCTGGTAAATGAGTTGAGTGTGCGACACTAGGGTGGTCCTTATTTTGGGTATTTTCAAGTTTTGACCCTGACAGAGGCTCATTTGGTTCGAAATAAATAAAAAAATATCCCCCAAGTTTCAAGTCTTTATCTCAATTTTAACATGTTCCGGACAGCGATCTAAGTTTCCCATCTGAATTACATGGAATTTTTGGCATTGAAATATCAATTTTTTATTCCGGCCAAAGCAATGGTTAAAAAAATTCGAAACTCTTTACTTTATCCTTATAATACTAGCTATACTTTAGAATTTTTACAGATTTTTAGCTATTATTATTTTGTAGTTATAGTTAGCTAAATTACTGCTATTTCTTAGTTATATTACTCCAAAATTATAATAGCTAAAAATCTGTACAAATACTGAGGGATAGCTACTATTTTAAGGATAAATTCTACAGACTTTCAAATTTTTTGAACCATTACTTTGGCCGGAATAAAAAATTGATCGTTCAATGCCAAAGCGCCAATTTAGATGGGAAACTTGAATCGCTGTGAGATGAGGTTCACAGGTGAGATGGAGACTTGAAACTTGGGGGATATTATTTTTTTTTTATTTCCAATCATATGAGCCTCTGTCATCGTCGACATTGGAAAATACCCAAAATAAGAACCAGCCTAGTGCGGCGACACCAATCCACCGGCTACTACACTTCGTCATTATAAAGCTTTGATTAATATAAGATCTGACACAAAATTTACCGATCTAGAATGATCTACAATAAAAAACTTGATTGACAGTTTGCAACTATTTAAGATAGCTGTAAAGGCCCTATGCAGAAGTGACTCAAAAGCCATTTAAAGAATAAATTTAACCATGGCTTTTTTGTACTAATGAAAAGAGATTTAATTTAGTCAGTGTGAAAAAATTATATTTTATGGGATATTTAATTCGGGTTCAGCTAAAGGAATTCTGCCGAAAGCGTACAACGGTATCGTTACAACTAGCTTGCATTTGTGGAATTTAGAATCCTTTTCAAGTAGAAGGAGCCATCAAATTTTTAATGACAAAATCTTAATAAAATTTGTTGTTTTATACACTTAAAAAACGATATATTTATAAAAATAGTTATTGGAGACTCATAGAAGGACCTTCTATGAGTCTCCAATAACTATTTTAATTTTTAAGAGGTTATACAGAGACATTTTGTCTATTTTGATTTTGTTGTTTTCACTCTCTCCTGTTTTTATTTGTTAAGCTCTACTCAGGAACAAATTAAAGTGTTGTTCCCTTGCATTTTTGTTGCGATTTGTGGATTGTACAGCAATGTCAGCCCAACTCAGGAGATTACTTGTCACACACCAACCTCCCCTCTTACATACATACCATGAGCTCCTCAAACTTCATCGCTCGCTCGCTGTACACAGTAATTGTGCGAAATTCTTGTTACGATGTAAGGCTAAGCAGATTTTCCCTAAGTACATAGTCAACCACACAAAACTACAAGGTTCCATACGGCCTCCCAATGCCAGAATTTTCTCCAAAATGAAGTCCACAAATTTAAAATACTGCCTCAGCCGAATAAACTTGGAAATCAAAAGTAAATTCACATACATTAACCACATAGAGAGCCAAATTAAAAAAAAAATATTTCCGAAATACCTCAGATTTTACACGTACTACAATGATATATTTATAGTTAAGAAATTATATTTGATATGTATAGATGGGGAAGTTAATTATGGCGAAATCGATCTCTGTTCAATATGAATAAATGATATACGTATTTTAAGTATTCTCATATTTTTGGAGCAACTCTAGATATATTAATAGTTAAGATGCCGCTATTTGAACCAAACACCAATAAGTATATTATGAAAATATTGTTATTTGAGTGAAATAGTGGAATAAAATTTAATAGCTGGGTATTTAAATGGAATAATACGTAATTAGAACAAGAAGTGATATAAACTTGAATATTTTTTATTTATATGTATTTCTGATTAGAAGATGAATATATGTATTTATTTGATGTAGAATCTAGATTCAATCAAATGAATTATATAAATATTTATTTTAATTATTCATTTGTTTGAATTAGATAAAAATTTGAATTAATTATTATATTTGATTTAAGGTACAAGATAATCTAATTTTAATATATATTAATAGTTCTTATAATCTTACAGTGGGTTTTAAAATTAAAAAAAACAATTAATATTGTAAACAAAATTTTTGTTAATTTTATTTTTTAAATATCTTAATTATTAAGATATCACTATTTGCAATATTCGTTTTATGATAACAAGTCATTCATTTATGGTATATAAAATAAATGGTTTTACTATAAGTAAACAAGACATTCATTTAATATTAAGAGATATCTAATAGAATGAAATAGATCACTCAAGTATATAATATATTTGGACTAAAGACCTAAAAATTTGGTCATGTTTGGAATGATTTCGATATATCTTGATTATTAATAAAATATCTTTGGAATAAAAATTCCCAACTCTATCAATATATTTATTATAAAGAAATTGTTTTTTCAGTGTATATACCTAAGTGAACGTGACAGATAAAAAAATATGAAAAAATCCAATATGCTTGAAAATTCACAATGACCTATAAATTTTTATATTCCTTATAAATTATAATATACAAACTTTTGTAATTTTTAAATATTCCAAAAAATGATATTTAAGAATTGTTAATACTAGTGAGAATGCAAAATTATTCTGTACATCTATACTATTAAAATATATTATCAAATCAACTAAAATATTATTTTATTCTAATTTTAATATATGTTAATATTTTATTTCGTACAAGGTATTTATTTAGACAACTTTTTATTATTATTTATTAAAAATATTAATTATGAAATAATACAATCTTATATTTTTTCCATAATCCTTAAAATACCAAATTGTTTCAAAAATTTCAAGATCGCAATTACAAAATTTCAATGATTTCTAAAGGTTTTCAATAAACTCTCAACTATTTAGGATAAGAAATTTATTATATACATTAGCTCATTAGTACATTGGAGGAATTTTTTCAAATCTCTGTATACTCTAGGGAAATTTAGATGATTTATCTATAAAATATTGTCATCAAACGGTTCGACCTAAAAAGCTGATGATCAGATTAATTTTTATTAAACGTTAATTAAATAATTTAAAATAACAAAGCCGTTTTGTTGAACATTAAACGTTATATTGGATATGTTTTAAATTTAAATTTGGCAAAGAGAAATAACCATGATGTATTTGTTTATTTTTTAAAAATATAAAATTTTATCTTATATATAGATAATAATATAATAATAAAATACTGGTTTGATTATCTTTCATTTACTCAATTCTAAACAAAAAATGATAATTATTTAGATATACCCAGAAAGTACAACTAGTATAATATAAAAATTGGTTTTCATAAAAATTTGCAAGAATATTAGAATTTTTTTTTTTTGGCTTTTCGCCCTTTCTAGCCATAAGCCAATTTACGATACTATTTATTATTTCAAATTTGTCTCTACCCCAGGGGTCAGATTTTAGCCGGACGCCTCGAGTCGGATTCGAACCCGGGTCCACTTGGTTAGCAGATTAGAATATTTAAAAACTTAAGTATTTAATGAATAATTAAAAGAGACACTTACTTAGAATGCACTATCACAGTCACACAAAAGGGGCTTTTACTAATTAGTGTTTGCAGAAGCCGGAAATGAAACTAGTATTTACAACCATGTTTTAACATCTTATTACTTTTCACGATGGTATAAATTAACGGATGTTGATTAAATTATGTGATGGTTTTAGACCAAGGGTGTTCAACCTTAGATGAGCCACATTTGAAGAAAAAAAATTGTCTCGGACCGCGGATAAAATATTATAATTCTATTGATATTTGTATTCAAAAAAGATTGTTAATAATGTAGAAATTAGAACTTTATTATTTTTTTACCTCATAGTGAGCTTATAATTTTATTTTTGAAAATAGTTTCTCGTTCCTATATGTAAATACATACCTACATACTTACCAAACATGATATCAAGTATTAGTATTTGTTTATATTTTTTCCGGGCTAGATAATTAATATAAAATTCTAATAAAGAGACAATATTCATTTTTCTTTCAGATCGGTATCTAATTGTTGTTCTAGAACATTCAATCAGAAAGTTTGCACGTAGAAAATTTATTTCTAATGAAAATAGAGTCGAAAATAGACCAAAATGACGATTATTTTTTCGGAAATTTTGAAAACTAGTTCCAGATTCAAAATTTAAAATTAGCACTTTTAATTTTCGAAAACTTCACAGTAGATTTTCAGATTTCTTAATTTAGAGAAAAAAAAATTATCAGGCCAAATTGTTGTGTATTTCCCAGTATCAACATATAAATCTCATTGTTTTAAGGAATTTTATTAGTATATATTGGGCCACGGGTTGAACAGCCCTGGTTTTAATCGAATGGGATTAAAGAAGGATATGAAGAATGATCATTTATTTTTTAAAATGGTCACGGATATAATAATTGCTGACTATCCACTATCTATTGACATGTAAGAATATCCAAAGATCTAAAAGACAAGTTCTGACAAGTTTAAGTCCGAGGGAGAAATGATCAATTAATTGTGATTGTTCTAGAAAACCCCAATTAGATGTCTCCTTGTACAAGAATAAATTAACTATAATCTTGGTTAGTGTCGAACCATATAAATTACTGAAATAATAAATATTTTAGAAAATGAAAATATGAGAAGAAGAAGAATTTTTAAATATTCGAAACCTCATTATTTTTTTTATCTTGTATAGTTGAGCTTATAATTTTGCTTTCTTTAAAAAAGCTTAACATATTGTACAAATGTACATTCATATTTCCCAAAAGGGAATAAATATATTTCTACATATAAATCTCAATGTTTTAAGGAAGTTTATGATTTTATTTTGGGCCACACTGCTGGACAGAATGGAGCCCACGGGCCACTGGTTGGACGGCCCTGTTTTAGACCGTGGTTTAATTTTGAAGAAGCGCAATGAGAAGCCAATTGTTTTTCTTTTGTTCATTCATTAACAATGTCACAAGATGACCTTTTGGCCCTTGTTGGGTCCAATCACAAAGTATTTTTTCTCTGGCTTTTACAGTGCTATTTAATTTTAGAAAAAATAGCTTTCAACATTCAATATAAATGAAGCGCCTAGTGTATATGCAACCTAATTGGACGCAATGGAAAGTTCTACATGCATTTGTAGGCGTCCCTATATAGTGCCTCTGCGCATCAGCCTTGCGAGTCGTTCTAATTCATTATGATTTTTGCCGTTGACGATCCACATTCAAATAAATACCTAATCATATATCAAATTGGTAAATATTTGTATTTAAACAAGAAATACATCAAATGCAAAAATCGATCATTTTATTAAACTACTTCAAAAAAGGAGGAGGTTATCAATTCGACTGAATTTTTTCGTATCTATGTTACCTGATATCTTCGCCAATTGTGAACCGATTTTGATAATTTTTTTGCATTGGGTTCAGTATAGTTTCCAATTGTTCCCGTTTTTTTCTCATTGGTATTGGACCTTTTTTGTTATGTTTGTTCAGGCATAACTTCTTTGTATATGAACCGATTTCAATGATTCTTTCTGCGTTTGGATCAGTATACCTCCAAGATAGTCAAGATACCTAACTATTTCTTTATTTATTTATTTTATGTATGTTCAGCGAGAATTTTTTGCCACGTGGACCGATTTCGATGATTCTTTTTTTATTGGAAAGGGGGTACCTTAGGGGTGGTCCCATATTAATTTCGTCAAGTTCTGATGATATGATCAATGACGAAATAACGTAAATCTCCAATTCTTATGAGCAAATAATCGAAATTATAATAAATAAAATCTTTTATAAAAAATTCTTAAAACGTTCATTTAAAACCCAAAAACGTTTCGAGAGAATTTCTATATTTATGAATTGAATTTTATTACAAATCATTTTCTGATTCATTCGCCTGACTCTTTCTCTTACGAAATGCTTTCAAGGTATTATCTTAAATCACTATTAATAACATCACTAAAAAGAGAAAAATAAAAATATTTTTTATAAAAAAATAAAACCGACTTCAAAAAATTAAATACAAAAAATAAAATAATAACTCAAAAATCAAATAAAATGCACTAAAAGGTATAAAATAATTATCTAATTTAGTTACAACTAAACGATGAAATTATTACATGAAATCACTTTTTGAAGTCGGTGCTAAGCAAACTTATAAGCGAGCTTACGCGATGTTGTCTTCATTACCCGACAAACGTACTAAGTAAGATCCGTCGAGTTCGATTAATGAAATGTATATGTTTGGCACCGACTTCAAAATGTTCATGTAATAATTTCATCATTTAGTTGTATTCTTCTTAAGTGACTTATGTAGAATTTAATTTGATGAATTTTAGTCACACAAATTAAAAAAATAGTGTAATTTTAGTTAATTAACACTATTTTTTGCATAGATTTACTTGACAGTTTCGGTCACCACTGGTAGACCATCTTCAGTAGTACTACTCATACCCAGATAGCACACCATGTACATAGTACGTACGGTTTAGGTCCATTTTACGTACTTACGTCCATGGACATAAAATGGACAATCCATGGACGTACATTTCACTTCGTACGCATTACGTACGCGCAGTACGTTCCATGTATTAACGTATTACAGCCCAAAAAGAGTGCATAAAAGTTTTTTCTATATTTTCAAATATGGTTTGGACGCATAATAAAGAAAATCTGCAAAGATTTTTTTTAAACAAAATAATAAATATATTGGTAAAAAATTCCTTTTTATATACATCGCATGGTCATTTTTTTCTTGATTTAATTTGTTCTTAAAATATTTTGATTTTTAATTTAATATTAAAAAAAAAATAATAATAATAATATTATTTATTTAATTCTTAATTAAATAGTCCTTAAAAAAAAAAAAAATAATATTATTTATTTAATTCTTAATTTTGCGAATTAACCATCTAAAAGGTTCAAAAAAACCTCCGGACTCAATTGTCAAATGTTGTTTGATTACTTTTGGCAAATTTATAGACTAAAAGTTACACTATATTTACCTCTTAATTTTTCAATCATTTATTAGTGAAAACGGTTTATTTTCATTAAAAAGAAAATTTATTTAAGATTTTAAAGATATTAACTTGACTTTTTAAGAAGTAATGCTACACAGCGCCCTCTTTAGCTTGGATTTGTAAAGCCACATCTTATACATTGAGCAAGCAATGATATTATGATTATCATTATCACAATAAAATATTAATTGCTTACTAAATATTTAATTCATTTGGTCTCCCACCGAAGTGTTTAAATATATCTCTTATTTAAAAATTGGAAGTCTCAACATAAAGGTATGTAAATTAAAATATATTATATTTTTATAAAAATTGCTTCTTATAGGTTATAAAAAAAACTTTTTTTATTATATTTTAAATATGAAAAAATATTTACTGTGTTAATTAACTATTTCTATTTTCTCTTAGATATTTTTTTAAAACCTCTATAAATATATATAATAAACATTTTATAGAGATAATAAAAAGAAAATAGGTTATAATTTTTTCACAAAAAGAAACAAAGAGGTTGTCCTCTGCTTGATGCAAATAAACATACACACATATATATCGAGATGATATATCTGTATATATATTATTTATAAATAAATAATATAAAAAAATAATATAAATAATATATATATATATACAGATATATCATCTCGATATATATGTGTGTATGTTTATTTGCATCAAGCAGAGGACAACCACTTTGTTTCTCTTTGTGAAAAAATTATAACCTATTTTCTTTTTATTATCTCTATAAAATGTTTATTATATATATTTATAGTGGTTCTAAAAAAAATATCTAATAGAAAATAGAAATAGTTAATTAACACAGTAAATATTTTTTCATATTTAAAATATAATAAAAAAAGTTTTTTTATAACCTATAAGAAGCAATTTTTATAAAAATATAATATATTTTAATTTACATACCTTTTATGTTGAGACTTCAAATTTTATATATATAAATTAATCCTAAACCTATGTATTTCCATAATAAAATTTTAAATAAATCAGTTACATTTAATTTATCATCAAAATAGTAATAATAAATATTATATGTTGTACTACACCTCAATTTTCAATGATTAATAAAAATATAATTTAATGAAAAACCCGAGTAATTTATTTTTTATACCCATTTTATTATTAAAATATTTTATTCGTAGCTGATGGAAAAGGGGCAATAAAGCACGTATATACACATAATAAAATTTTAAATAAATCAGTTACATTTAATTTATCATCAAAATAGTAATAATAAATATTATATGTTGTACTACACCTCAATTTTCAATGATTAATAAAAATATAATTTAATGAAAAACCCGAGTAATTTATTTTTTTATACCCATTTTATTATTAAAATATTATCGTAGCTGATGGAAAAAGGGCAATAAAGCACCTATTAGGTAAGAAACCGTACACCTATAGGCTGTTGTAGGGGTGGGGGGGGGTATAATGGACAAACAGAACGTACACCAAACGTACATGCATGGAAAATGGGATGTACTATGTACATCGATAGAACGTAAAACTGCACCAAACGGACCTAAAAAGGATGCCAAATTCGGACGTAAAATGGACGAACTGGACATATGAGGGACGTACGTTTTGGGGAATCTGGATGTCCTGTGTACGTCCATTATACGTACAGCGGCACAAAAACGGGCATAAAAAGGACGTACATACGTCCGCTCGTGGACGAGCTATGGACGTACATAGTACCAATGTGTGCTATCTGGGTAACATATTTTAAAATGTTCAATGTTTCTTTGAGAGAATACTGTTAATTAACTGAAATTACACTATTTCTTTAATTTGTGTGACTAAATAAATCCTAAAATTTATAAAATTCAATTCTACTTAAGTCACTTAACCTTAGTCTGATCCTTGCGTAGAAAACTACGCAGATCTGAATTTGATTTCATTTTTGTTATTTAAATCGCTTAACTTAGGCTCATGAAAATTCATCACTTTTATTTTTTTATCATATTGATTAAAAATTAACTTTTAATTATTTTAAATTTCCATCTGGAGTTAATATATTTAAAAACTTACTTTGTCTACCCTGCATGCGTAGTTTTCGCATGTGGAATTACAATGTATTTTCTCGTTCATTCTGCATAGACAATTTTTATTTCGAGTGAAGATTGTTATTGAATATTGTTTTGAGCTAACAATATGTATATATTATAAAATAAAACATGGCAAGACCAAAATATTTAACTAACGAGGAAATCGAAGCAATGCTTCTTGAATCAGACAATGATTCTTCATCAAGTAGCAACCATGGCGAACCAATGGAATCTGATTTTGAAGAAGAAGAAGAATGACGAAATCGATGATTCAGTACTTTCCAGTGTAGAAACTAATCCATTATTTATTTGAAAAGATGCCACTCTGAGAATACAATTCATCGTGTTGGAAGATTATTGAATGAGAATGTTTTCTCTATTCGTCCTGGGACAACAAGATTTGCAAGAGCTCTTGTCGATTGTTTCAAAAATACTCTTTTGCTTTTCTTTCCATCTTCTATTGAAAATTTGATTTTGAAACATTCAAACCCATTTGGGAAGGCATAGTTCGTAGAAAACAAAACCAAAATCGTCTCAAATTTGTTGCATACATATATTGCTCTGATCATATTATCAGGTGTTTACAGGTAAATTACTAAAGTTTTCTTTTTATTTCTAAATGTATTTCATGAATCTTTTTTTATTTTCATAGATCTAAAAACTAATCTCTGGCTTATTTATTGGACAGAGAATATGGGACGCCAGTTTTTAGAGCAATGATGTCATTGAAACATTCATATATATGATATTTTGGTTCGATTATGTCAGTAGAGACGGCAACAAAAATCTCTTGATAAGTTTGGGTCCATACGTGAATTATTTGAGAAATGGTCGGACATTTTATCGAACTTATATAATCCATCTGCATGTATGACTGTCGACGAACAATTACTTGGTTTTCGTAGTAGATGCAAGCTTCGTCAGTATATGCCATCAAAACCAGAAAAACTAGCCGTAAGGACATTGTGTCCTTTGTGAACTCCTCAAAATGGGCCATGTTATTTTTGGCAAAACCGTCACTTGTTAAAATTAAACCTAATTGAATACTACAATTTGTGACTTTAATTGAGTCCATGGGTTCCGTAGTCTTTACCTGAGGACCCTTTTAAGTCACGCTTGGCTCGAGACCGATTACAATACTTTCCCCATGTTTCGTATTGGATAAAGTAAAAAACGGAATATTCCTATCACAACGGTTGATCAGCTATAGTTAAGAAGTTTCTTTATGAAAAATTCGACATTGTTAGTTGGTTGTCTAATAATATACAAGAAAATAAAATCATAATAGGTAAGTGAGTTGATGGAGACATCAGTTAAAGTGGGATGCACCCGGTTCAATAAAATTCCCAGAATAAAACGTTTCGGCTTAAATATTATTTGGCCATCCTCAGTTATTGGGAATTATACACATAATTACTACAATACGCACATGTGATCGAACCTAGTTTTGTCAACAATAAGAAGTTTAGCTTCATATAGTTTATGTCGTCCTTGTGCCCAAGGTTCAGAGATGAATAACATAATAATCTAATGTTAGTTAAACCTTTAATAACTATTTATTTATAATTTTAGTAAATTATTAAATAGTAATATATCATATATCTATAAAACATTTCTAAATACTTCTTTTAAAAAGTCAAGGTTTTTCATATTGAATCGGTTAATTACGTTAGTTGAAGTAAATCAACTCTAGTAAGTACTTATTGATTTTGTAATAAGTAATAACAACAATTTATTTTATATCTGTAGAATTTCTAATAAACCAAAGATAAAATGTAATTAGCTGCGCGAGTTAAGAAAAAGGAGTAATATTTCTTAAGATCAAATTTTTAAAAAATGTTAAAAATTCCTTGTTTTAAGGCTCTCAGACCATTATTTAAGGAGATAGAGACGTTTAAAGATTTTAAAGACAAAAAATTTCTGAAATTTTTTAAAAATCTTATAAATTCGATTGTTTTAAGGATCTCAGACCATTATTTACGGAGATAGAGACGTTTAAAGATTTTAAAGACAAACAATTTTCAGAAATTTTAAAAAATTCTTATAAATTTGATTGTTTTAAGGCTCTCAGACTATTATTATTTACTCTGCCTTGGAGGGTCAACAGCATGCTTTCCTGTGTCCATCTAATTTCCAATTTATAGGCAGACTTTTCACCCCAATAGCAGCTGGACTGGAACTCACTTCCAGCCACCATCTTTCCCGCGACTTATAACCTTCAGCTGTTGGTAAACTCTTTTCAATCAGATCAGATGTCAGGCTCTTTCATCTGATTGGCCATCCCAGACTTTTACCCTTTGCCAACGATTAAAAAGAGTTTACCAACCGACATACAACTGGCCCTAAAACCCGTATCCATGGATACCCTCGACCCCTGCCCAGCCCACAAAATTCCCTCTTCTTCTTCTTTTCATGATGGAGGGGCCAACCCAGGCCTTTAGGGGATACCCCTTTTTGGTGTAACTCCATCTCTCATCATTTTCATTTAAATAAAAATATAGAACACATATTATATGCCCGATTTCATGAACCAAACTTAAAAGTAAAGGTTACAATTAAATTAATCTAAAGCCAACTTTTAAAGGTAAATTTTATTTAACACAGGAATTATTTGAAAAGGAAAAACTTTTTTGTGAAACACCACTATAGACCATCAAATAATTCCTGTGTTTAATATGTTTCACTATAAACCAACACCGCTTTCCCTAAACGTTATAGATTTTATTTCACCAATGATGGTATAGCCTACTCTTACTTAAATTTAACTAAGCAATGCCTTTCCTCCTAAGTATCAATTGGAAAATACAATTTAATTTTAAAGTATTGTAAGGGTTAGGTTAATTTAAATGCTACCTTTAATTTAACATTCATTT
Organism: Forficula auricularia; assembly: GCA_024734495.1. NCBI lineage: Eukaryota > Metazoa > Arthropoda > Insecta > Dermaptera > Forficulidae > Forficula > Forficula auricularia. The sequence goes on from JALMQS010000398.1 coordinate 44,403, forward strand.
ACTTATTTGTTTAAATCTGATTCAAAAAGAAAAATGATTATAGGATGATAGGGAGATCTCTAGATCATCAAACTCATCGGGAAATCCTTCGCAACAAATGGAAGCGGAAAACTAATCATTCCAAGTAAGGAAGGCTCACCAATGATGTACGAATTATAATAGGAAAACCTTTTGAAATATAAGTCTTTCTTCTTACAAGTTGTAAAATGTGCTCTAAACAGAATTGCAATATTTTGGGATTTTCCTTTTAATAGATATTAGTAAAGCATTTATTAAATTTTAAAAATTAACTAATTTTTTAAATTGGTTTTAAATAAAAAGAAAAAATATAAATTATGAAAGAAAAAGAAAAACATTATTCCCAGCATTGTGCTTGAATATCTTTTTCTTTTAGTTGGTTACTTTGACCCGAGGGGTGATCAGCGATTGGAAGTAGGTGTACACCTCTTTGGAAGTATTTTAGAAGCACTTGTAAATATTTGGAATTACTTGGAAATATTTGGAAGTACTTGGAAATATTTTGAATTACTTGGAAATATTTGGAAGTACAAATGGAAGTAGGTGTACAGCATATTAGGTCGCGGTTTACCCCTCCCTCGCTTTGACCTAATGTAAAATGAGATTTTCAAAGATTGTATAAAAGAAAATTTTTTTTAAAGAAACTGAAGATGGGCTAAATTAAACCCGAAACATGTATTTGAATAAAATAAAATTTTAATAAGTTTGAGAAGATTTTTATTATTTGAAGATTAATCGTATGTTTCCCATATTTGATTCAATCGCGAATCGAATGAAGGTGATTTTTGTCAAATATTAAGTGAAAATAATATCTGAACTTATATATCTCTAACTTGAAATAATGAAATTGAAAGTTTTTGTGCCGAGAGTAGCAGAATTTTTATATATTGAAGGAGACAATAAAAGAGTGTGTCTTCTGCTGGAATTATAAATTTTATTTATTTATAACGAGACTATAGTTTCGAGGGCTTTGCCCTCTTCATCAGTCTATTACAATTGATTCACAGGTATTAATTTATGAATGAAGAGGGCAAAGCCCTCGAAACTGTAGTCTCGTTATAAATAAATAAAATTTATAATTCCAGTAGAAGACACACTCTTTTATTGTCTCCTTCAATGAAATAATGAAGTTAAATAAATTTATAATTTTCTCATTAATATATCAAAGAATAATTAATATATTAAGGAGAATTGTTTGGATCGAGCTTTTTAAAACAAGATATATATCCAATAGCTTCAAACGCAGTAGTCTCGCGATATATATCTTGTTTTAAAAAGCTCGATCAAAACAATTCTCCTTAATATATTAATTATTCTTTGATATATTAATGAGAAAATTATACATTTATTTGAAGATTGAATTTTGAAAAATTATAAATAATGTCTTTTAGATATAACAAATTTAAAAAAATTCTTAGATTTAGGCTTTATGATTGGTTAACAGCTAGAGATTTTTTTTAAGTTAAAAGAAGTATTTCTCTTGCCACCGATTGTAATTTAGAAATAAAAGAAAAAATTAATAAGAGATACGGCCTTCACAACTTTCTCGATGGTCCATCGTTTCAACACTTTCTCTTTTGCAAAAATATTATCCTGGCTTTCAGTCTGAAAAAATGAAATCAGTAATTCTTCCAAATGCGTCCTTTGGCCATGGTTTACGGTTAACAGTCTTCAAACACCCCTTTGCGGACAAATTGGAGAAATATTGAACAAATTCATTCGTCAATTCGTTTATCCCTATGGCTTTTAGGGACTAGAACCCCTGCTTCCCTCTCATTCTCGAGTCTTTCAATCTTCAGTTCTTCAGTTCTCATTCCTAAGCCTTATTATACCTACATCTTCTTGCATCTAAAAAAATAAATAAGCTATCATAAGTTCATTAAATTTGTATATTTTTACTGGATTTTTTTCTCTTTGTGCTACTATCATTCGATTTCACCAACTAAACTTAAATTGAAAGTTTTTGCCGAGAGTAGCAGAATTTTTATATATTGAAGGAGACAATAAAGAGTGTGTCTTCTGCTGGAATTATAAATTTTATTTATTTATAACGTTATAAATAAATAAAATTTATAATTCCAGCAGAAGACACACTCTTTTATTGTCTCCTTCAACTAAACTTAAGCTAAGGAACCACTTAAGTTACTCTTGCACTAACCTTTAAGGTAAATTGTATTTCATTAATGATACTCAGGAAAAAATCATAGCTTAGTCTTACTTCAATATTAAATTTAAAGTTTGGTTTAAGGTTAATTTAAGTACTACCTTAATTTAAATTTGCTACTTGAAATTGGATGTAAGTTTTTTAAGAAGCTCATATTTGGATCAAACGCCAATTCCAAGACCCTGGAGAAAGATAAAATTTTACAAATACCATTGCAAAAGAAGCACATGGGGATCGTTTATTTTATTCAACAATTTCACTATTTTTATTATTTTTAAGGGATGCGCTGGAATTCACAAGGAAATTCTGCTTGCTCAAGGCTGGTTCACACGAGACATTTTCTATTACTTGTTCGACCTACTTGCAATTTGAAGCTAGTTCAGTCAGGCTGATTTCTCGCCTGTTGCCTTCACACGGAGCTTTTTCAGAAAATGTTCAAGTTGGCCGGGTAGGTTGCGCCCGAATGTGTCTGTCCAAACAGCCGGACTATCATCTTTCAGTTTCAGTTCAGATGCAAACAAAAATGGCTGACAATAATATTATTGCAGAAATTATCAATCGCAGACGAATTTGGAAGGCACATTCTCTTTATTCATTGCAGTAAAGAGTTGAACAGTGAGAAACAAAATATCAGTGTGATTCAGCTGATGTATTGTGTCAATGCCCATGTCACCCACGTGATAAAATAATGCTTTCCGATTGGCTGGCCACTGCCAGGTTCAAGTAGCTAAACTTTTTTTTTAGAACATGCCCTATCTTTTGAATCAAGCAAGCATGCTAGTAAGACAGTCCGGAGTGACCTCATTTCGACACCCCTCCATGCCTCCAAATTGCAAGTTAACCGAAAAAGTAAGGAACAAGTAGCAGAAAAAGCCCCTTATGAACCGGCCTTTCGTCTCAACTTGAAGGACTATTCCAAATTTTCTCACAAATTAAACAGTTGAAGACGAGCGATTTCAGAGACATCTAGTCTAGCTGACAAAAATGAATTTTAGTAACTTCATTTTCATTTTATCATGTACCGGTATTTTGTAAGTGACAGGGGTGTCACAGTTATAATTACATTTATCATTGTGATAGAATCATCATATACCTATTAAGTTTGATATAAAAATTACATATTTCTCAATGAAACATTGCTAGTTATTTCAATATGTGAATTAGTGGATATCAATCAAACCACAATTTTCAAGTATGAATCCTTCATAGAATCTTATAATAATTCTGATCTTGACCGAGTCTTTATATTGGAACGATTTATTAGCAATTCCGCAATTTCAATCTCAATTGCTTTCGTATGAAAGATTGTATTTTTTCTAGCTAATGTAATTTGTTTTTCTTTCTATAAATTTATTTTGAATATTTAACAAATAAAATTTCAAAATAGATAAACAAAGCACAAAAACTTATAAATAGATTATTTGGGACAAAACAGCGTGGTACTTTTTATATATTTATTTTATTTTTTTACTTAATAATATATAAAACTGAAGTTTTACCTTGATTTTTATTTAAAAATTTTTCGAATGATAAATAATTTTTTTTTGTGTGTGTTTAATTAATAAAATAATATTTTTTCCGATTAAACGGCCTTCCTGTTGAGTACTTTCTATGATTCTTGAACGCACCCAGATAGAGGAGATTGTCACTCTGGAACCAGAAAAGAAATGCCTCCTCTGATGATAATTAAAAAGTTTAAATACCGGCAAGGTCTTAACGATAACCACAAGTAAAAGGAACTCCATCTCCGATCCACGAATTAAATCGATTTTTGTATCCTACCACAACAGAGGAAAAACTACTCGACTTACATAATCATAACAAATCGTTTTTTTTTTCTAGATGGTTATTGTATGTAGTTTCAATAGAAAATCAATTCAAAAAGATAATGGAAAGGTTTCTCCTAATTGGAATCTATTCAATCTTACCTTGGGGTATTTCGGGGGCATCCTTTAAGGATCATTTCAGCGGCGTGGAAACCGGAAGGAGACCTTCGACGGCTGATTTGTCATGGAGCTCCATTTTTCACCACAATTAATTCCCTCAATTAATACATTCTTCTTGGTTTCTAAAAAAAAATAAATAAAAATAAAATAAATAATTAAAATTAAAAATAATATATTAAAATATAGTGAAGCCTTGGTGGTCAGTTTGTAAGATGATTTGCAAGATTTTTTCGTGTTGAGCAAGCAATGGGGAAATTGGAAACTTTGTTAAAATGATTTAGATTTTTCAAATTTTCGAATTTATTTGATTACTAAAAGGCCCTTTGTCTTAAATGTTAATTTTGAGAAACAAGATTATCTATTGTGGAGAAATGCCTTTTTAGTATTGTTAGAATGGGAAGCTATAGGTGCTTAGTCAAGTTGAAGGACAATCTTTCTAGAACATAATCTGTATCTAAATGCATATTTCAAACCCACAACAATCGCATTGCTTCAAAAAAGTGATTAGGGCTTTTTATCAATAATTGATATAATTTCGCCATGGTTGGTCTATCACGAATGATTTGATTTTTTTGTTACAATTTTTGGGTTCATAATTAGTTTTAATCAATTTTCTATATTTATCTAAGATAGTCACCCCTAGAAAAGAGATATTTCTTAATCTTAGACAAAATATTAACTCATAAAATTTTCAAATTTTGCCATGTGAATTCTCCAGAGATTACATTCATTTAATAAATGTTTTTAACATTGATTTCCGAAAAAAATCAGGGTCGGAGAGAGTCAAAATTTGGAGACAAATAATACATCAATATATTTCAATTTAATTATTTTATTAGCAAATCGCCATGGCTTCGCTCAATTTTTTTTTATTAAAATAGTTTCAGCCGTTTTTGTAATATTTGTAAAATACGAATAAAAAAACCCCAGTTTTTTCATGCACGATTACTATACTTGACCGTTGGTGAAGTCTGTACTGGGTAAAAATAACAATTTCTAACTCTCAAATCCCAAAATGATTTAGGAAATATTCGAGGGTAGTATTTATTATATTGAGCTTGTGGATTCAAAGTTTTTCTTAGAAAGATTTTGAAACAAATAAAGTTAAAGAAAATCGAATAATTTAAAAAATAGAAACGAATTACTTTCCCGAAAAGGGTGCTGATAGAAGGATTGAAGATTCCTCGTCTGCTATCTCTCCCTGCGCAAGGATGGCAAAGACAAGTTCTGACGAGTTTTAATCCATTAAAAATTATTCTAGGTGAGAAACAAAAAATAAATAAATAAAGATGATTCAGGAATCTTTAGAAGAATTAATTCCTTTCTAGTTGCTATACTAGTAAGTATTTTATTCTCACGATATGCTTACAATTAAAACGCACGCCACTGCTTTATTTATTAAGAAATGAATTTAATTTTATTTAGGAACGAATCTAAGATTTTATTAGAAATATTTTTACATTGCATATCAGTCCTCTGGCCCCATCAGGAATCAAATCCAAGCGGCCGGCATATGATATGCAATGTAAAAATCCTATACTACTAAAGCGCATTTGTGCCTGCCTCTGTATGTACCTATGTCCGTCTCCCAACAAAAACAGTCGTCATTGTTACCAATTTAAATGAAATTATCTATATATATAAAATTAAGGTTTTGTCTGTACATTGCTCCAAATCACGCCAAATTTTGGTTGCACACGTTTCAAGCAAAGTTATGAACGAAAACACCCTCAACAAAATTCCTGTATGTCTGTCTGTCTGTCTGACTGACTGTCTGTATGTTTCAGTGGTTTCCGCGAAAATCTGCTCACGATTCACGTAAAATAGGTTGAAGGGATTATTATGAAATTTCATATTTGGATCAGATGTCTTAGAAGACTTAAATTTATAGCTATATAACGTTTTGATATTTTGACCCCAAAAGGGGGTTTGGGGGGGGGGGGAGCACGAATAAAAATGATCAAATAACTCCCAAACTATTAACTTTACGGCAAATTTTATTATAAGCAAAGTTGTAGGGGATGTGATTTCTGACAACTTTTGTTTAAAATAATTCCCCCAAAAACCACCCAAAAAGGAGGGGAGGGTCAAAAAATGAAAATTCTTGCAGGTGGGCCTTGCAGCTAGTATTTCTACTAAAATCTTAGCGTGCGGTCCATGAATGCTAAGGATGCTAAAATTACAAAACGTCAAGAGTATTTTCATACCGTGTTACAAAAAAACTAATGTTAAATTTGAAAAATAACACAAAATTCTGCGTTTATAGATGAATTTTACAAAAAGAAACAAAAAATAATACCCGACTCCCCTTGCATTAGTTTAAAGTATACAAAAATTATTGAAAGAAAATCATATTTTACTGAGAGCATAAATATACGCAGACAGGCAGGTGTACAGTAATGTGTGGTTTTACAAGCCACTTTAGATTATATTTTATTAAAAATAGTTTCATATACCTACGATTACTTCATAAAATAATTACTACCACTTATCAATGTGTTTGGTAATCGCGTTCCTATTTTTAACTGCTATTTATTTCAATAAAGCAATATCTGTAATAGAAGTAAACTTGTCGTTCGTTGACTCAGTCCCGACGTACCCAGCCAGATTCACGAAGGATTTTCACCAGACCTTCCGACTCCTGTTAACTATCAATTGACAACTGTCGACGCCCACTTAGCTACCTCCCTCCTGCTCTTACAATTATCACCTTGGCAGATTGAACTTGTCTTAATGATTTTTCCTCTTTTCCTTTCAATTAATTAATTCACTGAATTTAAATTTATTTTTACATTCACTTTGATGACGACTCAAAATTGCGTGCCACTTTTATCTCCCAGTAATTACAATAACGTCGCGTTGTTTGAAGATAAATTGTTTGTATAATTCAAGATGTTTGATAGTAAGGCTCATGACCCCTTTGTTTACTCTCAGACTAATTACAGCCATTAACTTATTATAAATATGAAGTTTGACTTAAAATTAATGTAGAGAAATAATCACACGTTTGCAAACAAATAGGAGTCAAGATATTCTTAATTATATTATAATCATTTTAAATAAAATTTGTAAAAAAAATGATAAAAAAATATACAAGCATTATTTATTATTCTCTTTAGTTTACGAGGATAATTCAAAAATTACCTACACTTTTCGATCTACAACTTTATTAAACTAAGATAGGAGGCGGCCGCATGCGAATGCGTTGAGTTGGGGCGTCTGTGGTCACGTGTGCCGAATTTAATCACGATCACGTCACTTGTCGTCTAGTTACAAAAGCATAACCATGTCAGCTCCGCTATCAGATTGCACCAAAGAGGAGCAACGAGGAGTGATCAGATTTTTGTGGTCTGAAGGTGTGAAAGGTGCTGAAATTCTCCCGAGACTTTTGTCACAATACGGGGAAAGAGCCCGAATCGAAACGCCAGAGTATGGAGTGGAAACACCCAGGATCCCCTAAAACGAAAATATTCAAGACCTCACCATCGGCTGGGAAGGTGATGCTAACCCTGTTTTGGGACGAAAAAGGCCTTATACTGGACGACTACTTGGACAGGGGGACTACCGTAAATAGTGCGAGGTACAGTGATTTGTTGGCCAATAAGCTGAAGCCAGCGATTTGAAACAAACGCAGTGGTCTACTCTCAAAGAAAGTTTTGTTGTTGCAAGACAACACCCGGACGCACACGGCCCATCACACCATAGAAACAATAAACAGGTTGGGCTTTGAGACCCTGGAACACCCTCCCTACAGCACAGATCTCGCTCCCTCAGACTTTCATCTCTTTGGACCGCTTAAGGAAGCTTTGAGAGGTCGTCGATTTGCCTCATACATGGACGTTCGGGATGCGGTGCAAAAGTGGCTTCATGACCAACCGAAAACCTTCTACCAGGAAGGCATCCGGAAGCTTGTGACTCGCTGGACCAAGTGCATTGCTAAAGGTGGAGACTATATCAAAAAATAATGTATCTGTTGTACTAATTGAAAGGTTTTTGTTTTGCCGAGAGTAGCAGAGTTGTTGATTCACAAAGAGAAACAAACAGGTTGCTTGATGCAAATAAACATACACACATATATATCGAGATGATATATCTGTATATATATATATATATATATATATATATATATATATATATATATATTATTTATTTGTTTGAGACTATAGTTTCGAAGACTTGGTCTTCATCATCAGTCTTTTTTAATTATAAATGTTGTTTTTCATGGAGTCAATATCGCCATAAAATTAAAACAAAAAATGAAAAAATTAGGGTTCAACACAGTATTCAAAATACCAATTATTCTAGGAAAAGATTTAGGTTCAAATAAAAAAGAAAAATTACCAAATATAGAAAAAGAAGGGGTTAATAGTTGAAATGTAAAGATTGCGAAGCGATCTAGGTAGGGAAAACAGAGAGGAATCTGAAAATTCGATTAAATGAATATATTAGGGATTTTAAAAATAAAAAGAATGAAAACTCTTTTATGGAACATTTAAATTCAAACAATCACTCTTTCCCAGAAGGCACAGGAATTAGATTAATAAAAGGAGAAAGAAACCCAAAATTAATTAGCGCAATCGAATAGTTAGAAATTTTGAAATCATTCAATAAAAATTCAAAACTTTGTTTGAACAGCCAAATTGAATTATCAAATAGCAATTTGCTTAAGATGTTTGCTAACAAAACATAAAAGAAAAAAGATAAACAAAACCCACCACCCCCTTCCATTGTCAGCCTATCTCTTTGTAAAACAAGGAGAAAGGGAAACATATGGTTATATTTGAATGTGAACCAAAAGAATGTCTTTAGTTCTAAGCTGACCACCAGTGAAGAAGGAACATCAATATTTTCAATATCCATACAATATTGACTCCATGAAAAACAACATTTATAATTAAAAAAGACTGATGATGAAGACCAAGTCTTCGAAACTATAGTCTCAAACAAATAAATAATATATATACAGATATATCATCTCGATATATATGTGTGTATGTTTATTTGCATCAAGCAGAGGACAATCTCTTTGTTTCTCTTTGAGTATCTGTTGTACACCTATCTTAGTTTAATAAAGTTGTAGAACGAAAAGTATAAGTAATTTTTTACTTATCCTCGTATAAGAATTTATATAATTCTTAAATTTTTTGAAAAAATTGATATTCCAAAAACAAATTACCTTAAGACTACAAATAGCTTATATTTTTGCTTGTTAAAAAGATGTTAAATCAAAATGTGCATCTTTAAATCAGAATAGTCTCTAAATCAGTAGAAAGAAGAAAAGGATTTGACTCTGGGCCGATGTGTTTGTTATTTCATTCAGTGTTGGAATTTTTAAAATGGTCAAAATGGGAGAAAAAAAAATTCAAACCATACTTTCAGAATCTTAAAGCAAAAAGACTAACAAGGTGATTTCATGTAAAAACTTCGTCATTTAATTGTAACTAAATTAGATAATTATTTTATAATGTGTGGTCCATTTTATTATTTTTGATTTTTTCAGTTATTATTTTTTTGAAGTCGGTGTTTTTTACTTTCATATTTATATCCTATAGAATATAATGGGAGAGTATTGTGATGCCCAGTCTGGGTCCTGACTCATTGAGAGCTTGTATCTTAGAGATGAAAAAAGTTAATTTTATTTTGTAACGTCTAGGTGGAAGGAATCGTTGCCCTTAATAGTTGGAAGCCAGATTTAGGACATAAAACCGCAAATTGGGGTCTCCAGAGGCCAAAAAGTGGTCCAAAATCCATTGGTCAGTGCGTATGTAAGTACGGTCCCCTGCGTTTCGCAACCATAAAGTCTCAGAGATATGAAATTCGAAAATTAAGCTTAATATAGGGTAGAAAGAGTACATCTAGCTTTTCGTTGACATTGGAAGACCGGAAGTGGACATTTACATGAACGATTTTTCGTTTTTTTTGATTTTCTCAAAAACAGCTATAACGATTTTTTTAAAGAAGTCTTCAGAAACCAAGATAGTCTTCAGAAGTCAAGATATGAACGATTAAAATATTTATTTTACGACACTCCTAATTTACAACCCTTTCCTTTAATTCAATCGGATTAAAAATTTGACACAACTATTAACTCATGACACTTGATAAATACACTAATTTTTTAAAAAAATCGTGGCAGCCGTTTTTGAGAAAAAAAAACAAAATAAAGGAAGGGGGTGTAAATTAGAAGTGTCACGATGACTACAAATAAATTAAAATCTGAAAGTCGTGTGGTGATTTGTAGAACCACTTTTTTCATGCACGATTACTATACTTGACCGTTGAGAAGAGTACTGGGTAAAAATAACAATTTCTAACTCTCAAACCCCAAAATGATTTAAGAAATATTCAAGGGTGGTATTTATTATACTGAGCTTGTGGGTTCAAAGTTTTTCTTAGAAAGATTTTGAAAAAAATAAAGTTAAAGAAAATCGCATTATTCAAAAAATGGAAATGAATTACTTTCCCGAAACGGGTGCTGATAGAAGGATTGAAGATTCCTCGTCTGCAATATCTCCCTGCTCAAGGATGGCAAAGACAAGTTCTGACTAGTTTTAATCCATTAAAAATTATTCTAGCTGAGAAACAAAAAATAAATAAATAAAGATGATTCAGGAATCTTTAGAAGAATTGTTTCCTTAGTAGTTGCTATACTAGTAAGTATTTTATTATCCCGATATGCTTAACAATTAATATCATGAATTAAATATTTTCTAAAAGTTCGTATCCTCTTTATTTATTTATTTATTTATTTTGGTAAAGTAAAAAGAAAAGTAAAATCATAGCGTTTTGGTCTACAACCTTGCTTCTTAAACTTTTTTCATTCATGAACCCTTTTTATAATCGAGGTTTTTTTGCGACCCCAGAATTAAATATAAATAAAGCAGTGGCGTGCAGTACATGGATGCTGAGTATGCTGCGCATCCCTAAAATTATAAGTCGTCAAGCGTATTTTCATACCGTGTTACAAAAAAACTAATGTTAAATTTGAAAAATAACGTAAAATTTTGAGTTTATCGATGAATTTTACAAAAAGAAGCAAAAAATAAAATAACATTTTAAAAATTGAAGGGTTAAAGGTTATTTTGGACAGCATTTCCACCGCCCGCTACTAAAATAAAGGTATAAAAATAAATATTTTCCCATTGTTAATTTATTTTGTTAAGCTAAGTTTTTAATTACTCGGTAGGCCCATCAAGCAGGCGAGTGGGCTTAAAAAAGCATCTAAATCTGAATCAAAGGGTTTCTTTGAGGTAAATTTTATGCTACAGAGATCATATGGACATTCTAAAATTGATGATTTGTATATAGTGTTCTCCAGATAGGCCAGTCATGTGCAAATATAATAGAAAAAAAATATAATTGAAAAGTTTTTGTTTTGCCGAGAGTAGCAGAGTTGTTGATTTACAAAGAGAAACAAAGAGGTTGTCCTTTGCTTGATGCAAATAAACATACACACATATATATCGAAATATATATATATATATATATATATATATATATATATATAAATATAAAATTTATTTGTTTGATATAATAAATAATATATATAGATAGATAGATAGATAGATATATAATTTCGATATATATGTGTGTATGTTTATTTTCATCAAGCAGAGGACAACCTATTTGTTACTCTTTGTGAAAAAAATATATTTCCGTCTAGAAAAAACATAAATCAAGGAAAATTGATTGCTTCATGCATGATCAAATAGCCTAGGACAATTTTTCAAAAGTACTATCCAAAATTTACTAGCTTTGAATTAAATATAATAATAATAATAATAATAATAAATAATAATAATAATATTAATGATAATAAATGAAATCTAACACGCCTGATTTGATCCCTCTAATAAGTTCTCTAACTGAATAATCGTTCCTTTGTCCAGTGAATGTCAATGATCAAATGAAATAATTATTTATCTAATTATGTAACAGTGATATTTATAATTATAAAGGAAAATTAAAGCTTTTATATAAGCTATAATGGAGGTCATAATATATTGGTAATTATTTTATTCGGACTTTCTTCAAGAGAAAGAGAGAGAGAGAACTTAATAAGTGATGTAATATTTTAAAAATCCTATTTGAAAATAATCAATAAAATGATCTTGGACAATTTTTTGAATTCTAAGGTCCGTGGTAAATTAAGAAAATTAATTAAAATATCTTAGAGGTAAATTTATTTTTTTGATTTTTTTGATACCAAACCAGTTTCTTTGGAGTTTCTAGTTCAATACAATGAGCCAATGAATTTTATCAAATCCACTCTCATCGATTATTCATTTTAACATTTAAGTTTTTTAATAATATTTTTGAAATTTCGAGGGCTGATAGTTACAAATAAAATAATAATTTATAATTATCTTTCTTTTTTGAATTTTGGACTGCCTCATCAAAATTTACTCAATAATAATTTAGTAAATTAATATTATTTATTATTATTTATTTACTATACAGTTTCGGTCACCACTGGTTGACACTCTTCAGTATAATAAATATCGTTTTAGTTTTTGTAGATTGTCAATATTCACATTTGTTTTTATTCATTATATTAATACATTCTCTGTCTGTAGCAGATGAACGTCATATCAATGAAAACAAAAATGAAAAATAAGATGCTTATAGTGATAATTTCTAAAAACAAAAACGACATTTAATATAAAAGATGGTGAACCAGTATCGATCGAAGCTGTATAATGAATAAAGAATAATAAATAATCTCGATAATTCGAAATCCAAGGGACTACAAGAAAAATTCAAATTATCGATATTTCGAATTATCAAGAAGTTAGAATTATCAAGAGGAAAGAAAAAAATTCGAATTTATTATATTTTGAAAATATGTATGAGCTTACATAAATTTTATATATAGCCTCAAGTAAAAAAGAAAAATAATGAAAAGATGAAAAAAAAATTATATATGTATTAACTAAAGAAAATTGGGAAGTTAAGCTGGGCTGAAAGGAGATAAACATTATGCGGAAAATAAGGGGTAAACATTGCTAGGAAAAATTCGAATTATAAAGAGGGGAAGTGGCCTAGTTCGAATTATAGAACGTTCTCTCCCCCTCTTGTTACGAAAAGGATTTCGAGTTATCGAGCGTATCAAAATACACAGCATTTTTACTTTACCATACAGGGTATGGTCAAGTATTGTAATCGTGCATGAAAAAAGTGGGTTTTTTCCTTCTTTTTGTCAAAATATCTCAAAAACGGCTAAAACTATTTTGATTAAAAAATTCAGCGAAACCAGGGTATTTCGGTCTACAAAAAAGCTCCAATAAGTAAACATCGAAAAAATTATATTTTTTGAGATAATAATTGTTTTGTCAAAATGTTTGTTAATCTGTGCGTTACCAAATTTTTGTGGATGATCTAGCTCAAAAACTAGTGGTAATATCGAAACCAAATTTCATACGTAGTTTTGGTCCATTGAGATTAAGAGCTAATTAGATTTTGGTGCATATCGACCCAAAATTAAGGGGGGTGGAGGGGGTTAAAAATTAAAAATCTAGGCCGTTTGACCAAACTCAACCAAATTTTGTATACATAATCAGTAGACCACCAGAAGTCTAAAAATGCAAAAACCTAACCGTCCAAATGGGGGGGGGGGTGTAGGGTCAAAAAATGAAAATATATTACTATGTACCAAATTAACCAAATTTTGTATACATAATCAGTGGGTCCCCAGAAGTCTAAAAATGCAAAAACTAACCCCCTACATGATTATAAATAATTTTATTATATCTTAAATATAAGTGAGGGGCCAGGTTATATGGTAAAGTCAAGTGGATGGCCACACCAGAACGTGTCAGTTTATTTTATAAAATATTTGTATTTATTTATATAGATGTATATATATATATATATACATTATACTCCCAGTCCTTTTTTACGCGATTCCACAGATTAAGAGCTGATTAGATTTTGGTAGATATCGACCCAAAATTAAGGCGGGTTGAAAATTAAAAATCTAGGCAATTTGAGCAAACTCAACCAAATTTTTTATACATAATCAGTAGACTCCCAGAAGTCGAAAAATGCAAAAACTAACCGCCCAAAATGTGGAGGGCTGTAGGGTCAAAAAATCAAAATCATGGCCATTTAAACTCAACCAAATTTTGTATACATAATCAGTGGGACGCCAGAAGTATAAAAATGCAAAAACTAACCCCCCCCCTTACATGATTATAAATAATTTTAGGGGCCAGGTTGTATGGTAAGGTCAAGTGGATGGCCACATCAGAACACGTCAGCTTATTTCGATTTACCGAAGTTAACAGCTGAAGAGTTCGAATTGTCGAAAAATTCGAATTATCGAGAGTCGAGTGTATTATAATTTACTAAATTATTATTTTATTGGTGACTAGCAAGCTTCGAAATTTCAAGAATATTAAATTCACAGTCATTTAAGTTTTGGAAGAATAAATTTAAATATATTCTCTCGAAAAGAAAGGCCTTAGAGATGAATCTGAAGAAAAAATTATACTATTACCTACAACAAATCTTCGATGAGTTGTACCTAATGATGACGAGATTTCAGAAAAAATTAAAGTTAAATCAAACCGTTGATCTGTTCAATAAGTAATCACTTTAATAAGATATAATTGACTGACTCTAGCGGAAAAATATTACCAAATCAATGGTCTAACCATTTAAATTAGCATAAACTGAATCTAGAAACCTAAAAATCTAATCAGATCTTTGTTTTGGAAATTAAACATTTTTGTTTTAGAACAAATGTTTACGACATTCTTAGGTTATCGTGGGTGGTTCTACGGAATCCAGACTAGAAGCTAGAAAAAAATCATGCTTATAAATTATTTTTTCTCCACGTTTCAGCAATTATTAAATACGAATAAGCTGAAAAAAGCTTGTAAATGTTTGCATCAACTCAAAACTCAATCCACCTGACCATCTAAAATACATTTCTAAACATTTTTTTATTTTCCCTTTGTCTTAATGATAGATAAGACAAGTGTGACATAAATATATGTATAGGTATATTCTATTTTTTCAACAGTAGCAACATTTCATATAAATTTTTTTTTTAGTCATAATTATAATTGTTAAATTTGAAATTCTTCCCGACTTTTTTTAAGTTTATTTATTTTTAATTTTATTAAGTGTAGGGCGAGTGGTGTTCTCATTAGAATCTTACTGTTCCGTGAGACCTTATCTAATTCGGAGCTGATGGCCAGGGTGCTATTTGGGTGCTACGGCTACAGTTCGTCGTGCCTTTTAGCTTTTTCCTCAGCCAACCAGAACCGTCTAGGATCTCCCTTCATTTCGAACCCTTATTGTTTCGAATACCATACCTAATCAAAGAATAGGAGTGCACTTATCGCCTAATTATTATGATCCTTGAATGAAATTCTCTTTTGGATGAATAATATAAATTTGTTGTTCGTCTTATCCAGAAGTGATCTCTTTGAACTCAATTCGCTCGACTGGAACAGTGGACACGATCAACCTATGCCCCTTCAACTCTATATGGGGAAATTGTTCGGAATCAAGCCTTGAATTTTTTAGAATTAATTATTTTAATATTATATAGTCAAGAAAAAATATTTTTGATATTGATTTCAAAATGGTGTCTTGGATTAAAATTTTAATCTATTTTTATGTGTTTCTAGCATATTTTTTTCATTTTGTTAATCAAAATTTTTAAATGCATATTTGTTAGTGTCTTCATCTTTGATTTGATTTGTATGATACAATAAAACATTTTGTCTTTAATCGGAAATTTGAGAATCACTGACTTATAAGATATGTCATATCAGGAATGATTTATCTGATCAGATAGATTTAAGAAACGAGAAAAATCAGATATGCTTTAGGTCAGATATAAGTTCATCATATTTTGTTTTAATCTGATATTTTCTAGATAAGTCAGGAATAGGTCAGATCTTAACAATCAAACCAGATAAATATAAGCATTTAAAAAATATTTCAATCCCCTGTGAATTTGGGGTAGAAAGAACCAGCTGTATTTCCTGCTAATATAGGGTCTTCTTTGTTCCTCTTAAGTTAATCCTGATCTTAGAGTAAAATATATTTTGGATTGTGATCATTTTTGGCTTAATGTTTGATGCTTATCAGATCTAGCCAGCTGACAGTCGAAGATCCGACAGTTTGAACAGAGGTTGAAAAAGTGAGCCTGGGATTGGATAGAGGGGATTACCTCAACATAGAAAAAATAGAAAGCTACAGAATATAATGAAGACTAAGCTGGACGGATACCTTAAAATCACAAACAATTAAAATTGAAGACTGAAATTCTATGGTGTGGACTAAAGAAGATTGAGAAGCACAGGGACCAATGATAATGATAATTATGAGTATAGATTTCAGTAAGGATCACTATATTATTAAAAACAAAATTATTATTAATTGATCTCCTAACATGACTTAGATGCTCATTTAGCCAAATATTTAAATTAAATAAATGATTTGTATGATACAATAAAACATTTTGTCTTTAATCGGAAATTTGAGAATCACTGACTTATAAGATATGTCATATCAGGAATGATTTATCTGATCAGATAGATTTAAGAAACGAGAAAAATCAGATATGCTTTAGGTCAGATATAAGTTCATCATATTTTGTTTTAATCTGATATTTTCTAGATAAGTCAGGAATAGGTCAGATCTTAACAATCAAACCAGATAAATATAAGCATTTAAAAAATATTTCAATCCCCTGTGAATTTGGGGTAGAAAGAACCAGCTGTATTTCCTGCTAATATAGGGTCTTCTTTGTTCCTCTTAAGTTAATCCTGATCTTAGAGTAAAATATATTTTGGATTGTGATCATTTTTGGCTTAATGTTTGATGCTTATCAGATCTAGCCAGCTGACAGTCGAAGATCCGACAGTTTGAACAGAGGTTGAAAAAGTGAGCCTGGGATTGGATAGAGGGGATTACCTCAACATAGAAAAAATAGAAAGCTACAGAATATAATGAAGACTAAGCTGGACGGATACCTTAAAATCACAAACAATTAAAATTGAAGACTGAAATTCTATGGTGTGGACTAAAGAAGATTGAGAAGCACAGGGACCAATGATAATGATAATTATGAGTATAGATTTCAGTAAGGATCACTATATTATTAAAAACAAAATTATTATTAATTGATCTCCTAACATGACTTAGATGCTCATTTAGCCAAATATTTAAATTAAATAATATAAATTAAAATATTAGAGAGAAAAAGAATAAGCTGAGGCTCAACTAAACGAGCGAGATTGCTGTTTGTGTGCCCACGCCCCACAGGGGGTCAATTTGATTGTTAAGGGAGGCAATTCTAAAATGGACTAAACCTAATGGTATGTATTTGTTAGAAGATCATAATATGGTGTTATCTATTAGATCCGATGCAATGGATAATTTTTAATTATATGTCAAAAGGGTTGTTTTTCACCCCCTCGGGAATCGAACCCGAGTGCCAGTAGCAGCATGTATTTGTGTTTTATTTTTATTTATTTCAGTTTTAGAAGCATATAAATAACACATTTTCCAGAAAAAAATTTCAAATTTACTACTTACTTGACATCAAGCTATAGACCTATTTCGATGACAAGTTGTGTATCAAAAATCTTAGAACGTCTTGCTAATAGAAAACTTATTTGGTTTTTAGAAAATAACAGGTTTTTATCTAATTTTCAATGCGGCATTATAAGAAATAGATCCTGTCTGGATCAATTAATTAGGCTGGAAAATTATATCCAAAATGGCTTTATCAAGAAACAGCATACTATTGCTGTCTTCTTTGAATGGAGAAAGCATTTGATACCACATGGCGATATCGAATCCTCAAAAAAATACATCAATGGAGCATAAGGGGTCACATAGCCTTTCTTATAAACATTTTTTTCGACGAACATAACTTTTCGTATACGAATAGAGAACACATACTCGCAAAAAATTGTCTCACGAAAATGGTATTCCACAGGGTAATGTCCTTTCAGTTATTCTATTCTCGATAGCCCTAGATGACATCTCGAGGTCGATTCCACCTCAGATTCTCTTTTCGTGGACAATTTGGCCATCTACATGAGCTCAAAAAGTATTGACTATTTGAGGGGGAGGCTTCAGAGCGCTATCGAGAGTATAAATTTGTGGGCAACACAAAATGGATTCTACTTTTAAATCAAGATCCCATATACTTTAAGCAATCGGTAAAATTTTTAGGCCTAAGCTTCGATTCAAAGCTCAATTGGATAGAGCACATAAAAAATACAAAAGCCAAATGTTTGAGATCCATAAATATTCTCAAAGTTTTGGTAAATACTAAATTGGGGAACTCATTCGTTATCTCTTCTTCGAGTTTATCGAGCTCTAATTCGAAGTAAGATAGATTATGGAGCGCCGATATATGTGTCTGCTAGAAGTTCCGCCTCAAAGATGCTGGATTCGATACATAATCTTGGACTAAAGATTTATCTTGGGGTCATCAGAACTAGCCCTGCTACTAGTTTGAACGCTGAATCTGGGGAACCACCCTTAAATATTCGAAGAGAGATCCTAGGAAGTAATTATTTTGTTAAAATGGGATCTCTCTCCTCCCGCCCAGCACACTCCCAAATTTTCAAAACACCATTAATAAATTTATATCAGCGACGTCCAAAGTGCACATCCTCCTTTAACATAAGGGGCGCTGGTGTCGCTTGCATTAGGTCGGGCATAGTCGCTTTACTATACCGTTACCTCACTTGCGTGGCTGTAGCACTCTCCGTTCGCAAGTATTTTCAGGTTAAAGGGACTTTCCTATGCACCCTGTATATACAGATATATAATTTCGATATATATATATGTGTATGTTTATTTGCATCAAGCAGAGGACAACTTCTTTGTTTCTCTTTGTTTACTTGTTAAGTTTATTTATTTAATAGCTTAGCTTTTTTGTTTACGTCTTCAGTTGTAATTTTTATCTGGAAGAATATACTATCTGATGGGACAAATGACCATGGTAGTCGACGCGCTGATAAGCAGAAAATATATATATATATACAAGAATTACTCATTTAATATAATAATATAAGATAAGATTAAATTAAATAAATAAGAATAAATTAAATAAACTTCTTTGTACTCGTGTCTGACGCTTCTCGTGGACGCCAGTCTCAGTGTGTTGATGGTATAATAGTTTATTTAAATTATTTTATTTATTATATTATATATCGTACATTTAAATGTATTAAATTTTAATATGTTAAAAGATATTTCAATAGTGTCAAGTGAATGAACATGATGAATCCAAAATAAATAATGTGTCTCTATCTAAAGTCAGATAAAATAGATGACTTCTCTCCAGAGAATCCCTCAATGTTCACCGAGATCTAAAGTCAAGAGACGTCCCAGCCAAAGATAAAACAAACTAAAATAATTATAAATCAGAAAGAAATCGATTTATTTTATCAATTTCATCTATTTGGAGGTTCACAGTACTATTCTAATATAATAAAATGGCATTTTGATTAAGAATTTTGCAGTTTAAATTAAATTTTATGAAATGATTTAATTTCTTCTCTCCCGCGTATGATATTTTTCTGGTTCCAATTTTAACTCACTTTTTATTATCCGACCGAGCTGATATTTTCCATACATATTTAGTTCCCGCGATACAATACAATGTGATACAAAAACCAACCACCCAAAATGTAGAAGAGGGCAGAAATGAAAATTTTAAGCCTCTGGACCTAGCTGAGTTATTTTTAATTTTAATATTTAAATATATATATATATATATATATATATATATATATATATATATATATATATATATAACCAGTATATTTAAAGAAAATGTATAGGTACATATTTTATAAAAAAAATGTGTTGTGGCCATTTCATGACTTTATTATTAACCTGCCCCTTTAAGGGTCCTGAAGGATCCTAAATACTGTTCGAAATTTGGTCCAAATCAGAAAAGGTTCAAATTTTTAAAAAGCCTCTCTTCCACTATTTTTTGGTCCAATTTCAACCAAAATCTAATCAGCTCTTAATCTCACAATAAATTATTTAAATATAAAATTTGGTTTTGATACCTTCATTGGTTTTTGAGCTAGGAAGTATACAAAATTTGACAATACACACACATGTTAACATACATTTTTCAAAAAATTAATGTCTATCAAATAGATCAAATTATTTTTCTTATTTGGTCTTTAAAACATAAAGCATAAAGTTCTGAAGAATCTTGGCTGTAATGTTTTGGATTCTCAAAGATATACCATGGAAAATAATATGTGCATTTTTTCAGAATTTCGATATACTAACTCATTTCTTAACAAATCTGTAATAATATTTCTGATTTTAAGCGGAGATTCCGGTTCCGTTTCGATGAATCACTCTTTTTAAACGTTTTAAAAATGTTAATTAAAATAATAATACAACTTTCAACTTTTTCTTTTTACAAATATAAAAGAATTAAGTATAATATTAAAAAAATATAATTTTATTCTCATTTAACAGTTAGAGTCGTTGCATGCTTCATTTGAGACTGACATTTGAAAAATTTCTTCTTTCGTCAACATATCGTAAGGGGAATTTTTTCTCCTAGTTGGGGAAAATATTTCCACATTCGTGAAATTTTTTTCTTCTTTAGTCTTAAGTGAAATATATATATTTTTAGTCAAATAGATTGATTTTTCCTTTCGTGAAAAAATGTAATTTCTTTGGTCATTCGAAAATCTTCAGACAATTGAGAGTATAGAGACGGGGAATAAAAATAAATAATAAAAATACTTCACTCATAATAAAGCTTTCATATTGATAAATTTTTTCTATCATAAAATCGACTTCAAAAAATTTAAATGCAACAAATAAAATAATAAGAACTCAAAAATCAAATAAAATAAACTAAAAGGTATAAAATAATTATCTAATTTAGTTACAACTAAACGACGAAATATTAACGTAACATCACTTTTTGAAGCCGGTGCCAAAAATACACATTTTATTAATCGAACTCGACGGAACTTACTTAGTACGTTTGGCGGGTAAGCTCGCTTATATAGTTTGTTTAGCACCGACTTCAAAAAGTTATTTCATGTTAATATTTCGTCGTTTAGTTGTAACTAAATAAGATAATTATTTTATATCTTTTAGTGCATTTTATTTTATTTTTGAATTCTTATTATTTTGTTTGTTGCATTTAAATTTTTTGAAGTCCGTTTTATTTTTTTTATAAAAATTATTTTTATTTTTCTCTTTTTAGTGATGTTATTAATAGTGACTTAATATAATACCTTGCATGCATCTCGTAAGAGAAAGCGTAGGGCGAATGAATCAGAAAATGATAAATTTATTAAACCAATTATTTTACATTAATTAATGTATACATTGTATTTTGCTTCGATTCCGGAGATAACTTCTCCACCATCGAGTGTCCTTATTTATCTTTAGTCCTTGTTTTTAATAAGAGGAAAAATCTAATTAGATAAAAATCCTCTTTTCCGATAATTATTTCAATTCCATTATTCCCCAATCAAGTCGATTGGATCTCATCTCTAAGTCCCCAGAAAATGATAATAAAATTCAATTAATAAATATAGAAATTCTCTCGAAACATTTGCGGGTTTAAATGAATGTTTTAAGATTTTTTTATAAAAGATTTTATTTATTATAATTTCAATTATTTGCTCATAAGAATTGGAGATTTACGTTATTTCGTCATTGATGATATCATCACAAATTGACCAAATTAATATGAGACCACCCCTAAGATACCCCCTTTCCAATAAAAAAAGAATCATCGAAATCGGTCCACGTGGCAAAAAGTTCCGCTGAACATACATAAATTAAATAAATAAATAAATAGTTAGGTATCTTGACTATCTTGGAGCTATACTGCTCCAAACGCAGAAAGAATCATTAAAATCAGTTGATAAACAAAGAAGTTATGTCTGAACAAATATAACAAAAAAGGTCCAATACCAATAAAAAAAAGAACGGGGATCGAAAACTATACTGAACCCAATGCAAAAAAATCATCAAAATCGGTTCACAATTAGCGAAGATATCAGGTAACATAATTATGAAAAAAATCAGTCGAATTGAGAACCTCCTCCTTGTTAAAAAATAATTAGGAATTTTTCTAATCAATAATTAATAAATATATAGATATAAAATTATAATAAAGTTTTTCTTTTGACAGAAATCTTTTATTTGATTTTTTATTTAATCGTGATAAAATGAACAAGAAAACGAGCAACCTTGGCCCAATATGCTATAAATTTGCACGAATTTCTCTTTCACATTCAGATGACACTGAATTCAAGTTTATTACCTACTACAAATATTCCTTAATTTTTATAGATTAAAACATTCTAAGCACTTTAACTTGATAATGAAAAATAATTATATGTTTAATTCTCAATAATTATAATTAACATTGGTAATGAAAATGTTGATTGGAATTGATCAAGAAATACTTATAATTTAATGCACGAATAAAACAATCGGGAACCCGGATTCAGGGAAAGGGCACGGCGAACCATGACCTCCACATGGGAGGCGGCAACTCGTTGAAAATGTAACATTTATTGAGTCATTTTCACTAGTATTATAACTTAGAGTTCTTTAATACTAAAATATTTAAATAAATACAATTATTTTATAAAAACAATCTCAAAATATTTATTAAAAATTCAAACGTTCTGGAAGTTATCATTATCTCAAAGGAGACCTAAAATTTGAACTTTTCACAAAATTCTTTCACAAATATTGTATCATTCGCATCCATAGTAAATTTGTAACAGGAATAGCAGGGAATTGGACAAAATTAAAAACATAGAGTTTTTAATAAATTCGCCAGACGTTTCGTTAATTTATTTTGACTTCCTCAGTGGCCCATTGTTTACCACTCTTTGTCAAAAAACAAATCTATTTATATAAAATTAAGGTTTTGTCTGTACATTGCTCCAAATCACGCCAAATTTCGGCTGCACACGTTTCAAGCAAAGTTATGAACGAAAACACTCTCAACAAAATTTCTGTCTGTCTATGTCTGTCTGTATGTCCGTCTGTCTGTCTGTCTGTCTGTCAGTGGTTTCCGAAAAGTTGCTCACGATTCGCGTAAAAACGTCTGAAGAGATTATTATGAAATTTCATATTTATATCACATGTCTTCTAACTTACATTTTTAGCTATATAACGTTTTGATATTTTGACCCCAGAAGGGGGTTTGGGGGGCGCACAAATAAAAATTATCAAATAACTCCTAAACTATTAACCCTACGGCAAATTTTATAATAAACACAGTTGTAGGGGATGTAATTTCTGACACCGTTTGTTTAAAAAATTTCCCCAAAAAACAACCCAAAAAGGGGAGGAGGGTGAAAAAATGTAAATTCTTGCTCTTGAAGCAAACTCAACCAAATTTTGTATACATAATCTCTGGGCCTCTAGAGAGCTAGAAGTGCAAAAACTAACCACCCAAAATTGGGGGGGGGGTTAAAAAATGACAATTCTTTCTCTTGGACCAAAGTCAACCAAATTTTGTATACATAATCTGTGGGTCACTAGAAGACTAGAAATGCAAAAACTGTGCGGAGGGTGAATGCGGGGTTGGAATGGAGCGGGGATGGGTTAGGGTATCAGGTGCGCGGGGTGGAATGGTGGTGGGATGTGAGAGTGAGGCGGAGTAGGGTGGGGGTGCAGCAGGTGGTGAAGGGTTGAGTCCATGGGTCGTAGCGGGGGTGGGGTCCAGGGGACTAGGCGGGGGTGTGGTGTGCAGGGTTGGAGGGCACGGGGTGGGGTGCGGTGTTCGAGGTGGGTGGTGGTGTGGGGGCGGGGACTGGGCATGATGCGGGGGTGGGGTGGGGTTCGTGGGTTAGGGTGCGGATGGAGTGGTGGTGTGGGGGCGGGAGTTGGGCATGGGGCGGGAGGTACGGTGCTGGGTGAGTTTAGGGGTGGGGGTGGGGGTGGTGTTCGTGGACTGGGGGTCCAGGGCGCGTGCTCCCCTGGCTAGCAAAAGGGCCGCCAAAGGAGGGCCTTGCAGCTAGCTCACTATAAGACAAAACATCTTTAATCTTATTTGCTCAAATGAGAAGGTAATATTACTAATGACGAATTTCTTGATAGAATGAGGAAAAAGAGAACTTTGTGGAAGAATTTGGTGAAAAGCTCAAATTTTAGACCTCCTTTGAGAGTATAAAATCAAGAAGAAAAACTATATCATCATATTTTAAAATGGGGTGTTGTTGGTCTTTTATATATTTTGGAAGATGAAGAATTTGTCAAATTATATGCATTTTCCACGAAATCGTAGATCATTAAACTTTTAATTGGATGGTTATTTTGGGATGCAGGTCAAATTTTTTTTCTATTATTATTTGGTATGAAGTACCCATGTAAAAAAGTCTAGTTAATTAGAATTTTTTAAATTTAATTCTCTTAAAATGTCAGCGAAATTTAATGAGAAAATACACATTTTTCACCATTTTTGTATGTAGGTAGTGGAATTTCCAAAGTAATGAAAATAAAATTGTTTTAAAAAATTTCATAAATACGTCCGTTCTCAGATTATCTACAACAAATAAGAATAAATTCGATATCTCAAGTATTTTGAAAGATTAAATTGAAAGTTTCTTTTTGCCGAGAGTAGCAAAATTTTTATAAATTTAAGGAGAAAATAAAAGAATGTGTCTTCTGCTGAAAAATAAATTTTTAGACTATAGTTTCGAGGAATTGTTATGTGGACGTCTGTGAATCAATTTAACAAACTGATGAAGGGGGCCAAGCCCTCGAAACTATAGTCTCGTTATAAATAAATTTATTTTTCCAGCAGAAGACACTCTTTTATTGTCTTCTTTAACCATTAATTTATTTTGAAAGAAATTAATCCCTCGAAATGAGAGTCCAAATGACACGGCCGCTTTATTATTACTTTCATTAAATATAATTTTTTGTATATATGCTCCTTATATTTTATCTGTTTGTATCTGAGATCATTTTTCTCAGGGAAATGGTACGTTATCGAGATACATGTGACTAAGAACATCTATAAAAAGTGGATTCGTCAATCCTTGAAGTATACTTGATTTTGAATTTCTTGTTAATTTATCAATGTTATAACCTTGATGGATAGTTATATCTTTTTTTAATTAAATCAAATCAATAAAACACAGAATTAAATACCTGCTAATTAGCTTATTTTTGTCTTTTTTAATTTAAAAGGGGATTGAATTTAATTTATTAGCTTTTTATAAAACACAGGCCTCATTGTGTTGTACTCACTCTTAATCACATTCCTTAAAAGGAATAAAATTCTAGATGAATGTTAATTGTGATTGCTTGGTCTTCCCTTTTAGACAGAGCTAGATGCTTTTACAACAAATATTAAAATAATGTAGCATATTTAATCTATACAGGAATAACTTTCAAACAAATTTTCTATAAATAAAAAACATGTTTCATTTATGTATAATATTTAATAAAAAACGTTCTTGTATTCTTATCATTAACAAAAGATTGGATGAAAAAGCAAATACCTTTTCCGGATTTCCCTAAATTTAGCGATTCAGCAATTTTTGCCAGCAAACCGTTTGATATTAAATGCTCAAACTTATCAGAGAGGTCTTGTATATTAATACAAGCCTACAAGTCAAATTACAGCTCATTTGCTACAACATCAGAGTTTTACATCTTTTTAGATATTCTGCATTTCAAGGGGAAATTTATGAAGTTTCTGAAGTTTATGAAGTTTATGAAAATCAAATGAGTTATCCACTTTGGAAATATAAACATTTTTGTACAAGAAAAATATTTCTACGATATTCCGTTCTTGAGCGTGAGTAGCTTATTTATTATTTTTTCAAGGAACACCAAAATTTTACATATTCAACCCTTGAAATAATAAGTAGTAGCTATATAACAAAATATTCTAATATTCAAAACCAGAGGTGTCCAACCTTTTAGCTTACACGGGCCACATTTGAAGAAAAAACAAATGTTTCGGGCTGCGGATAAAATATTACAATTCTATTGATATTTGTAATTAAAAAAAATTGTTATTAATGTAGAAATAAGAGCTTTATTATTTTTTTAGCTCATAGTTAGCTTTTGGTTTTACTTTTTACTAAATTTTATACTTGAAAATAAGCTTCTCGTTCCTATATGTAAATACATACCTACATACTTACAAAAAGTGATATTATGTATTAGTATTTTGTTTATACTCTATTTTTTCCTGGCTAGATAATTAATATAAAATTCTAATAAAGAGACAATATTCAATTTTTCCTTAAGATCGGTATCTGATTGTTGTACTAGAATATTCAATCAGAAAGTATGCAAGTATAAAATTTATTTCTATTGAAAATGGAGTCGAAAATAGACCAAAATGATGATTATTTTTTCGGAAATCTTGAAATTTAGATTCAAAATTTAAAATTAGCATTTTTATTTTTCGAAAACTTCACAGTAGATTTTCAGATTTCATATTTTAGAGAAAAAAATTATCAGGCCAAATTGTTGAGTGTTTTCCAATATCTACATAAAAATCTCAATGTTGAAAGGAATTTTATTGTTCTAGAAAACCTCAATTCCTTGTCTCCTTGATATACTAGAATGATATAACTATAGACTTGGTTAATGTCGTAGCATATAAATTACTGAAATAATAAATATTTTAGAAAATAAAAATATGAGAAGTAGAAGAATTTTTAAATATTCGAAACTTCATTATTTTTTTATCTTATATAGTTAAGCTTATAATTTTGCTTTTAGTGAATTTTATTCTTGAAAAAAGCTTCACATATTGTACAAATGTACATTCAAATTTCGAAAAAGGGAATAAATATATCTCTACATATAAATCTCAATGTTTTAAGGAACGTTGGTTGATAAATAAACAAGTCACACATAAAACTTGTCCTTATTATCCTATTATAAACTTTCAAAAGTTTTGAGGAACTTATGTTGGGCCACTCTCATTGCTGTGCTGAGCCGCATGTTGCCCGCGGGCCACGCGTTGTACAGCCCAGGTGCAAGACAATTACAGTGTACAAAGAATCTTTATTTAAGGACACATACATACACACGGATAGACATAAAAAAGACTTGAAAATAATATTTTTCACATTTGAGACATTTTAAATACGATGAAAAGTAAAAATAATTCAAATTTTGTAGGACCTACTTAATATTTCGGGCCGCTCTGCAAACAGTAATTTCTTACAGATCTTAAATTTTAAAAAAGTATCTTATAAGCAGGAATAGTAGGGGAATTGGACAAAATTAAAAACACAGAGTTTTTTATTAAATGGGACAGACGTTTTAATAAAAATCTCTGTGTTTTTAATTTTATCCAATTCTACTAATTTACTAAGGATACAAATGATGCAATATTTTTAATTTATGCATGAATATTTCTATGTTTTAGGGTTGCTAACTCTGTAGAAGGAATTTCCGGGAGCTGGGCAAAAAAAAGAAAAGAAAAAGAAAATTAACGGAAAAATAATTGATAAATAAATTAGTATGCAGTATCACTTTGCATTAATTTAACTGACTTGGCAATAAATATTAAACAAAAAAATTTTAGACTTTAAAAAATTTGGCAAGAGATTCGGGGAGGGTTGGCAACCCTTTTTGTATGTCTGTCTGGATTTTGATAATTATCAGTATAATCAGAAAAGGAAGTCATAGAAACTTCGTTTTGGTGTCAATCTTTTCATATTTCTAAAAGGAAAAACTTATTAGATTTTGGGCCTTTTCAGCTTTAGAATTCCTTTATTTAAAACTCAGATATTCAGAAAAAAAATCGAATTCTTAAATGGTTGTCACTGGAATAAACGCGTAGGTGAATATATGGTATTTCAGCACTACTATTTTCCTTTGTAATGTAAATCCCGAGGGGCGAACAGCAATTAGAATTAGGTGTACACGTCTTTGGAATTATGTGGAATTATTTTGGAATTAATTAGATAATGCCCCTTCATTTATTGTCTTCTACTTGGAAATGAAATTGGAAGTGGAAGTAGGTGTACACGATATTAGGTAGCGGTTCACCCCTCAGCAAATCCTATAGGTAGCGCCCGCATGAAATTTCGGGTCCGAGACCAAAAATCTGAAGCGGGCCCCTTATTATGGAATAAGTACCTATGTGTTTTTAATTAGGTGGAATAATTAAAAAAATGCCGAGGCCGGGTCCGGGCCCCTGCGGGGGCTATGGTAAGTATATCCTGTACTATATCTTCTCTTTCTGTGAGATAAATATGCTCTATTTTGAATTTGTTTCAATGACTTGTTCTAAAAAATAATAAGAAAGTTGATAAACTGGCGATGAACTAAAATCCTTGGAAACTGGCTTATTTCGGTTTGAACCAACATTGTGATTAAAGAAATTTAATTAATTCCTGTAGGGTAGGTGTCATTAACTGTTCTTCGGATATAAAAAAGGAAACATCTAGTTATTAAATATTATCACAAGGTTACACAATCTAAATTATTTACATTTCCCTATTTTAATATATTTTTCAGTTTATAGCTATTTAACTTGAAACTTTTATGTTTTATATTAAATCGCATAGAAAATTTTTTCATTTACAATTAATTACGTTTATCAGAATTAATAATGAGATTACTAGACAGTTAAGTAAGTACAAAACGAATCCTGAATCCGGAAATCTCATTTTTTCCCCTTTATATTTTGGAAGGTAAGTCACCTTGATTTATACTATACCGACACATAAAGGTCAAATTTCGACATTTTTTTTCATTGAAGTAAATTTAGTGACAAGAGAAGCTTTTAATCTTAAGTACTTATCAAATTGTTCTCTTGAATTCTTGTTCTTCACGCTTTCTTCATTCAAATATTGGCGTAATATGTCTTTAGGTGTCTAGTATAGTCTTATACTAAAATACTTTTTGTTTTAAATATTTTTCCACTAATTTAAAGCAAATAATGTGAGATTATCCATATGACTTTACCATACTCATGCACGATCTCGTAAATTTATATTTATTTTATTTATTTTTCATAACAAGTAAACATGTAATTGCAGCCGCTGCTTTCCATTTCTTCTATGGAGATTTTTCGGAGAGGAAGAGGAACAATTCAGAATAAATTTACTTATTTTTACGTCATTTTTAATCTTTTAAATTCCACCCTCCTTCTTCAGAGTTTAAAAGTGTCATTTAATGATGTCTGTAACGATGACTGTTTAGAATAATTTAATAGTGCATGTTTAGTGTTATATCTGTAATTTGCCATTATAGTCAAATAGTTTTGATTAGTTTTTACAAGGTTTTTTGAAAATATCTCAAAAAGAGTTAAAATTATTTGGATACAAAAAATCAACTGAAGTTAAAGCGTTAAGGCCTATAAAAAACATTTTTTCAATAAACCTTGTAAAAATGATTACCATACGTCTCGGTTTGACAGGGACAGTCCCCGTTTGAAGGTATGGTTCAGGCGTGTTTGTCATTTTGCCCTGTTTTTGGAAAAAAATATTAATTGTGAACTAAATTTTAGTGGATTTCTGGACGTGATTAAAATTACAAATAAATAGAGAAAAAAGTAAAAACTTTTTCAAGACTCGTTACCTCTACGCTTGCTAGTTAGAACCACAACAATTAATTTATTTTGTACATTTTTGTCTGAATTTTAATGAAGTCCAATATTGAATATTCTCTTTCTCTAACGAGTATCGTTTTGGTCCGAGCGCAAAAGGCCATTACTAGAATAATAGAAATTAAAAAATTAATCTCTAATAGTCTGAACAGGTTTGAACTTGTATTTCGCAATATATCTTTAAAGAAAGAGAGAAGAACATTGTATCGGCGCTCTTTCTAGTAATTTTCATCGATCAGATTCTGATGAAAGAATCGCTCACCCGGACCTAAATAATAATCAACCGGTGTGTTCACCACACGACTTTCACATTTTCATTTATTTGAAGTCATCGCGACACTACTAATTTACACCCCTTCCTTTATTTCGTTTTTTGTGATTATCTCAAAAACGGCTGTAACGATTTTTTTTAAAAATTAGTGTATTTATCAAGTGTCATGAGTTAATAGTTGTGTCAAATTTTTAATCCCTTTGAATTAAAGGAAGGGGTTGTAATTTAGGAGTGTCGTAAAATAAATAATTTAATCGTTCATATCTCGTCTTCGGAAAGTCGCTGAGCCTTGAAATTTGAAACTTAAGCTATCTAGAGGCTACAAGAAGTATAACAAGATTTTGGCTAAAATAGAAAAACCGGAAGTTGATGTTTACGTACGTAAGAATTTACCCCCCTCCCTGCGTTTCGCAACCATAAGTCTCAGAGATACGAAATTCGAAACTTAAGCTTGATATAGGCTAGAAGGAGTACATCAAGCTTTTGATTGAAATCGGAAGACCGAAAGTGGACATTTACATGAAAGATTTTTCGTTTTTTTTTTATTTTCTCAAACGATTTTTTTAAAAAATAGTGTATTTGTAAAGTGTCATGAGTTATTAGTTGTCTCAAATTTTTAAACCGATTGAAATAAAGGAAGGGGTGTAAAGTAGGAGTATCGCGGGGCGTTTACTTTTGTTTTCTTAAATTATTGTAGTAAATTTGTATTGATATTTGTTAATGTATTGATGTTTGGAGGACCTAGCCACCAAGGACTTGTGCCTCTAAGCAGGTCGAAGAATAAATATGTATTTATTTATTTATTTATATATTTATTATCCCTATAATATCAAAGTACCTCCTTATTTGCTTACTACTGTATATACTTTTAGTAAATTAAAAAAAAATAATTTTCAAGATTTATAGTTAATTATTAAAAAAAACAGTCGAGGTCATATGATGTGTCTATCTGTTTATTTGATTCTGGAAATGTACTTCCTTCGAGTCATTGTGGCTTGAGTATGGATATAAACCAACATATGAGATGACTCGGTAGGAAATAGGAAATAAACGATATACGTAAACAAAATTGAATTAATAAATCATTTATTCATTCTCACTAATATATAAGTTGTAATTTCCTGTTGCTGTTCTTTTTGCGAGAGTAGCATCAAAACCAGTTTTGTCAGGTTTATTTTTCATTTGGGAATTCCCCATTTCGTGTGGAGAATCAAAGTGAAATGTAGGTGGAATTTTTTGCAACGACGAGGATAAAAAGCTAAATTCTAGATTTCAAATAAGGAACCCCGGGGAAAAATCAGAGGACGGAGAATGATGGAGAAATCTGAATCATTCAATTTATAAACACAGGTAGGTAGCATTAGTCATAAAGAGAAATTCTTTACAAGAAATTTTTTGTTAGAATAATCAATTCGTAACCTGAATCAAAAAAAATAAAATATTTTATTTTCTAAAGCTAATAACATTGAGGCAAATACCTTAGTGATATTGAAATTTTGAAAAATGCCATCTTTTTTCATCGTCAGCAGAATTTTAAACTGAAATCCGCTATTTTATAAAAATTAGCTATATATCTCGCTTTAACTTTTCTAATTGTGCATATACCTACCGGGTGAGTTTTTTTATCTTGAGACAGTCTTATAATTCAAAAACAGTGCATTAAATGAAAAAAGTTTTAAATAAAAGTTTGTTTATATCGAGGGGGAACTAAACTACACAATTGTTTGTCGACCTAGAATAAGCTTTCTGGGGTATTTCGAAGTCAAGTTCTGTTTTTTAAACGAAAACCTATATATTTCTTTTCATATTCATAATCTACAAAAAAAAAACTGATTGGTAGTGGGCCAATGATAATTACTATTTTTTTTTATTTTGATTTTCTTTCAAGAAACTAAAATACTAATTATTTATTTTAAACACCTGTTAAAGATAAAAATCAATTTAAAATAAATAAAAAGAGAGCTCTCTATCAAAAAGTGGTTTTAATAATGATTAATATCGAATAAAATTTTTCGAAATTTTCATAAATCGAAAATAAACTGCAACGGATCATTGCTAAACTTTATCCAAATTCATTTGAAATATTAATATGTTTGTTCCTTTATTATTAATCAGATATCACTTGCAATTTGTAGTTCATGTTGACATTAATTAAAAATAATTCTCATTTAATAGTCGAGGAATAACCATTCTACATTGGATTTTTGACATTTCGGTTATTATTGTAACCATTGCTGAAGACATGGAGGAATCGACTTAAAATCAAAAATAACCACCGATTCTCATCTAATACTTGAGGAATAACAATTCTACATTAGGTTTTTGACGTTTCGATTATTATTGGTAACCATTGCTGAAGACATGGAGGAATCGACTTAAAATCAAAAATAACGATCGATTCTCATCTAATAATAGAGGAATAACCTCAAGTTTGAGTTGTTTACCAAAAAAGACTTTAGTCTTTTTGATTTTAAGTCGATTCTTCCACGTTTTCAGTAGAGGTTGCCATTAATGGTCAAAACATCAAAAATGGAATGCAATAAGGTTATTCCTCTAGTATTAGATAAGAATCGATCGTTATTTTTGATTTTATGTCGATTCCTCCATGTCTTCAGCAATGGTTACCAATAATAATCGAAACGTCAAAAACCTAATGTAGAATTGTTATTCCTCAAGTATTAGATGAGAATCGATGGAACTATTTTTGATTTTAAGTCGATTCCTCTATGTCTTCAGCAATGGTTACCAATAAAAACCGAAATGTCAAAAATCCAATATAGAATGGTTATTCCTCAAGTATTAGATGAGAATCAATCGCTATTTTTGGTTTAAAGTCGATTTCTCTATGTCTTCAGCAATGGTTACCAATAAAAACCGAAACGCCAAAAATCCAATATAGAATGGTTATTCCTCAAGTATTAGATGAGAATCAATCGCTATTTTTGGTTTTAAAGTCGATTTCTCTATGTCTTCAGCAATGGTTACCAATAAAAACCGAAACGCCAAAAATCCAATATAGAATGGTTATTCCTCAAGTACTAGATGAGAATCAATCGCTATTTTTGGTTTTAAGTCGATTTCTCTATGTCTTCAGCAATGGTTACCAATAAAAACCGAAACGTCAAAAATCCAATATAGAATGGTTATTCCTCAAGTACTAGTTGAGAATCAATCGCTATTTTTAGCATTTCACAGAGAAAAGCCTATCCACTCTTACTTAGTTAGGTTAAATGAGTCCTATATTACCATAAACAGATCAAATGAATAAATTTTAAAGAATTCAAAAATCTTACTTTAGAGTAAAGTACTTTAAAATATAATTTTACTAAAAACTTTATTTAACCTTTTTTGTCGGCCCCAAGGTACTTAATTAGGATATTAAATTTCATCAAAATTGGTTAAGTCATTTTAAAGATATTTAGAAAAAACTAAAAAAGTACTGAAATAAATAATGTTGTATAATACTAATGTTTGTGGGCCGATATGTACCAAAAACTAATCAGCGCTTCATTTTGTTAAAATGATGGTAGGTTTTCAATTTCATTTCAATCGGTGCAAAGGTGTGGAAAAAATCGTGGACGAAAAAAACGATAACATCCATCCATCCGCACGCACTTCCAAAAAAATGGCACTTTTTGGCCTCTCGACGAGATTCCAGGTAACTTTTGGCAAAACCGCCACATGCTAAAATTCAATCTCATTGAATACTTCAATTTGTGACCTTAATTGAGTCCATGGGTTCCGTAGTCTTTATCTGAGGACCCGTTGAAGTCGCGCTTGCAGCGCGAGCGATTGCAATACTTTCTCCTATGCTTCTTCGCATTGGATAAAGTAAAAATAGTAATATCATAGCCCCACTATCAACCCGGTCTTAAAATATGTAGAATGAATAGAAGTTTAAAATAAAAGATTATCAAAAGAATCGAAGAGTAGATACAGTTTCCAAAATAAGATTAACATTTTCAAACTCAAAAATCGCATATAAAAATACTTTAAATAATTTTTTTGTATTTTTTCTAAAAAGTATGTAAAAAAACAAAAATTAAAAAAAATGAATTTGGACCATTTTTGAAGAAGTTTTGAGCAAAAAACCGAAATTCGATATCTTTTAAACAGGTGATCAAAAAAATTTCGAAATTTACCAGGAAGAGTTTTTTGATGGATACTAAAAAATGTCAAAAAATGAAGGAAATCAAAAATTAAAAATTTTCATACCGTCCAATTTGGAATAGAATGCTCCATATACAGGGTGTTCCCGAATTCATGGTACAAACGTTAATGGTAGGTACAGGACATTGTAACAATGAGTTATTGTATAGGAATGTATAGTCGCAAGTGACGCGGTGAGGCGTAAACAGGGGAAATAACGGCTATACATTATACATACATTATACACTATATTACTATTACACTATACATACATATACATATTACATATACTTATTACACTATACATTCCTATACAATAACTCATTGTTACAATGTCCTGTACCTACCATTAAAGTTTGTACCATGAATTCGGGACCACCCTGTATAATATTCATTTCTCTTTAGCTCTAATAAGTGAACATCGAAAAAATTATATTTTTCGAGATAATATTTGTTTTGTCAAAATGTCTGTTAGTTAGTTAGTTAGTCTGCCTGTTAGTTTGTGTGTTACCAAATTTTTGTGGACGAGCTAGCTCAAAAACTAGTGTGAATATCGAAACCAATTTTCACACGTAGTTTTGGACCATTGAGATTAAGAGCTGATTAGATTTTGGTGCATATCGACCCAAAATTAAGGGTGGATGGGGGGGGGGGGGGGGTTAAAAATTAAAAATCTAGGCCATTTGAACAAACTCAACCAAATTTTGTATACATAATCACTGGGACCCCAGAAGTCTAAAAATGCAAAAACTAACTGCCCAAAAATGGGGGGGGGTGTATGGTCAAAAAATGACAATCTAACTCTTGTACCAAACTCAACCAAATTTTGAATACATAATCAGTGGGCCCCCCAGGAGTCTAAAAAAAACCCTCACCTACATGATTATAAATAATTTTATTAAATATTAAATATAAGTGAGGGGCCAGGTTGTATGGTAAAGTCAAGTGGATGGCCACATAAGTACACGTCAGCTTATTTTTCTTTTCTTAATGAAAATAAATCAAGTTCGGATTATGAGTTTCCAGATCCTTTGAATATTATACTCTAATCTGACTCTTTAAAAATCAGATTAATGATTCACAACGTGTATACTCTTATTTAAAATTTCCTAAACCACGTTTCAGCCCTTTTCAAATGTTAATACACACAACAATATTCTTCATAAATAGAGCTCTAACATTGTGACTCTTATCGGAAAGACCGCTGCTTAAGTTCTGTAAATCATGGTCACTCTGATAGTCTCTAGTTCACTATCCATTCACTTGGACCGTTAACCTTCTCCAGCATCAACACTAAGATTTAATTTATGCAATAAAACATGCAGTGAAATTATCTTATTACTTATAGATTAAAGAAAAAATTGGAACAAAGCAAATTCCTCCTTAATAACTATGTTTACAAACAAAACGATTAGAGATAGTGAAATCTTTCCAAGGTATGAGTAATTCACCTCGGATATCTCGGACGAAAAAACAGGTCTCTAGAATTTATCAAAATTTTGCAACTTTATTTGATTGTCTTCTTGAAATGAAAGGGTGTGCATATCAGACGATTTTTACTTACCTCTACATAAAAATCATTGATTGTTTTATAAATTAAAAAAATACAAACCTTTTATAAAAAACAATCCAGAACACATTTTAATTAAAAAAACCAAAAGGTTTCGGGAGAATTTCTCCCTTTTTCAATTAGTGAATTTTTTCAAAAAATAATATAAAATAAATATATATAAAAGTGTAGGTATGTCTGTTATTAGAGTTTACACGATAAATAGAGCAAATTTGAGAACAAGAAGCTTTCTAATAAAACCTTCTAGTCTCATAAAGATTCGATATGTGGATTAAATTTAAAATTTTATTTACTGACATATTGCCTTTTTGAAAATATGACTAACGCAAAAACAGGCATACAAACAAACCAGCTCAGGAATCGAGCTTTAATATTAATGTGATATCAAAACAGAAAATAAGTAATTATTAAATTGTTAAACAAAAAGTTTCTTAAGAAAATTGATTGGTGATCAAATATTACAACAAATTTTTAATGGAGAGAAATTAAAAACTATAATTAACTAAGTTAATTAATTAAGCAAAAGATTTGCCTTTTATTTTTTATTTAACTATTTTCTGAATCAAAAGATAAAATTGTCGTGCTGAGAGTTGACTGTTTTGAGTATAATATGTTGTTAGCAATATTAATATAACTTATACTAATAATTAATTTATTAATGATGTATCAAAATTAATTCGAGTTTGATCGACTTGATCTTACCTTGGAAGAATAGCTGCCGTGTCTGCACTGGTCGATTTCCTCCACACAAATGAATAAAATGCCGTTTTTAATTCCGATTATCTCGAATGCATTTCTCTAGGTGGACTCGATTCTCTAAAACAGAAAATATAAAAGAAGTATTTTTATTTAAAAAAAGGAAAATTATCAGTAAAAGATAAATGAAAATAAATTTAACATGAACTTTTATATATCAATTTTTTATCTAAATGTAACTATTATTGCATAGTTTTTTACTTTACCATACAGGGTATGGTCAAGTATTGTAATCGTGCATGAAAAAATGGTTTTTTTCCTTCTCTTTTGTTCGAAATATCTCAAAAACGGCTGAAAGTATTTTGATTAAAAAAATTGATCGAAACCATGGCATTTCGCTCTACAAAAAAGCCCTAATAAGTGAACATCGAAAAAAATATATTTTTCGAGATAATAATTGTTTTGTCAAAATGTCTGTCAGTCTGTCTGGTTGTCCGGTTGTCCATTTTACTGTGCCTTATCAAATTTTTGTGGACGAGCCAGCTCAAAAACTAGTGTGAATATCGAAACCAAATTTAACACGTAGTTTTGGTCCATTGAGATTAAGAGCTGATTAGATTTTGGTGCATATCGACCCAAAATTAAGGGGGGTTAGAGTTAAAAATTAAAAATCTAGGCCGTTTGAGCAAACTCAACCAAATTTTGTATACATAATCAGTGGGACACCAGAAGTATAAAAATGCAAAAACTAACCCCCCTACATGATTATAAATAATTGTAGGGGCCAGGTTGTATGGTAAAGTCAAGTGGATGGGCACATCAGAACACGTCAGTTTATTTTCTTTCATTTATTTATTGGCATCGGGTATAAACCATTTTACCAACCAATATATAGTACATTTAGCATAGTAAGTATTGGACCAAAAAATCAATTTTAATTAATAGGATAATTAATCCACGCTTTGAGCCTCTTGAAATTCATATTTATCTTTGTCTTTTGGGGTTATTATTACCTACAATATTTTTACATTTTTAATCTCAAAAAGAATTGGACTATTTAAATTACTTCAACACAGTGAACCTTCTTGTAATAAATACAGGAGTATTCTAATTGAGTGTTGAAGATTTTAAGGATCGATTTGATAGTTTATTGTAAAACAAAATTTAATCAGAATAAAATTAAATATATGTACAAGCCCCGTCCCATCTCAATTGACCCACCAATATTTTTTCTTTTTAAATAAAATTATGCTAATTCACGGTAAATTTAATTTAAATATTTATTTTTTATTATCATTTGGAACAATTTTTTAAACAATTTAAAACATTTTATTGTAACATTTAACTTAAAATTATTTTTTAATTGTTACAAACAAAGGAAAACATACAAAATCAAAACCTTTACCACTGTGTGACGTCGCCTTTATTTTTAATTACGACTTGAATTTTTTGGGCAACGTACTTATTAAGTTTTGACACTCATCTTGAGTGAAAGTATCCCAAATATTTTGAAGTTTGTGTTTTAATTCGACTACGTTTCTACCGGTTGTATTCGTAATAGCTTTTTCACTGTATGCCAAAGAGTTTCAAGTCGGGACTGTTTGGCACCCTCCAAAAGTGGAACATTTTGATCAGAAAGTCATTTTAAAGATTTTCTTGATGTATGGCGAGGCCGCCCCGTCTTGTTGGAACACAAAATTATTATTATTCTGCAGTGCATCTGCCATTGTTGGAAATGTTTCTGAATTTTTTTAAATCTCTAAATATTTATTGGTGATTACAATTTCCACCAATGAAGTGAAGTTTTCCACCACCTCTAGCTTGAACGCTGAACCCCATACTATAACTGAAGCAGAAAATTTTACTTTTCTTTTTTAAGCAATCTGAATTGAAAGCTTCATTTTTCTGATGAATAACTGCTTCGATTGTCCCCAACACAAACTTCACGACGAGACTCATCACTCCAATGGACACTATTCCATTTAACACTCGTCCAATTAATGTGACTTTTAGCCCATTCAAGCCTGTTTTCTTTTGTTTTTAATGTCAAGTGGCTTTTCTTTCGCTTAAAAAAAAATTAGTAAAAATTACAAAAAAAAAATTTGGAATAAGTTGCATTAAAATTACCTTGTAAGTTTAAAACCCTAACCCAAGAGCTTCTCTATGGCAGGATGCGGAAATTCATGCGTGCCATCCAATCAGAAAAAGTGGGCGGTCCGCTTAAAGCCGCCAGATTCGAACATGAACCGCTTTAATCGAAACTAACTTCTATTTTATAAATATTAGCCTATACCTCAGTGGCACAACCACGGGGATTGGGGTGGGGGGGGGGAGAGGCTGAAGCCCCCAGGACAAAGAAATAATAAAAGTAAAAATGAACAAATTAACAAATGAAAATGAGAAAAATAGTTGGTAAATTTTAATAAATATTTTCACTAAAAATTAAGACAAAAAACAAAAAGAATTTCATAAGTGAGACGGTTGCTTATTTTTAAGAATGCAAGTAAATATATTTTTCCTGTGCTAGTCTTATTAAAATCCTGGTTGCGCCAGTGCTATACACCGGCGCCTCCTATACCTATATCTATTTTGCAAATATTAACATATATTTATCGTCCAAATAAAATTTGTTATCTGTTGTTTTCAATATTTTTAAAATTAACTTATTACTTAAAATAGTTCAAATGATAAACAGTTTTATCAACAGTAGAAAAGGGGGGGGGAAATTTTTTAAGTATTAATTTTATATGAGATTTATTCAGTCTGATGGGGGGGGGGGGGGGGGGGGGGGGGGGGGGGGGGGGGGGGGGGGGGGGGGGGGGGGGGGGGGGGGGGGGGGGGGGGGGGGGGGGGGGGGGGGGGGGGGGGGGGGGGCATCTTAATTTATCTCTTCCTTTCAATTTTTATTATTAAAGAAAAAAATACATAGTTTCAAAAGATAAATTTATATTAAACAATTTTTTATATTAATTTTATATAGAATTTATTTAGTCTGATTTGGTATTGATCAATTGATCTTAATTAAAGAAGAAAAACAAGGAAATGTAAGAAAATATATTTTATATTATTTTATTTATTTTAATACCTAAACCTGCAAGGAAATAGATCCCTGGGCAATATACATTCTATTGAATTAAAAACAAAACAAATTTAATTAAAATCATATTTGTACTTTATTATATAGAAAGACGAAAAACATTCATTCAATCATTTAAAAAATTTGCAAAAAGCTCTCTCCCTGGAAAAAGTGAAATAGCCATCCCGGCATTCGCCTTAAGCTGTTGAGGAAAACCAGGGTAAAACCTTAACAAGGATGGAAATATTAACATCATCTCATTATAAATTGATAATACCAAACAGAGTGAAAACATTATAATTCTGAAAAATAAAAATCAATATTCGTCATTAGGCATTTGAATTCATCTTGCTCACTAGGTACTAATTGAATTGAAGGAAATAGGGATTAATGTAATTATTTATGCAAACTAACCTGTCTTAATTGTTTCTTTTATTTGGATAATACAACTGTTTTTCAGGTTTTTCTCTTTTTACAAATATTTCGACTTTCTAGCAGAAGGGCAGTTTAATTATGTCAATTCTTTGAATGAAAGTTCATTAGAAAGATATATGAAGGTTTTCACAAAATTTAAAAAGGATGAAGAAAGTCAGAAATATTTGTAAAGAAGAGAAAACTGAAAAACTAAGATGTGTACTATCCAAATAAAAAAAAAAATTGAGACGGGTTAGTTTGCAT
Source organism: Forficula auricularia (assembly GCA_024734495.1). Taxonomy (NCBI): domain Eukaryota; kingdom Metazoa; phylum Arthropoda; class Insecta; order Dermaptera; family Forficulidae; genus Forficula; species Forficula auricularia. Next base: position 84,559 of record JALMQS010000398.1, read on the forward strand.
AAATAACAATTACTTTAATCCCTTTTTTCTTTGTTAAGCCAAGAACAATTTTTTATATAAAAATATGTTTTTAACAATTAAAAAATAATTTTAAAGTTTAATGTTACAATAAAATGTTTTAAATTGTTTAAAATGTTGTTCCAAATGATAATAAAAATAAATATTTAAATTAAATTTACCGTGAATTAGCATAATTTTATTTAAAAAAGAAAAAATATTGGTGGGCCAATTGAAATGGGACAGGCCTCGTATATAAAAGTGCGTATGTCTGTTATTAGAGTTTACACGATAAATAGAGCAAATTTAAGAACAAGAAGCTTTCTATTAAAACCTTCTAGTTTCTTAAAGATTCGATATATAGTTTAAATTTAAATTTTATTTACTGACGTATTGATGTTTTTAAAATATGACTACCTCAGAAACAGTCATACAAACAAACAAACTCAAAAATTGATCATTAAATATTAATGTGATTTCAAAACAGGAAAGTTTTTCTGCAAAAAGTCAAATTTAAATTGAAACGATCATAGCAATAACTTCATTTATTTATTAAATAAAAATAAATGTAATTGCCGTATTATCCATTCACTAGCTTAAGTGATTCTATTTGCATCTATTAACATTGAGTGATTATAGTTGCATCTATTAACATTCAATGTTGACTAGTTATTTTCATCATATACTATATGTATAATTATGTTTTTTCAAGGCCGTCATGCTGTCGGGTTGTTTTATCTGATCTCAATGGAGTCATCCTCATGATCATGTTAGCGTAAAGTTAGTGATGAGCAGAACTGGTCTTGGTCTTGCAGTTTTGGTCTTGGCCTTGCTTTGCTCATCACTAATATTAATCCTCAATAACAAAATAATAATAATATTTTTCTTAAAAGAGATCAAGACTTTCTAAACACCCTATAGAAGACTTTACAAACACATGCTCTGCCTATATTAATTAGTGATAACCAGAAGTGGTCTTGGTCTTGCAGTCTTGGTCTTGCTTTGCTCATCACTAATATTAATACTCAAAATCAAAATAATAATAATATTTTTCTTAAAAGTGATCAGGACTTTCTAAACACCCTATAGAAGACTTTACAAACACACCCTCTGCCTATATTTATTAGTGATGAGCAGAAGTGGTCTTGGTCTTGCAGTCTTGGTCTTGCTTTGCTCATCACTAATATTAATACTCAAAATCAAAATAATAATAATAATTTTCTTAAAAGTGATCAGGACTTTCTAAAAACCATATAGAAGTCTTTACAAATACACCCTCTGCCTATATTAATTAGTGATGAGCTTGGTCTTGCAGTCTTGTGTTGGTCTTATTTTGCTCATCACTACGTAAAGTAGTGCTAAAAAACTAGTAGTTATTTATTTTATTTATTTATAGAATTCCGTCCTTCCTTTTTTCGAGGTTTAGTACTATTGATATTCACTATTTTACATATTATTCTAAAGAACTATAGTATAATTGACTATGGATAGTTGAAATTATTCAATGAATTCTAAGTTCAAAAATATATTATTTAGAATATTTGGATCGAATAAATTATTTTCCTCTAAAGACCGTGTATTTCATTACGCGTTTCCAGAATTAAAAGCCAAAATGTCATTAATTCATTATTGATTATTTTTTCATTATGGAAAATTTAAAAAAATTCGAAACCTGAACACCAAGATTTTGGTCATAACAATTTTGACTAAATAACTTCATTTTTGCTCCTTCATTTAAACATGTTCAAAGAAATAGAAAAATGAATTCAAATCCCAAGGTGAATCAATGAACAGAATATCCAAGATATTATTGATTTACACTTCTCTATTCATTCATTATTTATATCCACCAAGGTTTCCTATATAAAACATGAGAATAATGAATCTTTGTAAATGATGAACCGCACAAGGTCCCTGTTCCAATTAAAATGTTTATTGACTGATTTAATACAATAATATGGGAATATTAAAATTAAAAATAAAATGTATATATATTGTATTAGGTATATATAATATTATTCAAAGGACGGATACATCAATTATTTAAATAATGCATGCATCATTGAATGAATTAATCTCTTTTAATCAATAATGTTTTTTTGGAAATAAAAAAAATTATTTCCTTTTAATTATTTATTTTAATCCATTGAATTAATACCGGGAAGAAAACAAACTCTTGTTTGTTTTTATCAAAGTTTGAATTAAATTTTTTAAATAAACTGTCAGTTTTAAGTGACATAAAATAATGGTTAACCACGAGTGAAGAATTAATTATTATTATTATTTTCATTCTTTTCTCTCCTATTGAAGTAGGTTTGTTTACTATACATCGGCTGTAAACAGCAGAGATGATAGCTTCTATTTTGCTATTATATTGTTGAAGGAAGGTTCAGGAACCGCCGGAATGTCGCGGACGTACTCAGCAGTACAGCCTTCTGCACCGTCGTGATAATGCCCCCTCCAAAAATTCCCAGCTCTTTTAAGTTCTTAGGGAGCGTCTTCGGGACGACACCAGTCGCAGACATGACAAGGAGCACCATTAGCACTCTATCCTGTCTCCACATTTTCCTAATTTCTTCTGCGAGCTCAAGATATTTATTTAATTTTTCGCCATGTTATTATTATTATTATTATTATTTTGATTCAATAAACTTTGATGAAGTATACAATTTCATGATACATGTCAAATTGTAGTTTTTTCATATGTGAGTTGCACCTATGAAAGTGAAAATCTATTCATGAGAAATTCACGGTCTCTTGAATCGAAAAGTCCATTCCCAGTCATAGGTTTATCTATCACATACTACTAAACTGCATTTGTCTTGCAAAAATGGGTGCTTTAAAACGAAATTTAGACTTCATAGTTATGAATTATTTCGACCTAAAAAATTATATAAACGGATGTATTTTTAATAAGTGGAAAGAGGACTGGCTCAAAATTGAAAATAATCATCTAAAGAAAATGTTACCTACAATAACTAAATATAATCTGATGGCTTTACCAAGAAAACAACAAATTATATTAAATAGACTAAAGATAGGTCATTGTATCTTCTCTCATCAATATCTTTTCAACAAACAATCCCCGCCTCACTGCGTTTCTTGTAATAAGAGAATGAATGTACACCATCTTTTGATAGAGTGTCCTTTATACAATACCCTGAGAGATAGATTTAAAATTCAAGGAAATTTAAAGAATATTTTGGTAGATCCGAAAGAATTTAATAATTTATTTCTATTTTTAAAAGAAACAGGGTTTTTCTCACAAATTTAATATATTATAGTTTTCGATTTATTTTTATTATTATTCTGTTTTGGTTGATTTTCTTATTACCTATATGTATTTTTTGTAGATATTTCTTGTGTGTTTTGAATATGGTATATGATTTGTCGGAGGTTTTGTTTTTCTGTTGTTCTCTGTTTGCTATATTGTTGATTTTGATTTTTTGTTGTTGTTTTCTTTGACTTTGGTTTTTGTTTTGCTCCTCTGTTTTTTCTTCATTTCTTAATGTATAGAAGAGTGAAGATGGAATTGAAGAAAGAAAAAGAAGTCAGGAACTCGGTGGCACTAATGACCTTAGTAGTTGATATGCCATGTATTTTGCAAAATAAATAAATAAATAACTGCATTTGTGCCTGTCTCTGTATGTTTGTACCTATATTTGTATGTATGTCCGTCTCCCAACAAAAAACAGTCGTCATGATTACCAGTTTAAATGAAATTATGGAAAAATAAGAACATTTAATTCTGTTAAATTATCGCAAACATTTCTCTATAAAAAATAAAAAAATACAATTTATTTTCAAAAAAACATTTAAAATTGACTTCAAGATTAGGTACCATAATTACGGGATCGGGGAGAGGGTTCGTGGTTGGAGAGTGGTTGGAGATACAGGAGAGAGGGTTCAGGGGGGTCAAAGGGGGTATGGGGGTCCAGGGTGGGAAGATGAGGGGGTGGGGGAAAAGGGGCCCGCCGAAGGCGGGGTGTCGCAGCTAGTATTATCATAAGGTAATCAGCCTAAGACTGGTTTGAAGTAACAACTGTCCATAACTGGTGCTAATTCATTCTCTTCACTCACTGTCTCACAACTTATATTCTTCGTTATCTTGGGAAAATAGTTTAATTTAGGTTTTTCTCTTTCCGAATTCATTCCTACTCTCTAAAATATCGATAAGCATGTCTCAAAGGACATTATTATCTGAGATATTTTGTTCCTCAAATTCTTACACAAAGTTCTCTTGTCCCCAATTCAATTAAATAATTATTTAATAATAATCGAAGAAGAAATCGTCATGATGCATATTCTCGGGATTTGTAATGTGGTGGTTTCCCGTTGCCTTCCACGTGTTGAAGAGAAGAAAAATGAAAAAGGAAATCAACTCCTAGCCCTCGAAAACCTAATAGCGTCGGGGTCGGTAATAATTAATATTAATAATAATTATTAGTATTAATAATCCGATCTATTCATTCAATCTTCAACATTCGATGATAGGTAGTAATATATTTCGTCCCATCGTGCATTATAGAGCACGATGGACTGTAATCAGCAAAGTTTTTTTATTTTCTAGGCTAAATTATGAGGATTATAATAATTTTTGTATCGAATTAAGAAAATGAGCTAAAAACAAAGTTTGCATCTATAAGTAACTCAAACAAATGAAATTTTGATATTTATGAGTTTGTTGTCTAATTTTGGCTTAAAATATTTTACCTACTTCATTCATCACCTAAAAAATTATTATTGAGAAGTAGAGATTTTCCGAGGGGTGAACTGCGACCTAATATCGTGAACACCTACTTCCACTTCCATTTTCATTTCCAAGTAGAAGACAATAGATATGTAGGTCCATTATCTAATCTAATGAATTCCAAAATAATTCCACATAATTTCAAAGAGGTGTAAACCTAATTCCAATCACGGTTCACCCCTCGAGATTTTCAAATATTTGAAAGTTCTTCTCAAAAGAAAAGCTAGGAAATAAAAAAATAAAAAGTGAAAAAAGAATCCTTAGTGGAAAATATCCTATGATAATGAAGATAAGCTTGGAAGGTGAAAAGTTGACAGCATCAAAGTGCAGGTTAATGAACTACCTGAGATGGAATTCCAGAGTGTCACGTCTTGTACACTTCAATGAACAATTGATTGATTGATTTAATGACACTTTTCTTAAAACTATATCTATTTTTTGACTTTTAATTTTAGAAAATTATGAGGGAAAATTCCTGAAGGAATAAATTCCAGTGCCATGACGAAATGGTTGATAATAATAAAAGTGAATAAAAATGATTTTAATAAAAACTTTATTAATAGGTAAAAATAAAATTTATAATTTATTATACTCATTTAAGCTAGATATGCTTTTAGATGCAATTCGAAATCATACTTCCTTACTGTTCTTTAAAGAGTTTTATTTTAGAAGCAAAAAGAATGAGACAGTTTTATATTCTAGAGAAAAAGTATAATTTTCAATTGAGTGGTAGTGGGGAGAGAGGGCTGTTTATTAGAGACCATAAATATCATAGAGCATTTCCACAGTTCATCGGGCAAGTTGATTTTATAGAGGTTAATTACTCGAAATTTAATTTAATAGTCATGAGGAGAAATCATTGAGATTGTCCTCTGTTTGCAAATATTTTCAAATATAAATATGTATATATTTGTTTGAGACTATAGTTTGTTATGTGACTGGCTCGTTTTAACAATATAACGAATTTTTCTATAACCAATCGAGTAATTAAACCTATGATAAATAACAGATAAAATATTCCTAATTAAATGATTGATAATGAAGGTCAAACCTTCAGATCTAAATGTCTCAATCAAATAAATGCATACATATTTATATTTGGTACAAATATATATTCATATATATTAATAAAACTTGAGCAAGATGCGAGGTAGGTTTCAAAAAAAGAAATAGAACAAAATTGAATTTTGAATTCGATATATTTCCAGTTTTCTTTGACTCCTGATGATGGGCTCACCCCGAAATTTATCGAATTCAAAACTCAATTTTGTTTTATTTCTTTTTTTGTGAAACCTACCTCGCATCTTGCTCAAGTTTTATTATTATATTAAAATGTTTCACCTAGAACCAAAACCTATCTCCTTAAAAGTTATATATGCATATGTTTATTTTCATCAACCAGAAACAACCGCATTCATTTCTCTTATGAATTAACAACTATGCTAATATTTCTTAAAAACAAAATCTTCTCAATTAATTTAATAGTAATTAAACGAAGATTTCTAGTGGGGACCCAATATAGTGAATAATATTGATATAAATAAATCTCTATGTTCTGATTGAATACCAAGTTTTAAATACTCATAAAACATTAATTTATGCCATGTTAGAATTAATTTTAATTTAATCACTTAAAAATAATTTTTTTAATTTAATTCGGAAGTTGATGTTTGGATAATAAGTCCGAAGCAGTTCTGATTATATTCAAAGGCGGTGAAGGTGTGAGGGTGACGTCATCCGATACGGAAGTCACCTTCGTCGGGTAAGAGGCCGGGGGACGGTCCATTGCCTCTGGGGAGGCCAGCTCCGGCTCCGGAAAGTTCTCCTACCATCGGTCTGGCACACCTCTCGGGTCACCGCCCCTAATCAATTCACCCCAAAAATAGTATATTTTCAGAAAAATATTTTCAAGAAGTTTTGATTATTTTACGATTAAGCCGAACTTTGGTTTTTATGAGAAAACCTGAAGTAACTTAAACGCCACCAATCTGAGCCAAGTTGACACTATAAGAGAAGCTTCTGTGGAAATACATTCCGAAACCTATCAAAATCTAATGAAAAAATCGACTTCAAATAAATTAAATGCAACAAATAAAATAATAAAAACTCAAAAATCAAATAAAATGCACTGAAAGGTATAAAATAATTATCTTATTTAGTTACAACTAAACGATGAAATTGTTACATGAAATCACTTTTTGAAGTCGGTGCCAATACATATACATTTTATGAATCGCACTCGACGGATCTTAGTACGTTTGCCGAGTAATGAAGACAACATCGCGTAAGCTCGTTTATATATAGTTTGTTTGGCACCGACTTCAAAAAGTGATTTATGTAACAATTTCATCGTTTAGTTGTAACTAAATAAGATAATTATTTTATACGTTTTAGTGCATTTTATTTGATTTTTGAGTTCTTATTATTCTATTTGTTGCATTTAATTTTTTTGAAGTCGATTTTTTTTCTAAAAATTATTTTTATTTTTCTCTTTTTAGTGATGTTAAGAATAGCGACTTATGATAATACCTTGCATGCATCTCGTAAGAGAAAGATTCGGGCGAAGGAATCAGAAATTGATAAATTTTATTGAACCAATTATTTTACATGAATTAATGTATAAATTGTATTTGAGCTTCGACTTCGGAGATTACTTCCCCGCCATCGACTGTCCTTGATCATCTTTTTAGTCCTTGTTTTTAATAAGAGGAAAAAACTAATTAAATAAAAAACCTCTTTTTCCGATAATTAATCCAAATCCAATTCTAATCCTCTTCCCCTCACACCAGAAATTGATAATAAAATTCAATTCATAAATAGAGAAATTATCTCGAAACCTTAGCGGTTTTTAAATGAAGGTTCTAAGTTTTTTTTATAAAAGATTTTATTTATTATAATTTCGATTATTTGCTCATAAGAATTGGAGATTTTTGTTATTTTGTCATTGATCATATCATCAGAACTTGACCAAATTAATATGGTACTACCCCTAAGGTATCCTCTTTCCAATAAAAAAAGAATCACTAAAATCGGTACATGAACAAAGAAGTTTTACGTGAACATACATAACAAAAAAGGTCCACTAGCAATGAAAGAAAAATGGGACCAATTGGGAACTAGACTGAATCCAATGCAAGAAAAATCATTGAAATCGGTCCACAATTGGCGAAGCAATCGAATAACATAGATACAAAAAAAATTCAGCCGAATTGATAACCTCCTCCTTTTTGAAGTCTGTTAAAAATCTGCTTAAGAAAGATCAAGTTTATAATCCATACCATCTAGAAGTGGATATTAGATTCCACCGTGATATAAGGTGGACCAAACAAACGCAAAACTTTATAGAAACAAATAAAAACTTAAATGTTCCATTAAACTAACTTTAATAATTATATCAGATTGGAAAACATAATTTGCAATTTACAAATTACCTTAAAACAAGGTTATGCAATTTCTCCTAAACTCTTGCTACTTTATATACAGTCTTAATATTAACAAAATAACTGAATTCTCGATTGATTTTATTATGTTATATCCGTTTTACAAAGAGCGGTTTTAGAATGTAATATGCGGCGATATATAGATAACCCCGAAGGAACAAAAGTTGGCAATTTCTCAAAGAAGTGGCCAAAGAGGCTAGCTAAAAACCTGATAGTGAGACATCCGTATGATCGAACAAAAGACAATAATTAACGAATTTCAATGCCGTTTGAGATACATGTTTAATAATGCGATTTATGAGAACATACGTCTTTAAGTAATTAAATATTTTTTTCCTTTATTTATTGGCATCGGGTACAAACCCATTTTGCGAGCCAATATATTCACATTAACTCAAAACTCAAAACATCAACAGTCTCACACTATCACATCACTACACACATTTTCTTCAAAAAATATCACAGCCCAGTAATATAATGAAGTGATGAACCAGCTTCCCTAGTTTCCCCGCTTCAGATATGCAGGCAAGTAATATCTGTGCATTTGTAGGGAACTCAATCTTTCCCCGAACCCTGTAATAAAATTGGTCTATTTTTCTTGGAGACAACACGCACCCAAGAAGGGCATGGTTAATGTCCCCTTGGGAGCTCGAATCACATCTACATAAAGGGTGGTCTCTGAGACCAACCCTATGCATGTATTCTGGAGTCGTCGCGTGCCCAAGTCTCAGCCTATTAATATGCACAGACATTTTTCTGAACATGTGATATCGTTCAAACCAGGGCTGAACCGGGATTCCCTGACACACTCCGAAGAAATGTCGTCCTTTGTCAGCACTGGATAGTTTCCAGGAATTGTTCCACTCCTGATAGATTCTCTTCTTTATTAAAGACCGAACTTCATCAGCCGACAATTCGAAATTCGGTTAAATAATTCACCAAAGAATAAACAAATGGTAGAAAAAAATTAAACATCCTACATTCTAGAAAATATTATATACACCCCACCAAAAATACGACAGAATCTCAAAGGAATTAACATAGATTATTAAAAATTTTATAAAAAATTATTTTTCAAAGTTATAAGTTATAAAAAGATGGATATTGTTGGAATTGTTATTTTTTAGATTCCCATTACACCCCCATTTTTGTTCTTATGGAACATTCACGTCTTCTTATAAATGATGACCATATCGTTGGTAAATTTTATATTTATTTAGGAATAGGAATAGCAGGGAATTGGACAAAATTAAAAACACAGAGTTTTTATTAAATGGACCAGACATTTCGTCAATTTATTTTGACTCGAGTGATAAAATGGATCCCTGTGTTTTTAATTGTGTCCAATTCCCTGATATTCTTGTCTTGCTACAAATTTACTATGAATGCAAATGATACAACTTTATATTTATTTTCTGGGTTTAAAAATTTCATAATTGTAATTTTTTGAACCCTTATTTCAGGTTTCCTTAGACTATCTATAACATCTATAACAGTCCTTTTAAAATAAATTTATTTTTCTTTTAATTAGTGTTGAAATTTAATAATTCAATTCTCCAATTCCAGGCCACTTTTTAAATACTCACTTAAATAAGACCCGAGCTCTTTGATAATGTCTGTTTGTTGTTTTAGCTGAAGTTTTAATATTTTGATTATTTGAAGCTCACCTCGAAGTTAGGCCCCTCATAAAACCTCACTAATCCTTTTAAATAAGTGCACATCACCCAGCCAAATTCCGGCCATTTATTTTTTGGGCATGGAGATTTAATTTTTCTCTTTTGATCTCTATTCCCAATTCTGAACCCTCGTGGAATACTCACGTACTTTTTTATTTAAATAACGTTCCTGCTAAATTTCAGCTTAATTGGTTTTTGGGCTTGAGGTTTATTAATTTTATTTATTTATTTTGATCTCCCTCCCTTTAACTTCAGACCTCGTGGAAACTTCAGACAACCATGTAGATAATAGGTAAATGAAAATCTTTAGGTCTCAAATTTCAACCATTTTTGAACCTCTTGGCTCGGAAATTCTAATAATTTTAATTTTCAAATATCTCTCTCTATTCTGGGTCCAGGCTTCTGAATTTGAACCAAAACTTGGTCGCCATGGAATCTTCAGCTGAATGAAGGAGATTAGTGTAAGATTGTCGTATCTCAAATATACCATAATAGTGACCAATCAAATACTTTTGTGAGCAGTTCACTTATCACAACCGATTCGTACTTTCTTCCTACTTAATATTGCTTATTAATTTAACTAATAAAAATGTTAAATAAATGGTAATAATCAGTTAAGTGTATATGGTACAAATATATAGTCCTAAAAATTTATTTATTTGCGAAAAAATCCTCTGGCTGACTGCTTTCTGTATAATAATAAAACTTGAGCAAGGTGCGTGTAGGTTTTTCTAAAAAAGCAAAGAAAGCAAATATTTTGAGTGGTTTTTGTATTCGAGTATATTTCACCCCCGAAATATATCGAATTCAAAACTCAATTTGTTTTATTTCTTTTTTTGTGAAACCTACACTCAAATCTTGCTCAAGTTTTATTATCCTCATCAAAATGTTTCACCTAGAAGCCAACACTTCCTAACTCCTTAAAAGAATTTATTGACTAGTTTCTGGCCTAAGCGGTACTTAGGGTATATTTTTGAATATTCCCGCAGTCCCCTTGAGAATGTTTTACTTATGCACATGTGTTTGTATGTGTCAGATGAAAGGTATATAATTACTTCATTAAGATAAATAATTTCAAAATTAATGCACATGCCTATTGTGATTGGAGACCCCGGATTTAAAAACTAAGAAAAGTGATAAATTTCTTATAACCTTGGAAATATAACAGCCTTCATTATGTTTAGATCGGTATTAATTCATAATTATGTATTTATAATTTTTTTTTGTATTATAAAACGATTTTATAGGTCTTGATATAATTAGTTATATTTTTATGATGATAAAATTAGCTAATTTTGTGCCTATATATTCTATCTACCCTACAATGCGGTTTACTCGATTTTTTTAGTGAAGCCTTCGATCAAAGAAAGTGCAAAACCTATATGTTACTCTATGCACGCATCGTGAAGGGAATGCAAGCTAAAAAAATTACAGGTTAAGAGTCAGATCTCACAGGTACCTGTGGATGCAAGGTCTTCACACTCTTTCTAAAAGACCAGTCATTTAGGAAGTAAGCTTGGAATTTGATAAATTTTCGAAATCTATAGAAACAGGTGCTTTCAACATATCTTGAATGTAAATTTCAATGTGAGATACAAATAAAAAAGGATTTGGCATATTTTTCTTAAGTGGATACAATTTGACGTATTTAATCGCCCTAATGCTTTATAAAACTTTCTTTTAGCGTTGAAGGACAAGGTATTGTAGAAAGTGGTGGGAAAACATTCGCCCCTTATCTGGAAGATCTTTTCACAAAACCAACATTAAACAATTTTCACTACAATTTCAAATGAAATTGTACTTAAAGTTGTCTCTGAGTGGCCAAGGCAAAGTGAGAGATTGAAGTCTATCAAGGGATATAGCTGTAAACATGTATAATTACAAGTAAAAGAGTATACATTGACGAAGTCACATCGAATAGTCCCTCCTGCTGGATATTAGGAGAAGGGCAAACCGAATTATCAAACAAGAAGAATTTCATGATCAAGTAATCCAGCTGAAGGACTACACTCTTTATACTGTCTGGTTCACTATATAAATACTGATAAGTTGTTGATATTTGGCGTAGAACAGTAAAGCAGAGTACTGTTGATGCAATAAAGAGCAACCAAGTTATTCTTCTGATGCACATAAACGTACACACATATATGAGTTGAGATGATTTTTCTGTATATCTATATTATTCCATTCGTTTGAAACTGTAGCCTCAACCTAGGATAAGTTTTAGGGTTTTTACAGATATTTCATCTCGATATAGAGACATATATATATATATATGTATACATATATATGTAGATATGTATATTTGTGTATGAAATGTATGTTTATTTGCATCACGCCGAGGACTAACTCTTTGTCCCTTGCTTGTGCATATAAATTTAAGCACTATTCGATTAAGTGATGTCGAGGATTACATTTTATTAAATCGGGATTTGAGTAGTATAAGTTGCTAATTATTTAGACCAAAAAAAGACATACTCTTTGCAGTCCCAAGACGTTGATTCTAAAACGTTACTTTTGGTGGACCATTTTCCTGATCTGAAACCGTTCTTTGTTTACACAGTATATACTTGTCTGGAATTTGCGGTTTTCGCTGAGATGTAGGCGTTACTCTCGTTTTTGAAACACTTCCACCTTTAATTTTAATCGATATTTAATTTGCACTTAATTAGAGAGCATAAACTCAGTTTATTTGAAAAGATAGATTGGTAAAGTCGTTTTTCTTACGGCGCGCGTATTTACTTCTCGTTCATTAGACATGTTTCACAAACGTGAGTAACGCCCAGCAATTTTTTTTTGTCATTGGTCAGCTTGAGCTAGAAAGTTAAAACTTAACACAAAGCTGCAGCTTATTAAAATAGATTTTCGTGCTAAATTTCATCCCATTAGATACAATATCTAGAGACTTGATCGAATGTCTGAATCCTTTTACTATTTTCTGCATTTCTAAAAGGAATTTCTGAAGCTAAAAAAGTTGCTTTGTTTTGTAAATACATTTTGGCACCAGAAGAAATTTTCTAAGCACATACATTCAAAAAGAGAGTTATTCTTGAATGTTATTTTTGTAAATGTTTTAGACCAGGGATGTCCAACCCGCGGCCCACCACTGCAATGAATGCGGTCCAAAATAAATTTACAAGCTTCCTTAAAACATGGAGTTTTATATGTAGTTCCTGGAAAAGACGAACAATTTGGCCTGATAATTTTGTTTCTTTAAAATAAGGAAATCTACCGAAAAGTTTTCGAAAAATAAGTGTTAATTTTAAATTTTGAATCTGAACTAAAATTCAAGATTTCCCTAAAAATAATCACCATTTCGGTCTATTTTCGACTCCATTTTCATATTTTTTTTTTTAGCTTTTCGGCCCTTCTAGCCATAAGCCTAATTACTATACTAGTTATATATATTTTTTTTAAATTTGTCTCTATCCCCGGGGGTCAGATTTTAGCTGGATGCCTCGAGTCGGATTCGAACCCGGGTCCCCTGGGTTAGCTCGCTGTCACGCTACCGCCTAGCCTATCTGACCCCCTCCATTTTCATTATATATAATTTTTTTACCTCCAAACTTTTTGACACATATAACTTTCAAACCTTCAAAACTTAGCCCTACGCTCTAGCCTTTCTCTTGATCTATTCCTCCTTCTCTTCGGTAATGCATCTTTCAAGATCTGCATGGGCCTCTTCTTGCATTGAATAGTATAAAAAAAAATACAGACATTTGTGGGACTGTCGGTAGAAGCTTTGCTTCTTCGTCGTTGATATGCATTGTCCATTGATTACAAATAATAAAATAATAAAAATAAAAAATATTGAATAAAAAAAAATCAATTATAATAATGAAATAAGAAGATGTCGGAAACAGAATTTTTTGCAAATAATAAATTTATAAATAAATTATAAAAAAATTTACAGAATATGTATTGAAAAATATGTAAACAATTGAGATCTATTGTGTTTGTATCATAGAAACTATAGGTTTGTGATAACTGAAATAAGACACGTAAATTTGTGATTCAATATTTTGTGAATATCTTGAAAAAACTGCATCAATGGTGGTTCCATATTTAGTTGTAGATGCTGCTGGGTCATTGCTTAATTTTAAATCAAATTTATTCAATGGAAATAATTTTAAGCAATCTGATTTTGGATCTGCAAAGTTAACATTGAAATCGCCAGCCAAAATTAGTGGAAGCTGATGGAAATTTTTACCAATTAAAAGAGAACCCTCTTTAGAATATTCTAGAAGTGCACGATGAATGAAAAATTCTATGTCTTCCAATTTAGAATTCGGTGAAATATAAATGACTACCATGACTATTTCAACGTTATTGTCCATTTTGCACATAGATGCACAGATATCTCCAATAATTGTCCGTCTAACGTTTATATCATTAGTATTCGACATGGTTGTTTCAATATTCGGAGTAATAATATTTGTTTTATCATTTAAATTTTTGTAAATTGCTACATCCACTTGCTCGAACATCACTTCGTTTGTATTGAACAATGCAGTCGAAATTAGGTACATCATAATGTTCATCATTACCCATCCACGTCTCAGTTAGTAGTAGTACATTAATATTTCTAATAACTCTATCTGTGAAATCATTTTTGTGACATTTAATACTCTGGCAGTTGAAAGTTAAAATTGAAAGCCCTTTGTTATTGTGCTCTCTCTCGCTTGACCTGGCCTGTCCCTTCACCCGCCCTCTCTCACTTCCCCTACCAGCAGCCCAGAATCTTACGGACTGGGAATCTTACGGGGTCGCTTTTTTCCCATTTAGGCCATGCCCAGCACGCTTTAAGAAGCAAAACTTCAATAAAATTATCTGCGGCCTGAGACATTTTTCTTATAATGTGGCCCGGGAAAGCTAAAAGGTTGGACATACCTGTTTTAGACGAATAATTGAAAATTGTTCAGCGAATTTAGCATTCAAGTCACCCGGCGAATTTCGTTTTATGAGCGTAGAGACTAGTCTTTTTAGTTTTAGGCTTACTACCAAAAACCTTGCATTAATTTATTTCTCTTTAATAGAATTATTTTCAAAATTTCTCAAAATACGCTGTAGAGTTTTTAATTAAAAAAAAAAATATGGCCTTTTATAGTGTTTAGCGTAAAAGGGATACCTATTAATTATTTTCAGAATATATCTATTAGTAAATGCGTAAAAAGACAAATGGAACAACATCCAGTTATAAAAGTAACAATTAATTAACTTAATCTCATTAAATTAACAAAAAAAACTTTATTTACTTATAGATTTGATAAAGTTTGAAAAAATATGTGAGCTGAAAATCAAATAAACAAAATCTAAAATAATAAAAGTTCGTCAAATACTTTTTTAAGAGTATACCAGAATGTTGGATCAACAATTAGAAGAAGTAATTGAATAGCATCGATTATCCAATTCCTTACTTAGAAATAAAGACCTTGAAATATTTCATATACCTACCTTATGCAATATATATGAGCCTGGCTTTGAGAAATTATCCAGAAAAAGATATAAGACCAAGGTAGAGGCAACTGCGAGTATCTACCATATGAACGGACCAGAATCTGAAAAATACAAAACTACTCTTAATCGGTGGCGTAACAATAGGGTGGAGGGGGCGGGACAAAATGCCACGGGTCCCCGGCCCGAGAGTCCCAGGAGGGTCCTAACAATGGTTATTACTAAATTTAGTAAATTTTATTAGTTTTGTATTCAATTAATTTAACTTACCTACTAAAGTACAGACACAAATTAAAAGTTACTATAAAATCAATTATAAATGCCCACAATAATTTGAATATCGTTTGTACGTACTTTACTTAGTGATTTATTAAAAAGTAACAACAACATTGGTTTAGCTTATTTAGATAGAGGGAGGGCCCCTAGGGGTGAAACGCGATTGGAAATAGGTGTACACCGTCATTGGAATTATTTGGAATTACTTTGGAATTCATTAAATAATCTATTGTCATCTATTGTCTTCTACTTGGAAATGAAAGTGGAAGTGGAAGTAGGTGTACACGATTTTAGGTCGCGGTTCACCCCTCGGATGGCCATATCCGATGAATTTGCCACGGGACTCAACAGTATAATATAGTTACGTCACTGCTCTTAACCATAGGATAGAAATGATGATGGAAAATCGTGACTATTGTTTTTGGTTATATACGAATCTAAGATGTCTTTTTAAAATAAATAATTAAATAATTTAAAATTAATGGATTTCTCCATCTCCACTGTACACTCCATAGTTTATTTATTTTCATATTATTAATCATAGGCTCCTTTAGGATCACTTGATGAAGGTGTTCTACCACCGGTTCGGAAAATAGTTCTACTTCGAAGAATCCGGGAAGAAACTCAGAGGATACATATCACTGGCGTGCGGTCCATGGATGCTGTGGATGCGGTGCATCCCGCAAATTTCAAAATGTCAAGAATATTTTCATCCGTGTTATATTTGAAAATTTGTAAAAATTTAAAAACACTTCCAATAAATACTATTTAACTAATTCATTTAAAGTTATATAAAATTTAAAATTTACGAAGCTTTTTAATGTTAGCAAATTTAAAGAATATGAAAAAAAATTCCAGATTTCCTATTTTAAACACTTCAGCTATCTTGTGGAAAATACTTTGATTTTATGAAGTTGAAAAGTGAATTAAATTACATTAAATTTCTTCCAGAACTTAATTACATGTATAGTCGTTCCATGACTTTCATTTAAAATCTATAAATTGCATTAAAAAAATTAATCTTGAAAGAGGAACTAAAAGATGTTTGAGCAAAAGTATTTGCTTTAATGAAGTTCAATTGAATATTCTCTCTAGCTATAACGAATGTCGTTTTGGTCCGAGCGCAAAAGGCCATTCCTAGAATAATAGAAATTAAGAAATTAATCCCAAATAGTCTGAAACAGGTTTGAACTTGTATTTCTCATCCTTGCAATACACCTTTAAAGAAAGAAAGAAAATCATTATATCCGAGCTCTTTGTTTTAATCGATCAGATTCTAATAAAAGAATCGCTCACCCGCACATTAAATAATAAAATAAAAAAGTGAAAACTTTTTCAAGACTTGGTACACTAGAGCTGCCCTATAATTATTAATCAACTTGAATATAAATTGTTCATTTATGCATATACTATGAAATCCTCTTAAAATCTAAATAGATTAATTCAAAAAATATTTTCTGCCTTTTGAATCAGATATTTCAAAATCTAATCAGTTCTCTGTATTGACACAAAAGAAGTTTTTGACTTTCCGTTCTTGGGTTGTCGTGGATATCAGAATTTAGACACAAAGAAAAAAAAATCATAGTTGAAAAATATTTTTCTCCGCGTTTCAGACATTTTAAAGCACAATGAGCAAAAATTTATTTTTAAGCGTGATTTAATACATTTAATTTGCATTATACCTTCTAGGAGCGCGTCCGTCAGCCTTCAACTATGAAAAGAATTGAAACATTACCAGAAAAGAAGCTGAAGTGAATATGGATTAAATATCAAATGATAAAAAATCTAATGTTAAATTTGAAAAAAATAACGAAAAATTCTATGATACAGTTATCGATAAATTTCGCAAAAAGGAGAGAAAAATAAAATAAAATTTAAAAAAATGAAGGCCTATTTTTTGGACACCATCTTCTGGTTGAAATGTCACCGCCCGCCACTGATACATATATAAATACAAGTAATTGCAAGTGAAACATTATTTACATTCAAAGTTTAGAAATGGAATTCAAAAGTAAATTGCTCATTTTAAAAAGTCAAGCTAACGAAGTTATTAGCAACTTATTCGATATATGGTGGAATAACGAAATTTGTAACAAGGGCGTAAACCCTTTATGAAAGCTTAATCGAGATTGTTCAGTGAAGCGTGTTCCAGATGACGAAGGTTACAATCCAGAGAATTTAAACAAGAGATTTGTCATCATCGACATAGAGTATAAGATCTATTATATGGTAAGACTTGTTTGACGAAATTATTCGTCTCCACTAGACTCTTTCAAATTGAAATAACTTTCATATGAAATAACTATAATCCCTGTAGACATTATCGAAGAACATTTTCATTAGATAATAATTTAATTCTCTATAAAATAAAGTAACAAATCCTATGAAATTATCTATAAAAAGCAGATAACTAAAATAATTTTAAGATAGACTAAAGCCTGGTGCACACGAGACTTTTTCTTCTACTTGCTCCTAACTTGTTCGCCCTACTTGCAATTTGAAGCTAGTTCAGTCAGGCTGATTTTTCGCCTGTTGGGTTCAGAAAATTTTCAAGTTAGCCGGCTAGGTTGCGCGCGCATGCTTTTGAGATACAGTGACTCTATGGGGACAGTGGCGACACGTAGGGTCATCCGCCATTTTTAGTCTCTTATTTTAAATTAAGAATATTAGGAAATTTAAGAAAATTAATATTTAAAAACATTCTTTACACATATTAAAAATTATTTAAATAAAAAATAAAATGTAATAATAATAATATTACCTTAAATTTCCATATATTCTTCAATCTAAAATAAGACTAAAAATGGCGGATGACCCTACGTGTCGCCACTGTCCTTATAGAGTCACTGTACTTTGAGCTAAATAGCTGGTCTATCATCTTTCCGTTTCAGCTCAGATGCAAACAAAAATGGCTGGCAATAATATTATTGCAGAAATTATCAATCGCAGACGAATTTGGAAGGCATATTCTCTTTATTCATTGAAATAAAGAGTTGAACAGTGAGAAACAAAATATCAGCTGTTCTGTGATATCAAGCTGATGCCACCCACGTGTTAAAATAATGCTTTCCGATTGGTTGGCCACTGCCCGGTCCAAGTAGCTAAACTTTTTTTTTAGAAAATGTAATATCTTTAGAATCAAGCAAGCATGCTATTAAGACAGTCAGGACTGACGTCATTTCGACCCCCTCCATGCCTCCAAATTGACAGTTAGCCGAACAAGCTAGGAAAAAGTAAGAGAAAAAGCTCCTTGTGAACCGGCCTTAAGGATCGTAAGAGTTAAGACAGAATCTTCTGGATCGCATGCAGCATGGCGAGAGATTGAACCTTCCTACTACAGTTGGGAGCTGTATTCACAAGATTTGAGATAACTGTTAATGTGAAGGCCACTGGTCCTCTTCTACATCAGTGAAGAAGAATTATAAAAACAGTTAATGAATAGAAACTTTAATTATAGTGAATGTGATCTTGACTAAAAATCATGAAAATAAATGATTGTGAATTTTTATAGAATTGCTAATTTACATACAAACACACAATTAATTACAAGTTCAATTTCTTAAAATGGAGAACTTTCTGAGTATTGCCAGCTGCAAATGCGTTAAGAACACGGTTCACCAAACTCAACCAAATTTTGTATACATAATCAGTGGGCCCCAGGAGTCTAAAAATGCAAAAACTAACCCCCCTCCTCTACATGATTATAAATAATTTTATTAAATACTAGCTTCAAGGCCCGCCTATGGCGGGCCTTTTGCTAGCCAGGGGGCTTCGTCCCCTGGACCCCCACGTGGCTGTTTTATTGATGTTTTATACACGTGTAAAGAGCACTTTCATATATCAACTCTTGTGAATTAATTGTAATAGATTGATGAAGAGGACAAAGTATATCTCTTTATGAATTAATTTAAAAAATTTATTTTTCCAGCAGAAGACAATATTTTATTGTCCCCTTCTGCTACTCAATTATTCGGCAAAAAGAACCTTTCAACTTAAATTAAAATAAAGTTTTTGTCTTGTAAAAATTCAATAAATAAGGTAAAAATTGTGATTTGGGGAGAATCATCCTATTAAAAAATTAAAAATAATAAATTTTTAAAGTTTATTATTAGATTATAGAAAAGTCAGGTTTAATTAGGCTCAAAATGGGTTTTTAATAATTTCAATAGGCTGAAATTTCCTAGATTTCAAAACAATATAAAAATGGGTTTTCAAATGATTTTGTTTTCTTTAAAGAATTCTACGGGCTAATTGAATTTTTGGTTTTAATCTTTAAAATATATTTTTATAGAAATTCCAAAAGCTAATGAATTCCTTTCAGTTACTTTAGTTAGTATAGTTTCAATAATCCTTTATAATTAACTTTGAAATAAATAAATAATATTGAAATGTATGAATGAGCTCGAATACAAAAGCCAAAAGGCTTAGTTCTTTTGAAATGGCTGAGGGTCTTAAATACAATAGAAAAAGGATGAGGTGAGATTCCCAAGGGTATTTTTAAGAAAAATTATTTTAAAATAACATATTTTATTTTAAATTAAATATTTTTCATCTATATATATAATCGAAAGCTTGGCTTGAACTTTTTTATTTTTAACCGACTTCAAAAAAGGAAGAGGTTCTCTATTCGACTGAAATTTTTTTTTGTGTCTATGTTACCTCATATCTCCGCCAATTGTGAACCGATTTTGAAAAAAAATTTCGCATTGGGTTCAGTCTACCTTTCGATTGGTCCCATTTTTTTTCATAGGTATTAGACCTTTTTAGTTAGGTTTGTTTAGGCCTAACTTCTTTGTTTATGAACAGATTTCGATGATCCTTTTTTTTATTGGAAAGAGAACACAGTAACATCACTAAAAAGAGGAAAATAAAAATAATTTTTAAGAAAAAAATAAAACCAACTTCAAAAAATTAAATGCAACAAATAAAATACACTAAAAGGTATAAAATAATTATTATCTTATTTAGTTACAACTAAACGACGAAATATTAACATGAAATTACTTTTTGAAGTCGGTGACAAACATATACCTTTCATGAATCGCACTCGACGGATCTTACTTAGTACGTTTGGAGGATATGCTTGCTTATAGGTACAGTTTGTTTGGTACCGACTTCAAAAAGTAATTTCATGTTAATATTTCGTCGTTTAGTTGTAACTAAATAAGATAATAATAATTTTATATTTTTTAGTGTATTTTATTAGTGTTGTTATTTTTTTTTTCAAAATTGGTTCATAATTGGCTGAGATATGAGGTAACATAGGCACAAAAAAAAAAAAAAAA
>JALMQS010000398.1:105536-118563 GCA_024734495.1 Forficula auricularia
GGCAAAAAAAAAAAAAAAAAAAAAAAAAAAAATCAGTCAAATAGAGAACCTCCTCCTTTTTTGAAGTCGGTTAAAAAATAGATAGTTTTTTAAATCTTTGTTGCAGTTTTTTTTTTTGCTAGTTTAGTTCTTTTATTGTTTGGCAAGCTATGTTGGCTAACCTGAACTCTTTTTAGTTTTTCCTGAATTTTCCAATTTTCCGGGCAACTTTTCCAATTTTTTTTTACGTATTAACCTGAATTGGATTATTACGAACATTTAAAAAAAAACATTAGCCAAATCGGTCCAGGCATTTGAGAGATCTGCGCTTACAAAGAAAAAGAAATTCATTTTATTATATAGATAGATAGATAAGTGAGGGGCCCAGATTGTATGGTAAAGTCAAGAGGATGGCCACATCAGAACACGTCAGCTTATTTTAATTAGGTATGTTATTATCTATTGCAGTGTTAATACAAATGTAATTTTTTTGTTCTTTTTTGCCATTTTCATTACTTTTACTTTTTTACTTTATTCTATATAGGTATAAAATCTATGTAAGCTCATACATATTTTCAAAAATATAATAAAAACTCTTAATAATTCGAAATTTTTTCTTTCCTCTTGATAATTCAAACTACTTGATATTTCGAAGTCTCGATAATTCAAATTTTTCTTCTAGTCCTTTGGATTTCGAATTATCGAGAGTCGACTGTATTTTTAATCCATTCGAATGCAACTAGGAGTGCACCAAAAAGATGCATCTCCTATAGCTAACAGCAGTCCCTTAAATTACTGAAGATAAAAGGGAATGATTGAGTGGAGAGTCTCCAATGGAAACGAATGTGTTTGTACACTAGGGTGGAAAGAAAATGTCCTTTTTAACCGACTTCAAAAAAGTAGGAAGTTCTCTATTCGACTGAATTTTTTTTTGTCTATGTTACCTCATATCTCCGCCAATTGTGAACCGATTTTGAAGATTTTGTTTGCATTGGGTTCAGTCTAGCTTCCGATTGGTCCCGTTTTTTTTATTGGTATTAGACCTTTTTTGTTAGGTTTGTTCAGACCTAACTTCTTTGTTTATGAACTGATTTCGATGATTATTTTTTTATTGGAAAGGGGATATCTTAGGGATGGTGCCATATTAATTTGGTCAAGTTCTGATGATATGATCAATGATGAAATAACGTAAATCACCAATTCTTATGAGCAAATAATCGAAATTATAATAAATAAAATCTTTTATAAAAAAAACTTAAAACATTTATTTAAAATCCGCTAACATTTCGAGATAAGTTCTCTATTTTTCTGATTCATTCGCCCGACGCTTTCTCTTACGAGATGCATGCAAGGTATTATATTAAGTCAATATTAATAACATCACTAAAAAGAGAAAAATAAAAATAATTTTTATAAAAAAAATAAATAAAACCGACTTCAAAAAACTTAAATGCGACAAATAAAATAATACTAACCCAAAAATCAAATAAAATACACTAAAAGGTATAAAATAATTATTATCTTATTTAGTTACAAATAAACGACGAAATATTAACATGAAATTACTTTTTGAAGTCGGTGCCAAACATATACATTTTATGAATCGAACTCGACGGATCTTACTTAGTACGTTTGGCGGGTACGCTCGCTTATAGGTATAGTTTGTTTGGCACCGACTTCAAAAAGTAATTTCATGTTAATATTTCGTCGTTTAGTTATAACTAAATAAGATAATTATTTTATACCTTTTAGTGAATTTAATTTGATTTTTGAGTTATTATTATTTTATTTGTTGAATTTAAGTTTTTTGAAGTCGATTTTATTTTATTTTTTTTTTTTTTATAAAATTTTTATTTTTTTTTTATTTTGTATATTTGTAATAGTGGCCAAAATTTGCATTCTTTGTTCATAAAGAACAATAACTTAAGGTGCCTTAAGAACAATATCTTAAGGTGCCGCAAAGAGCTTTAATATTGTTAAAAACTTGAAAATTTTGAAAAAATAATTTTTTGAAAAATGTTTTTAATTATTTCTTCTGCATATATTTTTACAAAATGAAGTTGTAAGACAAGAAAACAATATAAAAATTATTTATATTACAAAATAGCAACTTATTGGGAAATTATTCGAAATAATAGTAAAACATTGAACTTTTTTCAAATTGTATCGTTCTTGCGGCACCTCAAGACATGCTATAATCACTGTCTGAAAAATTTGTATGTCATTTTTTTTATATCAATTAACATTCATTTTGTGGTATTAGAATAACAATTTATTGTTTTACATACAAACAAAAAAAAATAATAATTTATTAAACTTTATCGTTCTTGCGGTACCTCAAGTCATGCTCCAATGACTTATATTTTGTTTTCCTCTTTTCTACTAGAAAACGCAACTTTTCCACCCTATTACAAATAAAAAATAAAAATTTCTATTTTTCTTTCCGCCCTATTGTACACCCTTGAAGGTCTTAAAGGATTGAAGATTGAAAGACTCTGGATGAGGGAAGCACGGAGAGAGTTGAAGTCCCTAGAAGTCATGTGAATGAACTACTTAAGAAATTCTTTGATTCGACCGCGAAGGGGCAGAGGCAGTCAGGAAATCGCTTGCTACACTCAAAGCATACTTTGAAGGTAAATATATTATTTATATAATTTAGTTTTCCTAGCAAACAGTAGCCACGGAGTCGGGAATACAAGACTACTTGAGAACAGTAGGGATGTTGTCTTCGTTCTAGATTAATAGCTTTAAAAGTTCCAGTTCAAAAATGAAAAAAAAAATATTGAGATTTTAATACGAGGTCGGGGGGTCAGATAGGCTAGGCGGTAGCATGACAGCGAGCTAACCAGGGGACCCGCGTTCGAATCCGACTCGAGGCATCCAGCTAAAAATCTGACCCCGGGGGTAGAGACAAATTAAAAAAAAAATATATATAACTAGTATCGTAATTAGGCTTATGGCTAGAAAGGCCGAAAAGCCAAAAAAAAAAAAAAAAACGAGGTCCTAATATAGGCATAAATTAACAATTTAAGTTTATTATTTAATTACTACGGTATATCTAGCAACCCGTGTCTTGGAAAAATGTTCACTTTTTTCTTAATTAATAAATGTGCGGGGGGGCGATTTCATTAGAATCCATTCCAGGAAAATAATTAAAAAGGGTCTGGATAGAATTATCTAACTTCTTCCATTATAGCGAGGGAAATCCAAGGATGCTTTCAAATACAAGTCAAGTCCTGTTCAGACTATCAAAAAAAAAAATTAAGGGTTAAAAATTATAAGTTTGAAATAATAATAATAAAATCTTGACTTTTAAAATAATTTATTTTACATGTTCAATATAAAATAGAAAAAAAATGATACAAACTAGACTTCTGATATGAATATATATTATTATTTTTTTTTGAGAATCGAACTCTGGGAAGGTATAAAATGTTAAGCAAAATATTTCACCCCATGGGAAAAAATATTCTTTAAATGATTAAAGAATTTCAGGTTCCTAACTCAGCATTTGCTGGTTCAAATTTTAAATCAAAATAAAGACACGACACATGGCTAAGCAACACACATGTAGGGGAGACTGGTGTATAATGATCCCTATATGGAAAAAACAAATATTTTAAAAGAATTTATGTAGTTTTATTTTTTCTGTCAAAGTGTACTGAAACTATGGTCTTTCATTTACAATTTCCAATTGAAAACATTTGTACTTCACTATTATTCAATTATTTTTTTGATTTTACAACGGAACCCTACAAAAGGATCATTTTATAAAGACCTGATCCTCTTCATTTGGGAGAATGATCCCTTTAAGAATTATGATATTTGATTCAAACAATTATATTATTTTATGAAGTAATTTATTATAAAAAGCATCATTACATATCAAGGTTAATTATTTTTACAAAAATCACACACAGGGTTCTTTTACATCTTTTACGGCCCATTGATCGTGACCCCAAAATAAGTTTTTTCTCCAAATACTTTTATACTGTTATTTTATCAACGTTTCGCTTATGAATGAGGATTCCTCGGGCTCTAAACTCGAATCTATAATTGAATTATTCTAGAAAAAATCATAATATCAGCTTTGCATTTATATATTTTCAAAATCATCTCAATTTACAGGCAAAAAGAGTAGGTATTGAAGGAAATTGTGTACTCTAACAATTATTAATTTATCATTTTTTTTATTTATTTCCTTCAATATATTCTATTTTGACTGTAAATTGATGATTTTTAAGGTAGTAAGTAATGTATAGATATTAATGCAAAGCTGATATTATGATTTTAACTATAGTTAGACTTACCATAATATTTTTTTTTTCAAAGTTTATTCGAAATAAAAAAATGAGCAACTTCTATATTATTTTACAAAGATATAATTCAGGGGGTCAGAAGCAAAGGGGTACAAGTGACATTTCCCAGGGCATGCTAAAGCATGTAAAATTATTGTGGCAAACTAACACAAGTGCAATCCCACTCTCTGCTGCTCCTTGTGGCGACTTAATATAAAAGTACATACTCTCAAGATAGTATTAAATATTGTAAACTTTAAATTAGATTTTCTCAAAACTACAAAAAATGTACTTAAACCCCCGTTGCTTCTGATCCATTCAATTATACTCGTATTCAGCAAAATATTTATGGTTCAAAAAGTTAGTCTTTTTTTGTGAAGTGGCAAACGAAAAATACAATTAAGTAGTAATAATTTTTAATTACTCTTAATTGAGCTACATTATTAATATATATCACTAGCATGAACTCAGGTTAAAAATTATTCTCATCTCAGCGGCTCTAGTATTAAACCATGCATAAAAATAAATATTTGCTTATTGTGCTTTAAAATGTCTGAAACGCAGAGAAAAATATTTTTCAACTATAATTTTATTCTCTTTGTGTGTCTGAATTCCGATACCCATGATAGCCCAAGAACGGAAATTGAAAAAATTCGTTGGTGTCAATACATCGTATCTAATCCTACTGATTAGATTTTGGAATATCTGTTCAAAATAAAGAAAATATTTTTTGAATTATTCTATTAAGAGTTTAAGAGGATGTTATAGTATAGCCTTAAATGAACAATTTATATTTAAATTTATTAATAATTACTAGAGCAGCTCTAGTGTACCGAGTCTTAAAAAAATTGTCACTTTTTTATTATTTAATGTGCGGGTGAGCGATTCTCTCATGGGAATTTAATCTATGAAAATAACTAGAAAGAGCGCGGATTGAATGATCTCTCTTTATTTAGAGCTAAGGTGTATTTACAGGATGCTTGAGGCAGGTCTGAACTTGTAAATGGCATCCAGTTACAAGCCCAGACCTGTTTCAGAATATTAGAGATTAATTTCTTAATTTCTATTATTCTAGGAATAGCCTTTTGCACTCGGACCAAAACGATACTCGTTATAGGGAGAGATAATATTCAATTGGACTTGATTAAAATTAAGACAAAAGAAATTTCTTGTTGCGGCCCTAAATAGTAAGCGTACCGAGTCGTGAAAAAGTTTTTACTTTTTCTTCTATTTCTTTGTATTTTTAATCGCATGGAGAAATCAATAAAAATTTAGTTCACAATTAACTTTGCCGAGGAAACACTTAATTCTTTCCATAAAATATTTTAATTGCGTTCTGATTAAATGTATATACTAGTAATTGCATCAGACATTGAAATAGATATTTAATAATGTCTCTTTTGTATAATTTTATAAGAAATGATCTAATTAAAAACAAATATCCCTCAATTCATAATATTAAAGAATTTACTTTTTGGAATTATTTACTGTGCGAGCAGCCATTTTCAAGAATGATTAGAAGCACAATATCTATATAAAAAAAAATATATATATATATAATGAGTTTTTATTATCTAAAAACGTATCTTTATATATTTACAATTTCTCTTTCCCATAACATTTCTTATTTTAATGATTTCTGAACAAAAAGAAGTCAAAGATTATTAGGCTATAGTATTTTTGCTTATTAAAAGTTATCATTATTATTATCGTTATTTATTAACAAAATATTTTAATAATTAATAAGTATATTTTATGTGCGACAAGAGACCATTTTTTTTCTTCAAATGTGCCCTAAGGAATCCAAAAGGTTGGATATTCCTGATCTAGACTATATTAATTAATTGTGAGTTAGAGTGTAAGCCCATAGTGATTAGAATACTTGAAAACGTAACAAACAGTTCTTTCTGTATTCTAAGGAAGTTTCAATTTTCTAAAAGACATGATCCTTTAGTAAAAAAATTTGAACTAAAAATAAATTATACACCTATTTGTTAAAGGAACTATGAACAATCAAAAAAAAGTCTCCCTGTCTAGAAATGAATAATTACAAACATATTTTGAAAATAGAACCCTCAAGGTCTTAAAAATATTTCCATTCATCTTTTATCTTTTCTTTAAATATAAAAATAAAATATAAATAAAAAAAATTAAAATAGTATAAAATTAAGATTATTAGTAACAGCAGCTACCTAAATTTGCCTACTATTCCAGTGGACGAATTTGATATTGATCGATTCGAAAATTTTCAGCATTTACCATATATTAGGTAAAATGTAGATGTCTACCATAAATAAATTTATGAAAAATATACGTGAAACTTTCTAGTGATTCATGAAAATCGCCAAAGTACAAATCAGAATATTACGTAAAAGAAAGAATAGTTTTTATACGATTTCTCAAAATTTTCAATAAAAAAAAAATTAATCCCTTTTCATAATTTGATTCTAGATAAATTGTATGCATATGCTACCATTAAAAAATAATTTGATCTATTTTTGAGAATATTGCAAAAATATCTCTTAAACTAGGCTATGCATAATTTGATTTATAAAAGTTTCCTAATACTCTAGTCAAGTGTTTCACAAACTTTTTGGTCCACGACCCCCTCTTGCACTTAAAAATTTCCAAGGACCCCCCGCCCCTCCCCCCGAAGATTGGGTATGTGTAGAAAAATATCCCGGAGTGGGAGGTATAATTTATTTTGTTTAATTGCATTGAAACACACATAATTTTGATTTAGAACAGATTTATATTAAGTACCTATCAATAAAAATTAACAACTTATAATTGAATATAATGGAAGGCAGCCCAGGGGTAGTGAGGAAAGAAAAAATTAACACATATCAAATAAGGTGTAATTTATTGGAATCCGTCCTCCTTTACTTTCAAACCGACGTTTCGGAGGATTCTTCCCTCCTTCTTCAGGGTTTAGATTATTAATTTAATTAAGAAAAAAAAGAAAAAAAAAATTTTTCTATGCCTCTGCTAAGGAAGAAAAAAGTTTTAAACACTGCTGTGGAGAGAGGAAGGAAGCATTTTGTTTGTTTCCTTCATTGACCACTTGAAACCCTGAAGGAGGGAAGAATCCTCCAAAACGTCGCGTCGGTTTGAAAGGAAGAGAGGAAGGATTCCAATAAATTACACTTTATTTGATATGTGTTAATATTTTCTTTCCTCACTACCCCTGGGCTGCCTTCCATTACATTCAATTAAATGTTCTACCAGTCCGTCTCCCTCCAGAAAAAATTTCGTTGCAAAAAAATTAACAACTTATCTTATTTGGTACATCTTTGAACAAAATATTCTATATATATATGTTTCGACATTAACTTAATTAAGCAAATTTTAAATTAAAATGTGATGGGTGAGCCTAATTATTTTGGCACAATAAATTAAACCTGGGTTTAATATCGGTCAAGGCTTCCTCAAGATCTAAACTAACCTATAGTTGATATTTAAGATAGGTAGGTTTATTGGTTTTAAAATTTTTGATGATATCAAGTCGAATGTATAAAACTATATACTTACTAACGCAAACTTGTAAAAATAGAAGAATACTTATAGTTCAGTTTAAAGCCTGAAGAAGCCTCGGCGAAATGCCACGAATCAGTTTATAAGTACATGAAAAAAATTGTCCCTAAATCCAAAAAATAATCATTTCAATTATTACAACATGTAATCGAATATATATCAATTAATTTTTAAGTAATTTCAATACTTGGTTTACCCACTGAGTGGAGCGTACCGAGTAATTAAATGATTAAAATTAGTAAATAATATTAAAATTAAAAAAAAAAAATCATTTTACCAATAATAATAGAGTAATTTTATTTGGAAAATCGTGTGAACATCTTTGACTTAATCCGAATCGTTTTAGATCAATTTTATTTCCTACATTTCAGAGGGTTCCAGGGAAGTGTGAATACAATCATTTTGACATGTAAAAGAATAATATAAAACAGCTAGAAGTAATTAGTTGGTTTGCCAGTGATTTTGCCAGGAATGATATCCAGGTAACTCTATATTAGGGTATGCGTTTACAAATACCTACAAGATTTATATTTTTTTATTTAATAAGATTGGAGTAAGTTTTGGAGACGGACTGATAAGTGAATTAAGTGGATATCGATGAGGCAGTCCAAAAAAAGAAGAAGATAATTTACACTGTTCTTGATCTTCTCTGGCTTGTGATAATGTTTTTAGTCCGTGTTTGTAGTAAGAGGAAAAATTTACGAAATAAAAAACCTCTTTGCCGTTATTTATAAAAGGAAAGAATCAGAGGAAAATCTTTTGTTTGAACCGATTGGTAATGTCGCTTAGGTTATCCAACAATCTCTGCATTCCTAGACCGACTAGGATAATTTCGTTCGATGTTCCGGGAGGGGGTAGTGTAATGATGCGGAGTGTCCTGGATTGCACTCTCTCCAATTAAGACTGTTTTCTTTTAATTTAATTTTTTATTTTATTCGATATAAGAGTTATCCCAGTTACAATATACATTTTTATACAATAAATTAACAATTTAACAAAACTAATAAATAAACCATACAGGGTATGGTCAAGTATTGTAATCATGCATGAAATAAGTTGACGTGTTTTGATGTGGCCATCCACTTGACTTTACCATACAACCTGGCCCCTCACTTATATTTAATATTTAATAAAATTATTTATAATCCTGTAGGGGAAGGGGGTTAGTTTTTGATTTTTAGACTTCTGGGATCCCACTGATTATGTATACAAAATTTAGTTGAGTTTGTTCAAACGGCCTTGATTTTTAATTCCCCCCCCCCCATTTTGGGTGGTTAGTTTTTCCATTTTAGTCTTCTAGGGTCCCACTGATTATGTATACAAAATTTGGTTGAGTTTGGTCAAATGGACTAGATATTAATTTTTTGACCCAGCACCCCCCCCCCCCCACAATTTGGGTGGGTAGTTTTTGCATTTTTAGACTTCTGGGGTCCCACTGATTATGTATACAAAATTTTCTTTGATTGGTCAAATGGCATAGATTTTTAATTATTAACCCCCCTTCACCCCCCCTTAATTTTGGGTCGATATGCACCAAAATCTAATCAGCTCTTAATCTCAATGGACCAAAACTACGTGTGAAATTTGGTTTCGATATTCACACTAGTTTTTGAGCTTGCTCGTCCAGAAAATTGGTAACGCACAGACTAACTAACAGACATTTTGACAAAACAATTACTATCTCGAAAAATATAATTTTTTCGATGTTCACTTATTAGAGCTTTTTTGTAGAGCAAAATGTCATGGTTTCGCTCAATTTTTTTAATCGAAATAGTTTCAGCCGTTTTTGAGATATTTTGAAAAAAATAAGGAAAAAAACCACTATCTATGTAGTCTACGGGATGACAAACTTTGGATATTTAGTTCGGTTCTTAAGAGTCTAGAAGAGGGATAGTTATATGGGGTAAGAGAGTTATTAGTTGATGAGAATATATATAAAATAATTTTTAAAAAATTATTTTGCTCTCTTTCAATTTGGTCAATTTGATGTTGGACATGCGGTGACCAAATTAAACTGCAATATTACAGCTTGCTTCTTACAAGGGAGTTAAATAGTATTTTTAGGCATTTGGAATTTTTGAAATTTTTTGTATTTCTACATATAAATCCCAGAAGTTTAAAAGACTGACCATAAATATTTCTTATATGAAGAGAAAAGGAGAGAGAAGACTCGAAGGTAACTCCCAAGTCGCATATGTGATCAACCTGCGAAAGAAAGCTACCACTTATTGAATATGATAGTATAGGTCGAATTTTATGTCTGTGAAAAGATACAACATAGCACTTATCAATGTTAAGGTCCATGCCATTATTCTCACACCATTCAAATAGTCTATTAAGATTTGATTGTAGACAAGTACTATCAAAGTTATTGGTTATTCTTTTATATATTTTTAGATCATTTGCAAATAGAATAAATTCGTGTTAGCGTTGATTTTTAAGGTATATTTAGCATGTTTGAAGTACTATTTATCACTGTTTCATTTAACGCAATAAAACGTGTCATGTTTCTGGGATCTAACCCCATTTATACTCTGTAACTAGGGATGAACATCGATGGCCGATGCTTTGATGTCGATGATCGATGTTTTCTACATCGATGGAAAACAACCGATGTTTTTGTTACATTGATGGAAAATAACCAATGCTTTTGATACATCGATGTATTTCCCCGATATTGATGTTTTTAAAAATTTACAGCATTATTTTCTGTTTTGTATTAATTTTGATCAATTAATGATGAATTGACATACTGAGTCGGACGTATTGAGAAAACATTGCTTTCAACAAAACATCGATTTTTTCCATCCATAGATTTCATAGAAATATTTCAGTTTATTTATGAATTTTACCTAATTTTCTCAAACCATGAATTCAAGCTTGAGTTGTTTGCCATAAAAGAATTTAGTCTTTTTGATTTTAAGTCGATTCTTCCACGTTTTCAGTAGAGGTTGCCATTAATAGTCAAAACATCAAAAATGGAATGCAATAAGGTTATTCCTCTAGTATTAGATAAGAATCGATAGTTATTTTTGATTTTAAGCCGATTCCTCCATATCTTCAGCAATGGTTACCAATAATAACCGAAGTGTCAAAAATCTAATGTAGAATGGTTATTCCTCGACTAATAAATGAGAATCGATCATTATTTTTTAATTAAAGTCAACATGAACTGCAAATTGCAAGTGATATCATTAATAATAAAGGAATAAACATATTAATATTTCAAATGAATTTGGATAAAGTTTAACAATGATCCGTTGCAGTTTATTTTGTCGTCGTTTTTATTCAGAGATTACATGTGTAAATTAAAAATTTGATTTTCATTTTGATATTTAATTTTTAATTTACACATGTAATCTGTGAATAAAAACGAGGTCAAAATTTTTTTTAATTGTTAAAAAGTCACTTCCAAGATTGTTGATTAATTTGAGCCAAGAATATGTTAAAAAAAAGATTAATGATGTTGTGTCTTATAGTGAAATTGTTTTTTTGACAAAGAGTGATAAAATGGGCCACTGAGGAAGTAAAAATAAATTGATGACGCGTCTGCCCCATTTAATAAAAAAACTGTATTTTTTATTAAAACGGGAATTGAACAATAAATAAAAACAGAGTTTTTATTAAATGGGCAAGACGTTTCGTCGATTTATTTCAACTTCCTCAGTGGTCCATCTTATCACTCTTTGTCAAAAGACAATTTCACTATGCGACTAAACTTTCTTAATCTAATTGAAAAGTTTTTATTTTGCCGAGTATAACAGAGTTGTTGATTCATAAAGAGAAAAAAAGAGATTGTCCTCTGCTTGATGATGAAGGCTAAGCCTTCGAAACTTTAGTCTCAAACAAATAAATAATATATATACAGATATATATTGTTAGAGTTCGTGGCTGTGATGAAACTGTATTAGATGAAGGAGGTATCAGCCAAAGATGGAATCACTGGGTTCAATAAAACACATTTAATAAAACGTTTCGGCCTGAATTTATTTGGCTATCTTCAGTTAATTAGGCTAAAAAATTTTTTTTACAAATATATGTTAATTGATATATTTTATACAAAATTACAAGTTGACAATGTTGGTTGTTTAAACTTACAGTTATACACAAAATGCGGTACATATATGTGATCGAACCAAGCCTTGTCAAAAATAAAAATGAAAATTTTTAGCTTCATGCAAATTTATAACGTGCCTGGACCCAAAATTTTCAGAATGAAAGTAATGAGTATATGTGTGTATGATTATTTGCACCAAGCAGAGGACAACCTCTTTGTTTATCTTTATGTATCATTCTCAATTTTTTTTTATTATATAATACTTACATTCTTGGCCATAATTACTCAACAATCTTGAACTTTTTTCCCTTTTAACAATTAAAAAATCAAAAATTCATAAAAAATCCTTCTTATGTTATTTTGAAACAATCATTCATCATTGTCTGTTTGAAAATAACATAAGAAGGATTTTTTTATAAAAATTTTTATGAATTTTTGATTTTTTAATTGCTAAAATGGGAAAAAAGTTCAAGATTGTTGAGTAATTGAGGGATAGAATGTATTGTAGATATAATATAATAAAAAAAGATTAAGAATGTTTCGTCGCATAGTGAAATTGTCCTTTGACAAAGAGTGATAGATGGGCCACTGAGGAAGTCGAAATAAACGAAACGTCTAGCCCATTTAATAAAATCTCTGTTTTTTTTATTAAATGACCAATTCCCTGCTATTCCCTTTAATTAATATTTATTATGGATGAGAATGATATACTGTATTAAAAGAGAAAGAATTTAATTTTTAGGACAAGATTTTTGTAGAAATATTATTAAATTGCGATATCAGAGGGGATTCATCACCCCAAGAGTCGAACCTGAGAACTAACATGGTTTCCGGGCAGTCAGCTCACACCCTCGAGACAAAAAACCTCTCTTTTCTCGCAATTTTAAGATATAAGAACAGAAATTCTTTACTCCATTATTATATAACGGAAATTAAAATTTAGCTTAAAATGAAAAAGTTTTTCGAGGGGTGTAAAATGACACCTGGAAACTGAGAATGAATCCTCTGTCTGCAATAATATTTCTGCGGTATCTTAAATTCTTTCTCTTTTAAAATATTGTTAATCTGAACCCGAGAGCTGATTTTGAAAAACATTCCAACTATTTTCAAATAAGCTGACGTGTTCTGATGTGGCCATCCATAGCAATACATGCAACGT
>JALMQS010000398.1:718879-981785 GCA_024734495.1 Forficula auricularia
TATGTAGTTATTGTTTTTTATTTGAACATTTATTAATCTATTCACCTGTAATATTCCAGTAATGTGGGTGTACTGACTTGCTATATGTCTAGTTTTAAAATGACCAATATATTATTCTAACGAGCTGCACCACCTGTTCCACTGGGTGGGTTAATAGAATAAACTAAATACGATTTCCTCATCCTGACCCATGCTCCCGGATTTTCCCATCCAATATATATACATTTTTTATATTGAATATTTTATCAATGAGAAATACTCCCAGGGTTGAATGTAGTTTTGCCTCTTCTTTGTCATGTTCCTCCCTCTTTTTCTTCTGTACGAATTGCTTTGGATTCTATTATAAATTAAAAATTATTATTACAATTATTAGGTACTAAAAGACCTCATAGGGCGGTTAAATATGAAATTCTACGAAAGTACAGAATCTCACAAAAACCTCCTCATTCAGAAAATTGGCAAGGACACCAACAAGAAGTCATAGGGAAAAGTGTTCAATAACTGCCCAATTCCAGTACAAAGAATGTCTTAAAAAAAGAGCCCCCCCCCCCCACGACAGTCAAGTTTTTAATATTATATAAAAAAATCTAGTTATAATCCAAAGCATATATAATATAAAATAGTAAAAATGTATTCATAAGTCGATTCATGATTCCCGCACCAATCTCGACTCCTCTCCCATTTCTCTGATGGGGCCGCATCCCGAAAATGTGAATTGTTGATAGTAAGTATTCGCCCTTTGAAGGAAGGGCATTATGTACTTTTGTTTATTTTGTTTAATATAATTTGTATGACTCATTTTATTTGAATAAATACCTTTAAAACGTAAAAAAGTGTAAATTAAGATTAAGTTCACAAAAACAAATTTCCACTTCCGTAAATATAAATTTTATTTCTATTTCCGTCTTCTCATTATTTCAAAATAATTACTACAAAAAATATTATTATAAATAACCAACTAAACTGTACTAAAATTTGTGACAATATAGTTTATTAATAAAAAATTACATTTGAATTTTGCATTTATTTAATTCCAAAAGTTAGATGCGATTACATATAGAATATTTTTCCTTATCTTTTCTGCGACAAATAAAATAACCGCGATTGGAATTAGGTGTACACGTCTTTGGAATTATTTTGGAATTCATTAGATAATGCCCCTTCATCTATTGTCTTCTACTTGGAAATGAAAGTGGAAGTAGGTTTACATGATATTAAGTCGCGGTTCACCCCTCGAAGATAACCTTCAGTCTTTCCAGGCCCTTATCCACACAGGTACCTTCGACTTCGACCCGATCTCTGAAATTTAGTTTTATATATCATTGTTCGTATCCATAATCAAATTTGCAATAGGGATCGTAGAGAGTTGGATAGATATTTAAATTAAACTCAGAGTTTTTAAATTAAATGTGCTGATTTCTGAGCCACTGAAGAAGTCAGAAATCCGTGACGAAACGTTTGGTACATTTAATATAAAAACTCTGCATTTAATTTAAATAGCATATCCAACTCCCTACGATCCCTATTACAAATTTTATTTTATTTTTCCTCTTCTTCTTTGCAAGGATCCACTCCGGACCACAAGGGTAGGTATCACTTTTTGGTACAATTTCTTCTTGCATATCATTAAAAATATGAATGATTTGATGAAAATCTCTAATTTTAAGTCTAGAAACATCAAGTTATAGCTATCCCAACCCAAAATGGGGTGGTTGTAATTGTCTAAATGTTGTACGTAGGGCCGCAGGGAGTTTATGCGGCCGCTGGGCTGGATCTTATTAAATACCTATTTGTTAAAATTATTCAGGGAAACACTCTTTCCGATTTTATTTGGTGAGCCACGGATCCTTCAGAGGTGATCCCGCCCCCTCTTGGTGCCCTAAGAAAGAAAATAGTAAAATAAAATAAAATATACAATTATTAGATAAATAGTGTTTATGAATTAGATGAATAAAACAAAACGCCCTTTAAAAATATTTGTATCAAACGGATAGTTTTTATTCGAATAAAATGTCTATTTTATTTTCAAACCGAAATGCATTGCAAATAATCAAAGTTGATGGGGTAATAAAGTTGACGCTTTATATAAACATTTAGAAAGGAGCATCTATAAAACTTGTTATTAGAATTTTATGGACTTTTTTCTTTTCGAAATTGTTAAATAAAATTTTCTCATTATATACCATCTACTATTTGGATTTTTAAGTTTTTCTATACTTTTATTTATTTATTTTTTTCATTTATTTATCTTATAAGCTTTCTACTCATATTATAATTACCTATTGTTAGTAAGAATATTAAACAATTGTTATTTTTCGATTGCTTATTCAATTAATAAATTATTCATCAATGCAATTCCGTTCCTATCCCATTGAAATTCATTTAAAGTTTAGCGCAAAAACAATCTTTTTGTTAAATTTTACTAGAATGAAATTCATACAAACCACGTATGTTTTCTATTCTAATTTCAACCAATTAAGAGGAATATTTCCCCATGCTTTTGTTTCTTTAAATTGTTATTTTACATTGTT
The DNA here is from genome assembly GCA_024734495.1 of Forficula auricularia. NCBI lineage: Eukaryota > Metazoa > Arthropoda > Insecta > Dermaptera > Forficulidae > Forficula > Forficula auricularia. Next base: position 721,411 of record JALMQS010000398.1, read on the forward strand.
GTATCAATATATTTTCCAAATAACATTAGAATAAATATTGCCTTATAAAATGCAAAAAACACTACTTTCTTTATTCAATTTAAAAGAGAATTTACGAAAGTTTTCATAGATCTTATTAAATAAGATGGATTGTGTATGATAAAGGTCTGCTGGCTCCTCGGGGAGGGAACTTAAAAGTTATCCTTTGAGTAGAATCACTTCTGACCTACAAAAGCATATTTAGATATTGAAGGAGACAATAAAAGAGTGTGTCTTCTGCTGGAATTATACATTTTATTTATTTATAACGAGACTATAGTTATAGTTATAGTTATAGTTATAGTTTTTTTTGTCTCCTTCAATATATAAAAATTCTTCTACCCTCAGCACAAAACTTTCAATTTCATATATATATTAAATGTAATATTACGCTTAAGTGATACGTTAAAGAATCTCCGAAAATTCTTCACCGATTTCTTTGAAATTTTCACACAGCATTCCATTCAAATACACGAGTGTTTTTATATATAGTGTTTTTATAGATATCACAACTGTAGTATGCAAAAAATATTTTTTTCGAGGAAACAACGCCAGCGCCTCTCTGGGGGTAAAAGCAAACAAACAAGATGGCCGATAATAGCTTTTTGGAAATCTTTCAACTGTCAATATTATTTTTGGTTAAGGGAACAATTTTGACAAGTAATATATAATTCATTTATTGTTTTAATACCTATTCTATAATTATTTGCATTTTCAATTTATTTTCAAAACTATTATTATTTTTTAAATATATTTAAATTTTTAATCAAATCAATTTTGACAGGTAAGCAATATATAATCGGTAAGCAATATACAAACGGGCATATGTTGCGAATGTACTTTCGATACGTCCAGTGGTTTAAGCGTGAAGCATAAGAGTTAGTCACAGCAACGCGTGGTCGGGTCAGCTATTCTCTATATAAATTTTAACCATAAAACGAGACGCTCCCCGCCAGGGGCTAGGTGACACCGGGCCGAAGCCCCGGGCGTCAGCTGTATATATATATATATATACTTCGCATCCGAACACCATTCATTCGAATAACCCTATACTTGTACCATGAACCCTCTCCCTAAATCATTGAATTTGATTAAAAATTTGTACTAATTTAGGTTATAGATTATTTATTCATAAAAATACCTTGACAAATACATTAGGGGCCATTCATAAAATACGTTCGAAACCGGGGGAGGGGGGGGTTGCTTAGTGTGATAATATGTTAGCAGGGTGGGGCGAGAGGGGGTCTAAGGAAACGTGACTTTCGCACTTAATCAATATTATTTTAATTTTTTTTTAACTTGTTAGCAACAAATCGTTTATAGTTGGGGGGGGGGGGGCTAGCTTTTGTGACGTTATATTTCTCAGAAAATGTGACGCAGCGTGCCGAAGGGGGGTCCTAAAAGGCGAAATTTTTCGTGACGTATTTTAGGAATGGCCGCTAATTGTATATACAGGCAGCTCATTTTGATGAGGTTAATACTATTTAATATATTGCATTTAGTAAAATTGAACTTATTATATTAAAATTTTTCATTTTTTTTTCATTATTGGATTACGGGGAGAGCGCTTCATACCCTCGTTACGGCACTGATTTTACTTTCTGTTAAAAATAATAATAGAATAATAATTGATAGAGATTTTCTTTAGGAGACGGACTGGTATAAGTATGCAAATGGATGTTGATGAAAGCAGTCCACGGTGCTTGTAAAAAATAAGACTATAGAGGTTTTATTATTTTACATTTATTTGTTAAACCGACGTTTCGGAGATTTATTCTCTCCTTCTTCAGGATAACAAAAAGTCAATGAACTACTTTTCAATGAACTACTTTCATTGACTTTTTATTACCCTGAAGAAGGAGAGAATAAATCTCCGAAACATCGGTTTAACAAATAAATGTAAAATAATAAAACCTCTATAATCTTATTTTTTACAACCACCGTGGACTGCTTTCATCAACATCCATTTGCATAGAATAGTAATTTTTTGTCAAAGCTTACAATGTCTAGCTTAGTTTTCTAAAGTTTTTCTACTTGTTTAATGAAAAGTTGATAATTACAATTTTCGATATTATAGGTTCTATTGATTAAGATAGTTCTGTCGCGACAATCAACACAAAAAGTTTTAGCCCCGTAACCACTCTATACATATGAAGGGTACTAAAATTTTAGGTTATGTTTCTTTAACGTGACTGTACTTCTCACATTACTCTATCCTCTTTATGAATGGATCGTTTACAAGCGATTGTTCTTATATCTCCTCCACTAAAAATAATCGCCCAAATATGTTATTTTTTTTAATCAAAATTACGAAGTAAATAATTTCAATTTTTTTTTTAAGTTACTCCGAATATATTATTCTAACAAATATTAGTTTTTTCATCAAGATGGTGAAAGTCCTTCAATGAAAAAAAAATAAAATAATGATCATTTAATTGCAATTATTTCATGTTTGGTGTGGTAAATCGTCTTTAAATTTTAACAGTGTGTTTATTATGCTTTTCATGACTTAAATTCCAAGACTTTTTGAATTTTTCCATTTGTGAAAGAACTACCTTATATGTTATCAAGTGTAGAAAGTTTTTCATATATTAAGCTAAATAAGCCCAATGACTAAAATCAAGTTATAAAGTTTTCATAAATCATATTAAATAAATTAGATAACTACACTAGTTTTATGACATACCCCCCACCCAGTTTCATGAAAAGTACCACCCCCCCCCCCATTTTGTTCACTTCTAAAAGAATTAGAAGAGGTTTTTATTAGTATTTGTTGAAGTTATAAGACATGACCATATAATGCTAAAATACAACAATTTTCAACCCCCCCCTGCAGAAATTTCAATGACGCTCTATGCGTCTACCCCCCCCCCCTCCTGTGGGCACCCCTGGATTCTATGTGAAAAGGTCTACCGCCCCCTCGGAAATCAAAACCAAGTAGTAAAAAAGCTATCTTTTTAGATGAACCACTGACATACAAAACTAGCTACAAAATTTCAGTCAAATAAACATTTTTATCGTAGTGAATTTTGATGGAAATCTGAGAGTAAATATGATATTGGAATCAAATTTTAGCTCTTATCTCTGAATTGTTATCAAAGTTATTCATATTATGTAGTTTTGTATTATTATTTTATTATCATTATGATTTACTTTGAATAATCAAGCTTCAACATGAAGTACTCGTGTTTAAAGTCTTCTCAAGCAAGTGCCTCGGCCAGCAAAATAAATTACATTTTTATCAGTTAACTTCTAATCGTAATACCTATATATACCTATACTCAGAAAATTTAAAGAAATTCGTTTAGTCGTTTTTGAGGAAATGCTACAAAATAAACACATTTGCAATAAAGCGGTACACATCGATTTTCTGGGCTATCTTCATTTGTCAGCTTATTTTTAAAATTAATTTACCTGGAATTTATTGCTTTTGTAATATAGCTACATAAAGATAAACGAGACAGATCACTCTATGAAAATGGTAATTAATAAAAACTTTAATTAATTTTCTATTTACTTCCTTAGGGGCCTATTAGGAAGAAACTTTCCAAATTATGTTAAAGCAGGTTTTGGTGTTTAAGCTGCATCAGCTACTGAAGCTTAAGATTGTAATCGAGAGAAATTAAAACTATCGATCACTAATTCCGGATATATTCTGGAAGAAATTTGTTTTGAAAATGATGACATCAAATCTCTCAAAGTCTTCGTGAGCTAATCTTGAACTGCTTGGATTTGAATTTTCTTGATTGTGTAATATCATTCACCATTATATAAGTTAGATAAGTTGTATTAAAAAAATATATTTATTTTTAAGACAGTCTCCTAGAGTTCTTCTATCAATTTAATTATTAATTAAACAGGTTTTAATTCAAAATAAATATACTGATTCCATTTCTAATGTGGTTGAGCAAACCTTTTGAATTATTTTCTTGACAGCAATGTGTCTCTATTAATCTACTTTCAGAAAGAAATAAGCTGACGTGTTCTGATGTGGCCATCCACTTGACTTTGCCATACAACCGGTCCGCTCACTTATATTTAATATTCAATAAAATTATTTATAATCATGTAGGAGGGGGTTAGTTTTTGCATGTTTAGACTTCTGAGGTCCCACTGATTATGTATACAAAAGTTGCTTGTGTTTGCTCAAATAGCTTAGATTTTTAATTTTTAACCCCCCCCCCCTTCCACCCCACTTAATTTTGGGTCGATGTGCACCAAAATCTAATCAGCTCTTAATCTCAATGGACCAAAACTACGTGTGAAATTTGGTTTCGCTATTTACACTAGTTTTTGAGCTGCTCGTCCACAAAAATTTCGTAACGCACAGACTAACAGACATTTTGACAAAACTATTATAAATATAATTTTTGCATTTTTAGACTTCTGAGCTTTTTTGTTGAGCGAAATGCCATGGTTTCGCTCAATTTTTTTAATCAAAATAGTTTGAGCCGTTTTTGAGATATTTCGAAAAAAAGATCAAAAAAAATTACTTTTTTCATGCACGATTAAAATACTTGACCATACCCTGTATGGTAAAGTAAAAAATGAAAAATTAACTGGAGTGCCCAGATCACACGACTTCCAGTTCCTACTAGCTTAAAAAAAAAACATTTTTTTTTTTTAGTAAATAAAAAGTATGAAATGCAATTCTGAATTTAAAATGTGTGATGAGGCCATCTTATGAATTTACCATATATCTGCACTGCATTGATAGTTTTTTTTATGATCTTGAAAATTAAATATTTGTTCCAAATAGACGTTTTAAATTTTTAACCTCCCAATTTCTAATCCTATTTCAACCAAAATCTAATCAGCTTTTAATCTCAATAGAAAATAATTGGAATATACACTTTCTTTTTGATACCTACATTGTTTTTTGAGCAGGCAGTACACAAAATTTAATAACACATATGTAAGGTACTAACAGACATTTTGACAAAATAATTAATATCTCTTAAAATATAATTTTTTTTGATGTTTCCTTGTTTAGACCCTGAATTCGCGTTTTGGATTGACTACACTGACTGTATGGTAAAGTAAAAATTGATAATTCTTTTAATGAGGTTAAATATAATAAATTTGTATAAAAAAAAGGGGGTGGATTTCCGCCTCCAGCGGAATCACCAAATATCTTTAAGAACCAGCTAATCGTCAAAATACCTTATGTTCAATCACCTAAAGTTAAAACAGAAATTGACCTCAATCTAACAGTTATTTTAATCTAATCTAAGTTAATTTAAAGCTAATTTAATCTGAATGTGAACAAATCCACCTCAAGAGATTTATAAATTCAGCATTTATAGAAATGACGGCTTTTCATGGGCTTCAATGGAAAAATATTCAACTCTTTTAGAACCTATCTGGCCATATTGTTGAATATCTTTGAATGGCAGATAAATCAAGCAAGATACTTGTACAGCCCCTTAAAGTTAAGTCCAAAAAAGATCACTCAATCCATCAGCTATTTGATATTAATTCTATGTTATCCTCCAATCAAGTTTAACCAGAGGACAAAGAAATCTTAGAAAGTTCGATTGAAAGAGAGAGAAAACGATATTTAGAGAATTTAAAGAAAATAAACTATAGAAGTTTTTTTGAAAACGTAATTGAAACCCTAAAAACATTTTAAAGACGAAAAAGCGAATTTGCTGCCATATCTTCATCTAGGTTTTAAATTAAGTTTAAAATTTATTTTTGTTTGGATTAACAACATTTTTAATATACTTGCATATATTATTGTAAATAAATAAATAAATAATGACCTTTATTATCCAATAGAAAAATACAATAAATGTTTTACAATTACAAAAAAATCTTCGAACTCGAGGCCCGAAAGCCTCACCATCGAATGTACATTATTTTTAATTTATTACATATTTTTCTCACTCCTTATTATTGTAAGGGAAAAAATTGATATAAAAAACCCATATAATTAATCTAAATAAATAGAGATAGCCAAGTTTAAATAAAGCTCGAGTTGTAATTTTTGGGCACATCGCAATACTGCGGTAGAAGTAAACAAAAATCAAATTCGATTGATTATAAATAATAAAAATATTAAATAACCCATTCTATGTACACTTCATTTTTAGCTAATAATTTTATAGAATATCGAGCCTTAATTAATATTAAAAATGATGTATCATTCCATGGATGAATGATAAATTATGAAGAGTGATGTCAATTTGGCATAATCCGTGTCCAATTGATTTAATAAAGATAAAAACAGTATAATTTATTTAGTTCTATATTGGTAAATATTGGGTAATTGGAAGGAAAGCGAAAATTGAATGGATGATTTCATTTATCTCTCTTTTAGTTTTGTGTATAAGGCCTGAAAATTCATCATCATCATCATAATCTAAACACAAGATCTAATAAAAAGTTTTAATGAGATCAAAAAGGATAACACAATTTGTATAAATGATTTAGCTTTAATTCCCAAATGAAATCAAATTACATGTGGAAAGATTATTTTTTTCAGAGGAAAACTGAGTTATTTTTTAAATGATTACGTTAACTCCTATATATATCCCTATAACACATAAAATCATACTAGATGAGAAGCACGCCTTCGGCGGGCGTCTCCACTAACCAGGGGACTACGCCCCTGGACCCAAACCCCAATCCACCTCCGCACCCACCCTGCACCCCACTTCGTCCCCCGCACCCCAACTCCATTCCACCTCGGCTCCCACCCGGACCCCCTGCACCGCACCCCATCCCGCACCACACCCAGTTTTTGCATTTCTAGCTCCCTAGAGGACCACAGATTATGCATACAAAATTTGGTTGAGTTTGGTCCAAGGGCAACAAAGATACGAAGCCTTTTGTGTTTAGGACTACAAAATCAAAAATTCCCCATTTTCCAGTTCAGGGGTCAAATTTTAAAAAAATAAAAAAAAAACTTCCCGAGATTTAGCATTACCAAACGTATGTACCAAATTTGAATGCTAAAACTTAAAAACTCGAGGAGATAGAGCACTTTTAAAATTTCAAAAATTTACCCCAAAATGACTCTATCTCCCTTTCGGGGACAAAAAAAGCAAAATACTGAAATAAGTTTTATTTGTATTTCAATGCTTCACCTTTCTAAACTAAACCCATATCGATATCTTTAATGATTTAAGAGATCTTGAAAAACTCTGAAACACATTTTGGGGCCCTTTCCCCTTTAGGGTTCGAATTTCAAAAAATACCTTCTTAGTACACCCATAAATCGTTGAAATAATTTACACTCCAAATTTCATCTTTCTAGGTCAAGCGGCTTAGACTGTGCATTGATAGATGGAACATCACCTTCTCTTTTTATATACTATATATTAAGATTAAGATTATCCAAATCCCATCCCAGACAAACGCCTTGCGCCTAGTTCGAATATTTACAAAAATATAGTATTTGCTTATAAAAATAATATAATAAAAATTTATTTTGCCATGGGGAAGCGGAAAAGTCTTTATTTTTGCTTTTTTGAACATAAAATTCTTATACTGGAAACCTCAAAATCTTGTCAGTACAAACATTTTGAGACCAGAATAAACTTTCTACGATTTTCTGTTTTGGATTTATCAAGGGTCTTGGAATAAGTTTTATTTTCAAAACTAAAAACATAAAAAAACAATCGGGCACCCCTCCCCCCTCCTCCCCTCTCTCCCCAAAAAATCCCGATTACTTCTCTACTATTTTGGTCAATCTCCCGTGTGTTGATTATATTTCATTTCGTTAATAAATAAAGTAAAAATCAATAGAAGTTCCCATTGAAAAATTATTTATCGAAATTCAAGGAACTTGATAAAAGGCTATTTGGTCTCTTTGCTTCTCAGTTGAACCCAGGCAAGCAGAGCGGCGAGAGCAAGGGCTAAGGGCCAGCCAGCCAGCCAAAGGTAAGAGACACTTCATAATACTAGTAGTACTTTCTAATTTCCTAACCCATACTTTCTCTTGTCCTAACTCCTAACTGCTCGTTTATTTAATTGATTACATATTATAAATTAATATCGATTGAATTTATTTTTATGAACATCCCTTCATCCCATAAAGGGGTGACTACCCCTAATTTTGATTTCCGCTCAAGTGGATGATATCTAATAGATTATGGGACAATTTCAATGGGCTAAGCACAAAAATGGATTGAATTTATTTTTATGAACATCCCTTCACCCCCTAAAGGGGTGACTACCCCTAATTTAGCTTTCCGCTCAAGTGGATGATATCTAATAGATTATGGGACAATTTCAATGGGCTAAACACAAAAATGGATTTAATTTATTTTTATGAACATCCCTTCATCCCCTAAAGGGGTGACTACTCCTAATTTAGCTTTCCGTTCTAGTGGATGATATCTAGCAGATTCTGGGACTATTTCAATGCGCTAAGCACAAAAATGGATTCAATTTAATTTTCTGTTCGTCCCTTCACCCTCTAAATGGGTCACTAGCCCTAATTTAATTTTCTCCTTAAGTGAATGATATCTCGCAGATTCTGATACAATTTCAATGCCCTATGCACAAAAATGGATTGAAATTTCAGTTAAATAATGCAATCAATAATTTCTTATGTTAAATCTACATATTTAGAAAATTATTTTATTAAGATTGGAGTAATTTTTAGAGACGGGCTGATAAGTGAAATTGAGTGGATATTGATGAGGCAGTCCAAAAAAGAAGATAATTTAATATATATGTATAAAATATTTAAAAAAAAGTTTTGAATTTAGACCCATATGTCTAATCGTTGCTAACTCCAACTAGTTACTTACACATGCATGTTTAACTGCTGTATATATAGTACTAGCTGCTCCAGGCGTGCCTTCGGCACATATATACATACTTTTCCATTTTATATATAAAGTTATATACACACATGTTCAATTATACTTAAGCTCTACATAAGCACAAAGAAACATTTCATTTTGTAAGTATGAGGTATATTTGCATATTCGTAATTTATCCTCGCTGTGGTTTATTAAATATAAATAAAAAAATATTATTCTAAGGGATTCACGCTCGAAGAAAATAAGAAAAGTGGAAGTAAAGGAAAAACATGTTTTTAGAGAAGAAGCAATGTTAATCTCGGCTCGACTCCAAATCACCAGATTGAGTCCCTTGGAGTTTTTCATCTTTTAAAATATTTAATAAACTATTTGACGTTCTTGTCTCCGACGAAAAAGAATCCTTACTGAATTATGAATATTCAAATCATCGTGATTCAAGAAAAAAATCAAGAAAGTAATAATAATGAATATAGCTAACAAAATTCACGAGTCGGACCGTCGAAATAGATAAATGTGAAAAAATTAAAAAAATTTTCAATTTTGAAAATAGACCGAAGAATACCAAGCTATCGCGATTTAGATATTTAGAAAATAAATAATGATTGAAAATGATTTTTCTTCCTGTTTCAGAAATTCTTAAGCACAATTAGCAAATGTACCCTAGTAGCACAATGTTTCAAACTATATGGTAACTATATAGTGCCTATATAGATTTCGAGAATCTATATAGCCACTATATAGTTCGAGAATCTATATAGCCACTATATAGTTACTACATAGTTTGAAACATTGTGCTACTAGGGTATTTTGTTTTGGAATGAATTCAATACCTCCTGGAGTACCGAGTAATTATACCTACTTACACTTCTTCTTATCTTAATCTTCCAATTAAACACAAGTGCCTGTTCTTTTAACTTATTTCAGCCTTCGGGGTGGTAGCTAACCTTCCATCTTTTCTTTGGTCTGCCTCTGCTGAAGTAACCCCCTGGACGGTTAGGCAGAACGATTTTCGGAAGACGATATATTATTAGCTAATCATTCTATTTTGAATTTTTAAATTTCATTCACTGTAACTTAAATCTGAGGTTTTCATGTTTTTATCGCTCCAGGAACTGGACTATTGAGACATTTTTTGCACATGGTCAGCCCATTATCGCCATCCAAAATTAACCCATCCAACTAGGTAAATCTTTTATCCCGCTTCGATCTCTAGCTCTTCATTGTAGATTCTGTCGTGTAACATCTTCCCGTGTATGGTTCTTACAATTTTTATTTCGGTTTTTCGAAGTAGTTGTTGTTGTGTAAGAAATGTTTCCTCTTGCTTACAGACCTCCTCTTGCTTACAGGCTGAACACAAGATTTTTATATTTTTTAAGATACTAACCGAACAAGTGCATATTCGCCATTTCAATTGTCTTCATGAATTCTAGAGACTGGAACTTTCTTCCCCTGATCGGTCTTCACAGCAACATATATAATATAACCTTCAGTCTTTCAAGTCCCGTATCCACAAATCCCCAAATCTCTTCTTATTTTCACGATGCAAGGGTCCACCACGGACTACAGAGATTGTACATTTTTGGTACAATTTCTTCTTGTATCAATATTATTATAAAAAAAAAAAATATGCGGGTTTGCTTTCAGGAGACATAAATTTATTCTTCCATATCAGATTATGTACCTATAGCCAGCCAGAAATTCTAGCGCCTTTACTTATACAGTTGTAAGATTTAAATTTATATATATTTAGTTTTATTTAGCATTTGAAGCCTAAGGATACCCGTTATTGTCTATTAATAACAATAATTTTATTTTTAACCCCCTCCCCCATTTTGGGCCCCGAAGAAATATTCTCATTTCTTTTCATAGTAAATTTCAGCTTTCTTCTATTGATAATTTTAAAGATATAGTATTTAAAAAAAACTAAATTTAAAGTCAAGTTTTAGTACTCATATTCGGTTTTAAGCAGAACAAACACGAAGTTTAGATACTAACTTACCAAAATACATTTTTATAAAATGATTAATATCTTATAAAATATTTTTTCGATATTCACTATTTTTATAGGCTTACTTGTAGAACACAACGCCGTGATTTTGCTCAATTTTTTTTTATAAAATTTTTAGCCGTTTTTGAGGTATTCTTAAAAAACGAAACAAAAAATAATTTTTGCATGCACGATTACAATACTTAAACCATACCCCGTATACTAAAGTAAAAAACTAAATTACTTATGAACTAAAATATAATATCTGAAAAATAAAAACTTTTAATTAAATGTTCTAATTTAATTCATTTTTTTCACTGTTATATTTTATTTTCATTTTATTGTTCTTCAAGCAACCAAAACTCATCGAAATCTTATTTAAGGATACATTAAACTATAAGTACTATATGATTTCAAAGTTGTAATACTAATTGAAAGCAAATGATTGAGGCAATTTAATTAAAGAGGCTTGTTAAGTTCAAGAATTAAATTTATCAGGTGAGAGGGCCTGACCTTGCTATTTTGATTCAAGTCACGCATGACTTTTCTAACGTCTTCTGAAGATGAATGGTAGCGTTTATTATGATCCTTAAAATATGTATGTATAAAAGTAAAAAAAATCATGTCGAAACATGTGCATAACATATTACTTTCACTAGCTTCTCTTTACAAGCAAATTAAATAATAAAAAACAATATTCATAATAATAACTTTTCTCAAAGCATAATGGATTTTACAAAATTAACAAGAACGTATAATAGTGAAATTAAAAAAAATGTCTCTGACAAAAATCTAAGAATATCTTAAGAAAAATGGAGTTTTTGATAAACAAAAAGCTGGCTCTATTATCGCGATTCTCTAGCTTAATTTTTATCTTTGTGAGATATACTCGTTTCAGTTATTACTGTCAGAAAATTGTACTTTTAGGGCTCTGACGGTCACAAAATGTGTATTTTTTGTGAAAATTCAAAAAATTAAATAAGGCTTTTATTTGAAAATACATTAAAAAGCAGAAAATGTTTTCCTTAGTGTTTAACAAATTTTCCTACTCCCATGATTTTTTTTAAATTTAATTATAAGATAAAAGTGTGCACCTTTTTTTTCTTCATGGGAGTATGAAATTTTTTTTTATTGGTAAAGAAACATTTATTTTCTGATTTTTAGTGCATTGTAAAATAAAAGCGTGATTTAAAAAAGTTTTTTTTTTAATATAATTTATACATGTTTTTATTCTTAAAAAGTCTTTATCAAAGAGTAAATAGAGAGAAGGTAAAACATTTTTCAAGCAGAGCACAGCCTAAATTACGTGAGGCGATTTTGGCGAATTTTCGACCCCCCCCTCACCCCTTCCTCCTTGGTAAAATCTGAGATTTGGCTCGACCTCCCCTAATCGCACGTGAGATTTTTCAAAATCTGTGCTTGATTGCGTTGGATTTAGTTAAAAAACATAATTTGCTTAATTATTTTTATTTAAGACTAGTCAATTCTAGTATTATTAATATTATTATTATTTTTACTTAATTTAACCCAGTTTTCTCTGAGTTTTATACTGTTTCTTGAGAAAAAAAATACGTGATATTTTCCGAAACCCCTCTCCCCACGTGAGATTGGGTGAGTTTCGGTTCGACACCCCCCCCCCTCCCCCTAAACGCCTCACGTAATTTAGGGACGACCCCAAAACTGTTCCGCGGAATGACAAAGGTTGAAGGACACTGGCCTATAGCAATACTATAAATCTGTACTCCAAGTAGCAGGGGCGTCTCTAAGCCAAATTGAGCCACTTGTGTAAATAATGAAACATATATCCTTGCCTCGGGGGTCCAGGGCATTTCCTTGATTGCCCCAGCATAGTTGTTACGCCCCTGTCAAGTAGCATTCCAGCATTAATATACTTTATAAATTATTAAAATTGGAATTTTTAGTGAAATCACACATAATTATGATTATATTATTTGTTCTTCAATAAATAATTATAATTAATTATATGTGATTTTACTAAAGATTCAAATAATCACAAAAATAAAACCCTCAACAGCTTCATTATTTATAAATTATATTTTTCTTTATTTATTCCAGAAATTGAAGAAATATTGCATTTTCTTAGCAAATAGATATGGGAAAAATCACCTCATTAGGTAAAAAGTAAGTAAAAGTAATTGAAAAATAGATTTAAAGATTTTACAAGGACAGGATCATATCAAAGCGTGTAAAAATAAAACAAAACATTTAAATCAAATATTGGACTATAATTATGTTTTGATCAGAATGGATGATTTGGGGGTGGGAGATGAAGACTTCAGTCGACTGTCAGAATGTCTTGTGGTCAGTTAAAAGAAGAATTGGTTATTGATTGCTTCCAGATCGACACCACCCACCCCTAGGCTTCGGTCTTTCGATTCATCCAGTAATTTGTATCTCGAAGGGATTGAAAATCATTCCAAAAGAAATGATTAAATTTAATGACTCTTCTGAAGAATTCTTCGTTTGACAATGAATTGAATTGATGAAGGAAGGGATCAATGCTGCTGCAGGGGAGGAAAAAACTTCATTTACATCTCGACACCATTTCGAGATTTATTTTCGTCCATATTTTTCTTAGAATCTTCTAAAGAATAACGATGTTTAAAGAGAGAGAAGAAAGTATTAAATAATATTAACAATTTCGAACTTTTTACTTGCGTATAATAAAATTTATTTTATTGCTCTTGAAAATATTATTTTCTAGGGATATACTTTTATTTCACTACATCATTAAATATAAATTGGCGAGAAATGTACAAGTATATCTTTTTAACTGGATTTGATTTTAATATTGGAGAAAAAATATAAACTTTTTCAAGACTCACTACGATCTCTAAAAATATCGCAGACGTTAGGGAGAAGCGAGGGGTGAACCACGATTGGAATTGGGTGTACACTTCATTGGAATTATGTGGAATTATTTTGGAATTTGCCCCTTCATCTATTGTTTTCTACTTGGAAATAAAAGTGGAAGTGGAAGTAGGTGTACATGCTATTAGGTCGCGGTTCACCCTTTGGAGAGAAGTAATCTTCTCAGGCAGCTAGAATTAGACCCTATATGGTAAATAAATTTAATTATAAAAAACTATTCAAAATTTATTTTTTTATTGGCATATTTTCTTAATTTTAATATATAAATTGAATGAAAAAAACTAAAACTTTTTCTCTCACCGAAAATTTTGGAGATGAAGAGATGAGCTAGCTATAAGCTTATAAAATTTATTTATTAAATTATTATTAGATAACGGTACTGTGATGTTTATTTTATTTCAAATGAGGCAATTAAAACCATGAGAACAGTTATCTGGTTCTCGTAAAGAGAAAAAAGATTCTTAAGAAAAACACAAAATCTTCTATTTCCTTATCAATTTTTTATTTTAAACTGGGAGACAGTTTCGGCTGACACGAGAACCTGATAACTGTTCTCATGGTTTTAAATGCCTCATTTGAAATCACATAAATAAATTATTATTATAAAACTAAATAATATACCTCATTTAATTTAATCCTTTGACTTCGGTGATCACTTCTCGACTAATGACGTTTCTTAACTTCTTTTCTAGAGTATTATGCCGATTTCCCGAAGGGTGAACCGCGATTGGAATTATGTGTACACCGTCTTTGGAATTATTTGGAATTACTTTGGAATTCATTAGATAATGCCCCTTCATCTATTGTCTTCTACTTGGAAATGAAAGTGGAAGTGGAAGTGGAAGTAGGTGTACACGATTTTAGGTCGCGGTCCACCCCTCGAATTCTCCTTGTTATAATAATTTTTATTTCATGATTTTCAATTCTTTGTTTCTTATATAAGTAATTATTTTTTATAAGCTATTAATTGCTTTTTAAATAAATAAATGGATTAATTTACTCATTACTTGAACGAAACAGAATTAGGTTTCGAAACGTTCTGCATTCTGGTTATGGTGTTAAGATTAAAGATTAAAAATATCTAATCTAGGTGATTGCAGTCAGAAACATTTCTCCAGATAAGCGATTGAGCGTCTGAAGTTCATAATTGAATTCTTTAATTGATTACAAGAATTTTTTATTTTGGCCTAGAATACTATAGTCCATTTAGTAGTTCCTATGTAGTATAGCATAGGTTAGTTAGTAAGTGTTAATGGAGGAGACATATTTCTTCAAGAAAATTAAATAGAGAGAAAATAAACAATAAGAAACAAAATGAAAAATAACTTTAGAAAATATTATAAGACATTTTTGATCAAGAAAATGATCATCCAAACGAAAAAATTTAATAATAAAATATTTCATTATAATTGATGTAGAATATAATCTCTCGTTTCTCTTTTCTTATGAATTGTATGGGAAAGTCATAAATAAAAAATAAAAAAATACAAGAGACTAGGATGGTCGATTTTATAGACTCTTCAAATTTTATGACATTTTAATATGGAAAAAAAGATTGCCTTTTATGGTGGATTTTCAAGGGCCTGCCCGATCTATCGTGCAGTATTAAGGTTAAGGTCTTCCTTAATTAGATATCGTGCTTTTGTTTAAGAACTAAACAAGTTTTGGTCCATCGGAGAAATAGTATTGTACTTCAAATAACATCTTTTCCACAACCACCATTATTAGAGTGAGAGAAAACCATCAATGCGCTCGCAGATCTAAAGGAGTGGTTAATTATTTGGAAACATGGTGATTTTGTTGTTATTAATGCTTTGGTAACCATAGGAATTTTCTGAGAGATTCTTTCAGGTTGGACCAGGGGGTGAATGAAATTAGAAAATTAGACTGTGGGTCAGTGGTTAGAGTGTCGGGCCGCTGGCCTGAAATACGCTGGTTCGAGTCTGAGTCTCGGCAGATCAGATATTTGCAGTCACCTCCTCTTGGAAAGAAATGGAAACCTACCAAGATGTATAATTGCCTAGTAACCTCTCCAAACTAGCCGTTCGGAACAGTCGTTAAAAAGTAGGTCCCGTATATCTGTGTAAAAATAGCTAAACACACTCAGCACAGATATATGTGGAGAGGAGCCGAAACTTCAGGGAGACCTGAAATGGCACTTGAAGATACATTCACAACAATCTTTCTGTTAAATTCTTCCACCAATGGTCCAAATTGGCGCTAAAAAAAACTAGATTCAAATTAAAGAATATTATTAGGTTGATGCATAATTATGGAACGTTTGTATTGGCGCGTTTTTCTTTAGCCAAAAATGGCGTTTTGTTTATTTTTTTTTATAAAAACAATCTTCTCTATTTATAGTTAATAAAAATGCGTGTCGAAAATCATATTCATATTCGTCATATTATGCTCTACCACTACGAGAAAGGATGGAAGGCAGCACAGTCATTTCGCGATCTCAACGAACTTTTTGGCGAAGGAACAATTACTGATAGTGCAGTACGGAAGTGGTTTGCCCGTTTCAAATCAGGTGACACTAGTTTGTAGGATAAAGAAGGAAGAGGTCGGCCATCGGATTTTGATGATCAGGCACTTCTGACAGCCGTGGAAGAGGATGAAAGCCTTACAACACGAATGCTGGGTGCAGACTTCAATGTCGACCAATCAACGATCGTTCGACGCCTCAAAAAGCTTGGCAAGGTATGGAAATTGACTGGAGGGGTCCCCCACGAACTCTGCGACAACAACAAGGCGAAAATAGCACGCAAAAAGTACCACATCGTGTTCCATCACGATAACGCACATCCACATGTTGAGCGCTGGGTCGTCGAATTCATCGCCAATAAGGGCTGGGATCTACTCCCACACCCGCCGTACTCACCGACCAAAGCACCGACGGACTATCACATCAACCGCTCTTTGAAAAACTGGCAAAAGACTAAGATCTACGACGATTTGGATGACTTGGTGGTCGATATCAAAGCGTGGATTTCCTCCAAGAATCGTGACTTCTTCGCCCGTGGAATCGACCGACTGCCAAGCAAATGGGAAGCAGTTATTGAAGTAGATTGTGAATACGTTCCCGAATAATCATTTAAACATGTTTTTGTTAAATTATATTATTGTTTTTGCTGAATAAAAATCTTTTTAAAAAACGTTCCATAATTATGCATCAACCTAATATTTAGATAGCATGTCAGCTATACAACTGTTAGAGGGGATGAATTCGCTTGTTTTATAATTACACTCCATTAAATAATACATAAGGACCCTTGAGGTCTATCTAAATGAGGTCAGGGGAAGTTTGTTGACATGGACCATTGGTGGAAAGTGGGGAAACTTCAAGAGGAGGTGGATTCCATAACCTGGAGACTGGAGTTATAAGATCTTTTCAAGTTCTAAAACTGAAGAGATTGTTTGGGCTTCAAGTAGATCGAAAGGGATTCGCCAAAGGAAAGCTCCTCAAAACAACCTAGCTCACTGGTTCAATAATGGAGCTAAAGCATCGGACTAGATAGAATTCTGGAGGGAGCGAGCTCGATTATCTCGGTTCTAAACTCGGGTTCTACTAATTGAAAAAAAAATTGTTTTAACCCTTCAAATTAATTAAAATTGTATAGTGTATTTTATTTTGAAGCCCTAGTGATCAAAGATATACCTACTTATTTATTTAAATTTAAATTAATGCTCTGGGACTGTTTGCTTCATATAAACAGTAAAAGAAAAAAAAATACAAAATGTTACAAAAGTAAAGTAAAAAAAAAAAATTAAAAGTAGATATATAGTATGGTAAGCGAAAAGAAAATACCTACATTCGAAAATCGAATCAAAAGATCGATCCAGCAAACTGATTCTCCTTAATCAGGTTGGGATAGCTGGGATTCCCTTGAATGAAGGCTTTGTAAAATTCTCTCTCTTGTCGAAGGATGCAAAAAGAAATTTTTTTCATGGTATTTTATCCAAATTACTATATTTTTTCATTTCTTTTTAATAAAAGTATAATTTTAGAGGAAATAAAATTTCATTTGTCTATGTAAATCAAAAAATTACTCCCAAGGGGGATTTTTAATAAAATTTCCTCTCCAGAAAAAAAAATGCTTAAAATTTATTTTTTTCACGTTTCACACACTTCTAACGCGCGAGTCCTTGCTGAAAAGCGTTGATTTTGGCCAGGCAGGGTTCACAAGTCGCGTGAACTCAAGGGAGCATGGAGTCATGGTGGGGAGTGAACTTTGGACCCTGCAATAGAGAGTACTAGTTATTGTACAAGCACCTAATAGTTAAAAGGGAAATCCTAGAAGTATCGAATTGAAAGATTTCTTCCAATTCGAGTAACAAGTCGGAGCTTGTTTACGAACAAGACTGAGCTTGTATTCGAGCCTCTCTCTATACACAATACTTAAAAAAAACTAAATTCTATAATGAGGCCGACTCGAAGTTTGTGAAGCGTACTGAGTGGAAAGAAATTGAAAAAAAAATATGATTATATGTTTGTTTTTTTTATAGATAAAGAAGTTTTCCAGAATTTAACAGAATAAAATGTATTTATTTTTATTCTTTTTATATATAGTACTAGCTGCAATCCCCTTGGATTTCGCATTGAATATTAATAAAGTCGCAGTCTTGTTCAAAATGTCGACCCTAGTCTACAAGTAACTATTCTACTATTATATTCAGGGCCGGATAAAGGGCGATTGGAGCGATTAGCCCAATCGGGCCCCGCATTTGAAAGGGCCCCGCGTTACCATCAAAATGAACAATTTTTTTTTTCGAAATTTAAAGCAAATTGCTTTTGACGACAATGGATAAATTATGAATTATTCAAATAATTAAAAATATATTTATTTTAAGTTCGCATTGCTGGATGAAATTTATTAATGTGTTTATTATTATATAATATATACTTTATAATATAGAAAACTGATACCCGTAAAAGTTCATGTCAAATGTATTGAATTTAATCGGGATAGTCCTATATTAGAGAGAAACATGCAGCTGAATTAGAAATTTCTCTAACAGATTCTAAGTTAACAGAAAATGATGTACCAAAGGTGAAAGAAGCTGATATAGACGGAAAAATGTTAGTTGAAGAAATGGAAGCTTTGAAATCTATTTTTCCTTCAGAATTTTTTGAAAATCCGTTTAAAATGTTCAAATTTTTATCGGATAATGATAGAGCAACGGCATTTCCAAACTTGTTTATTGCTCTCCGAATATTCTTAACAATTCCAGTAAGCGTTGCTTCTTGAGAGAGATCATTTTCCAGGCTAAAACTAATAAAAAACTATCTGAGATCGACAATGAATCAGGATAGATTAAATAGTTTAGCAATTATGTCGATTGAAAGTGAAGACGCAAGGAAATTAGATTTTCAAACAATTTTAGAAGAATTTACAGAACAAAAACTTAGAAATATGTAAATTCATGTATTCATATTCGGTGATGTAAATTTATATTCAATAAATGTTTTTGTATTTTGAACATTTTTATTTTTTAATTTATGTAGAAGTTTATCTATCTGATGATCCATGACATTTGATATATATATATATATATATACTGATATATACTGAATTTGAATTTTATTTAAATATTTAATATATAGAGAGGGCCCCGAAAAATCCACGCAAAAAAAATCCCCGCACCTATTCGATCCGCCTGATTATATTTCATTATGCTACTATTATCTTATATTACTTTTATATTAGTATATTGTTATTTAACATATCATCGCCTTGGGAGTAAACCTGCACAAGAAAATTTTAAAGGGAGAGAAAAACAAAGAAAATTTAATATTGTTGTTATGGAAAAAAATATTTTTCAAATTTTTTTCTACAACTTTGCGATCGTAATTTTTAAGTAGCAGTTTTAATTGGACGATGCTGCTTCTCTTTTTCTTTCGAACGGTATTAATGTCTTATTTGATAAAAAATGGAGTTAGCAGTTTTACACTCTAAGCCGACGATATACTCTATTATTATTATTAAATTGAAAGTTTTTGCCGAGAGTAGCAGAATTTTTATATATTGAAGGAGACAATAAAAAGAGTGTGTCTTCTGCTGGAATTATAAATTTTATTTATTTATAACGAGACTATAGTTTCGAGGGCTTTGCCCTCTTCATCAGTCTATTACAATGTATTCACAGGAATTAATTTATGAATGAAAGTTTTACATTTTTCATGTGTTATAACACATGAAAAATGTAAAACTTTCATTCATAAATTAATTCCTGTGAATACATTGTAATGGACTGATGAAGAGGGCAAAGCCTCGAAACTATAGTCTCGTTATAAATAAATAAAATTTATAATTCCAGCAGAAGATACACTCTTATTATGTCTCCTTCAATATTATTATTATATTAATTTAATGATATTACTTTGCCTATTATTGCCAATCTTGTTATATTTGATAATTATTGTATTATATTAATGTATATTAGGCATTTACTCGTTGAAAATAATAAATAAATAAATAACATAAATAAATAAATTTATGTTTAAGGCGGTACAACTTTAATTAAAATGACCTATCTATATATGGCTATCTCACATCGTCATTATAAATCGAAATTTAAAAAATAAAACTTGATTCTTCCCAAAAAGATTCCTCATTCTCTATGAAAAAATAAAAATAAAATAAAATTCAATCCCCTCCAAAATAATCATTCAATTAAAATTGTAAAATGATTTTTGATTTTCCAGAAATCAATACATATAACTTAACTTATTTGGTTTACGATCTACAACGCTCTGACAAACGGACATATAGACACTCTGTAGCGACACTATAATAGAGTCCTGTTTTACTTTTGAACGGAAACCTAATAAAAATAAAAATTTGCCTGCTGAACTTTTCCTATATTAAATAAAAATTTTAAAATTATGGAAGACACACCTACACCTACCATATATTATTAAATTCCATTTCTTTACTTTCTTTTTAAAGAAAAGAATAACTATTTTCCATAACACTTATAGAAAATAATATACCTATAATATTTTATTTTTTGAAATATTGTCTGTAAATTTCTCTCCTAATTTATCATTCCATCTTCAAATGCTGGAGTTGAAAGTTCTGGCTCTTCTAGGGTCCTATATATTATATATATTTTTTTTTTTTTAAATTATATTAAAAGATATTTATAATAATTTGCTTTCAATTGTAAATTCTCTAGATAAATAATCATAATATTCTGGATAAGTAAATGCAATCACTGATAAACGAATGCCCTTTCATGAGTTTCTCTTTAATCGGATTCGTGTCATATTTTTTGTTTTTAAATGCTAAAAGAAAGCACATATGGAAATTACATTTGTTAACCTTCCCAGTGAGCATATTGTCTTGTTCCAAGCCGAAATTCTGGTAAGCTATTTCCTCGTTGGGGCGGAGGAAGGTCTAAGGTCGCGGAGGCGGCGGCCTCTGAGGTAAGAAGAAGACTTTGATGGGGGACTTTCACTTTCCCAGCCCCCGACGATTTGGAAGCTCCGAGTACCCGAAGACGATTCTTAACTGGCAGTCAGGTCCTCCCTGGCGACCTGAACAGACGGTGTATTCTTGAACATCTGAAATCAGCAGGTACGCCTCTATCCCAGTGTCAGTGCACAGTGCCTTATCCCCATTAATGTGTCATTTTTTTTTAAATTTTTGGTTTATATTCTTGCTAGTGCCAAAAGGGTTGTGAATCATAAGCGAATTTATTTGTTTTACTTTGTGTTATTCTTATATAAATTTCGGTGTGTTTCAGAAAAATGAAGATCGCAGGCTATTTATTTGGTAAGTACTCTGGTTTCCACCCCTGTTTTGATATCCAAATTCACAATTTATTTTCCAATTTTACTTTTTTGTCTTCGAAATCAATCTTGTCAAATTTTCTAAGCTATTAATCAAACAAAAATAATACATACTTAAGTTGTATGTAAATTATTATTATTATTATCAAAAAATATCCTTTTAATTCATAAATTCCGTCTGCTAATTTCTAAATGATAATCATTGGAAGGGTGTCAATTAAGTTGGGGTTTCTTGGACTCGCAGGCTCCCTGGCCTTCCTCTTAGTTCTGGTTCCCTCATGGGCCCAAAGAAGACCTCCGAACTACAGTCAGGACTCGATGCCGGTCACCTCCTTCAATTGCCGTGACAAAACCGTCGGGGGTTACTACGCCGACCCCGAGGCAGAGTGTCAGATGTTCCACGTGTGCGTCCATGTGCCAGGATTAGGGGTGAGTTATTATTTTCAATAAATCCATTTCAATTCTTTCCCATATCATTAAACACTTACTAAACAATCCTTTTATCAAATTGAAAGTTTATTTTTGCCGAGAGTAGTAGAATTTTTATAAATTGAAGGAGACAATAAAGAAGTGTGTCTTCTGCTGGAATTATAAATTTTTAATTTATTTATAACGAGACTATAGTTTCGAGCTTTGCTCTCTTCATCAGTCTATTACAATTGATTCAAAGGAATTAATGTATGTAAATCTCAGAATCTCACTTACATTTCTTACATAAATTAATTCTTTTGAATCAATTGTAATAGACTGATGAAGAGGGCAAAGTCTCGAAACTATAGTTCGTTATAAATAAATTAAAAATTTATAATTCAGCAGAAGACACACTCTTTTATTGTCTCTTTCAATCCTTTTATTTTCTTAAAATTTTCATTTTATAATTATTTTTATATCCCTTAGAAATTTTTTGGAAACGAAAATATTTCCAAACAAAAAGTACCTGACAAGTTAAGTTATCCAAGATTAATATAAAATATTAATAAAAACATACTGTAAAAGTTAATTGGTAGATGAGAACCTATTCATATTGTGCATGTTTCATTTAAAAAATTAAATAAATAAAATAGCGATATAATCATCCTAGCTGGGTTAATTTAATCAATCGCTTTCGAACTATAACACCAGTGTTATAGTGTCATATGTGACACCCTCATTCCATAATAATGCCAATAAAATTTATATATTTAGAAAAAAAAATTAAAGCACACTTAATATTATAATTCAATAAAATATTTTTCGATTGCTTAAAAAAATAAAAAATAAATATAAAATTTTGCTAATGAAATTCATTTAAAAACAGATATTTGAAAGTAAAATAGATTATTATTTTGGTGAATAGGTATACTTTAATGAATAAATAAAAATTTTCATTATTAAAAAAATAATTAACAATTTTATTTTAGCATATACGTACTATCCGATGAAATCATCCAAGTGAATTTAAAACAAAAAATTACTTTTATCTTTTTGCTCTAATATAATATAAAAATAAGTGAATATTAGTCGATTAAATCCACCAGAAAATAATTAGAATTTTTTAATTTGTGTTATATTCTTTTGAATTTTATTATTTATTTTCCATTCGGAATGAATAAAATAAAATATGTTTATTATTTCCACAAAATAAACCAATAGAACAATTTATGGGGGGTCGGGTAGGCTAGGCGGTAGCATGTCAGCCAGCTAACCAAGAGGACCCGAGTTCGAATCCGGCTCGAGTCATCCGGCTAAAATCTGACCCCCGAGGTAGAGACAAATTTAAAAATAAAAAATAAATAGTATCGTAAATGGCTTATGGCTACCATGGCCGAAAAGCCAAAAAAAAAAAAAAAAAAAAAAAAACAATTTATTTTTCATTATTGCAAAAAAGAGATTTAAAAATTTTTCTCACCTAGATTTAGGATTCAGAAAGAGATAGCGAGAAAAAATAAATGAAAATGATTTTTTTTTTATTTAAACTTTTAGGTACATATCTTTGTTTCCGAAATTTTATTTATTTTCTGGCTAGTCAAATTGTAATAGTAAATTTTTTTGATCCAAAATTCATTTCTAGTGATACATACATACAGAAGAAAACAAAAAATATCTCTTCTAGTCATTAATTTGTGTGATTAAGGTAGTTCTTTCACAAATGCAAAAATTCAAGAAGTTTTTGAAACTTTGAGTATAAGTCATTAAAAGCATAATACACATACTGTTAAAATTTGAAGACGATTTACCACACGAAACATGAAATAATTGCAATTAAAAATGACATTTTTTACATAGGATAGATAGGGAAAGTGTGGGGATATGAACATTATTTTATTTTTTTTCATTGAAGGACTTTACCATCTTAATGGAAAAATAATATTTGTTAGAATAATATATTCGGAGTAACTTAAAAAAAATTGAAATTATTTACCTCTTAGTTTTGATAAAAATCAAAAAAAAATCACATTTGGGCGATTATTTTTAGTGGAGGGGATATATGCACAATGGCGTGAAAAAGATCCGGCAAGTATGTGTGTATCCATATAGAGATTTCGTAGTGTGAGTGGACAGTCACGATAATAAAACATAACCTAAAATTTTAGTTCCGTTCATATTTATAGAGTGGTTACGAGGCTAAAACTTTTTGTGTGGATTGTCCCGAAAGAACCCCCTTAAAAAATAAATAAACACGGAAGAAACATAATTTCAAATTTAGAAACTTATCGAACACAATTCTTTAATCTCTATGACTTCTAGAGACTAAAATTCCTATTCTGCTTCTTTCTCCCCAGAATCCTACAAAATTTAAGTAGTATCTCTTCCATTACTTTCGACTCTTATTCAATCTTTGAATATTCCTAAAGTTATGTCACTCATACTTTCCTTTCGAAATACAAAGCTCATCTTCTTTTTATTAAATTGAATATTATAATTTTAAAAAGATTAGGAAAATCAAAATGTTTAAAGATGGATATCTTAAAATAACTTCAAGAATTATAAAAACAAAAAAAAAATAACTAAAAAAATAAACAATTTGTTATTGGATCACAATTAATTAATAATGTATAAATTTTTAATTAATTAACAATTTATTGCATAAAAATATAAAGTAATTAATAATCATTTTACGCTCTTCGGTAAATGAAACCCATCATTAGATAAAAATTATGTGAGCAGAATGAGGTTATAGCGATAGGTAGTAGTTAAAACAATCGTAGTAATTGAAATTAGGAATTAAAAAAAAGAATATAATTAAAAAGTTTTTTGCCCGGTGTACTAGGATTATTATTTGATAAGGGATACATTCAAAATGTTGTTTTTGTATTTGAATGAAAAAAGCTGTTCACAGATAAATGATATAGGGCAATGTTTTTCGTTGACAGCACACTAAAAATATCTGGAATCATTTGCGGCACACCTAAATATATAAAAAAAAAGTAAAACTGTATGATACAAAAATAAATAAATAAATAAAGTAATTATAAATACTATTTCAAAGTTTCAAAACCCATGCGATTTTAATTGGCGGTACATTTGACAATATTTCACGGCACACAGGTTGAGAAACACTGGCCTAAAATCTAAACAGTTCTCTGCATTGAAAATACAAAAATTTTGCTACAGAATAAACTTTCTAATACGATTTCTTTTTATGAATTTAATTTTTTTATTAAATTATAAAAATGAAGAAAAAAGTAAAACTTTTTAACGACCAAGGATGTTGGCCAGTTAGAACAAGTATTTTATTTCACATTATTGTTATTCAAGTTCAATTAAATATTTGGTCTCTCTATAACGAGATAGGGATCCAAGAACAAAAGACCATTCCTAGAATAATAGAAATTAAAAATTAAATCTTTAATAGTCTGAACAGGTCTTGACTTGTATTTGGCTATAAAGAATGAAGCTAGATAATTCTATTCACGCCCTTTTTAGTCATTTTTCTCGTTCGGATTCTAATGAAAGAATCGCTCACCCGCACATTTATTAATGAAGAAAAAAAAGTGAAAATTTTTCCAAGACTCGAGTCACTAGATAAGCAGTAGTAATTAATAATAAACTTAAATATAAATTGTTTTTTTATGCCTATATTATGACTTCGCATTAAAATCTCAATATTTTTTTTTTTGGGATTTTTGAACCAGAACTTTTAAAGCTAGAGCAGTAATTCTCAACCTTTTTTGGTTGACGGCCCACTAAAAATATCTGGAATCATTTGCGGTACACCTGAATATAAACAAAATGTTAAAGTTGTATGATACAAAAAAATGAAGTAATTACAAATAGGTACTATTTCAAAGTTACAAAACCAATGCAATTTTAATTATTTGTCAAAAAGCATAGCGGCACATTTGTCAATCTCTTGCGACACACTGGTGTTAAATCAAGAAAAAAATCCTTCTTTGAATTATTTATTAAAACTCTATTTTCTATAATCAATTTATCTGACACTGCATTGTCTCTAGTACCGGTTATTATATTAAGTCGAATAATTATTTGGAGAATCGTATTCATATTCGATATACAAATGAAATTCTAGATTGAATCTATATATCACATGTAGTTTGTAGTGCAATTTTTTTTTTTATAATTTAATTTATTCGGTCTAGACACTGTTGGTTCAAATCAGAGGACCTAGTTAAAGAAGAACTCTATTTTTAACCGACTTCAAAAAAGGAGGAGGTTCTCTATTCGATTGAATTTTTTTTTTTTTTTTGTGCATATGTTACCTCATATCTCCGCCAATTCTCAACCGATTTTGAAATTTTTTTTGCATTGGGTCCAGTCTAGCTTCCGATTGGTCCCATTTTTTTTTCGTATTTTTTTCATAGGTATTAGACCTTTTTTATTAGGTTTGTTTAGACCTAACCTCTTTGTTTATGAACCGATTTCGATGGTTATTTATTTATCCGAAAGGGGGTGTCTTAGGGATGGTGTCATATTAATTTGGTCAAGTTCTGATGATATGATCACTATTAATAACATCACTAAAAAGAGAAAAATAAAAATAATTTTTAAGAAAAAAATAAAAACCGACTTCAAAAATACAACAAATAAAATACACTAAAAGGTATAAAATAATTATTATCTTATTTAGTTACAACTAAACGACGAAATATTAACATGAAATTACTTTTTGAAGTTGGTGCCAAACATATACCTTTTATGAATCGCACTCGACGGATCTTACTTAGTACGTTTGGAGGGTATGCTCGCTTATAGGTATAGTTAGATTGGCACCGACTTCAAAAAGTAATTTCATGTTAATATTTCGTCGTTTAGTTGTAACTAAATAAGATAATAATTATTTTATACCTTTTAGTGTATTTTATTTGTTGCATTTAATTTTTTGAAGTCGGTTTTTATTTTTTCTTAAAAATTATTTTTTATCTATAAGAATGTTTGTTTACTTTTTATTCCCCGTTAACTAACGGCTCAAGCAGTAGAAAAAATATATTAAGGGATAATTTTATATGTAATTATTAATTTTATACCTATATATCTCGAAGAGGTTTTACGCCTAGAGTGATTTTCGCCAATAGCTCATTTTGGCCATTAGCAAAGACACCTGTTGTGTAGAAAGAAAGAGGCAATTAATTCGAAAAAAATTTCAGCTATCGAAACGCCGTTTTCGTATTAGAAATATATTTGTGTAATATAGTAGCTTAGTCAATCATTATTGGACACGCTAGAGATCTCAGATTAACCAATCAATTTAACAGATTATACCCTTTTTAATAGTTTCCGACGAGGGGTGAACTGCGACCTAATATTCTATACACCCACTTGTACTTCCAAATATTTCCAAGTACTTTCAAATATTTCCAAATACTTTCAAAATACTTCCAAAGAGGTGTACACCTACTTCCAATCGCGGATCATCCCTCGGTTTCCGAAGACAAACCCTTTAGACATGGTCAACTAAACAGAGACACATATTATACAGTATTGACATTAATAATAATACAAGAACATTTTCAGATAAAAATGTCAGCTTATGTTAATCATCTATCTATATAATGAAAAAATTAATTTGTTCGTTGACTTATTTATTCATTAAAACATCTCTTGATAACAGGAGTGAGTCAAATGAATTTCATAAAGCTAAGTAAGTTGAAGATAAAAAAATGTCTTATAATAAGTCACAAATTAATTGATTAATAAGTAGATTTTTAAAAGGAGGATCTAATCGAAAATGAGCTAATATTTCCATTAGTTTATCTTTTAGGAAAAAAATTTTGTATTAAAAAATATCTGCCATGAAGAAAATATCATACAGTGGAGTTTTTTTCAATTTAAAAGCTTTATTTATAATTTAAATATTTACATTGTAAATCAATACATTACAAGTACAGATATACATGATTATATAAAATGTTCAAATGTTTTTAATTGTACCTTATAAATAGTTTCCTGCCCTATGGGCTTACACTAATATACCGTGGAGTGAAGCTATCATACTATACGCCTTGTAGTTAGGCCAGGTGTACAACAGAGGGCTCTGGTTTAATTGATGTACTTAAGGTTTTTCTCAAAGGTTCCCATTCAAACTAGCCAAAAAGATCAAAATAAAAATTTTATTTTATCTTTTACTGAGTTACGGTTTTGATAATAATATCGTCGCCTTAGAGCGTAAACCTGCTAACTCACAACAATGAAATTTTACAGGACAGAGAAAAAACAAACAAAATTTAATATTGTTGTTATGGAAAGACACTCTCTTTCACATTGTTTTTCTACAACTTACGATCGTAATTTTAAATAGCAGTTTTACTTGGACGTTGCTGCATCTGTTTTTCGTTCGAACGGTATTAAAATATGTCATATATCATAAACAAATGGAGTTAGCAGCTTTACACTCTAAGGGCCGGTTGCATGACGCAAAGTAAATGCTTACCAAGGTAGATGGTAAATGGAGTGGCTGGAATGGCCAATCAGATGACAGGCATCTGAAAGTTCCTGTCATCTGATTGGCCATCCCAGCCACTCTGTTACCATCTACCTTGGTTAGCGTTTACTTTGCGTCATGCAACCGGCCCTAAGCCGGCGATATGTAAATTATTATTTTTTATTTATTTTTTTTTTGTTTATCTTTCATTATTCAAAATTCAAACTAAAAGGTGCCGTGAAATATCATAAAGTCGTTTTGAAATTGGCTTCACTATATAGTAGATGTCTAAATGCTAGCTCCACTCATATATCTTCCTACCTCTTTGATTTCAATTATAGTTACCAATTTATGTGTTTAATAATAATAATAATAATTATCAAAAGTTTCGCTGATATCATTTGAAAATTTAATTAAACCCTTTTCTACCTGAAATGTTAGCTGAGAGTGTACACATTTGTAAATGATGATATCTCTCAGAATCGACTTTTGGAGTTGAAGGGATTAATTTTCCCTGAAATCATTCTATAAAAAAAGTAACTAGGATTAATAATTTTTTTTTTTTGAAAATTAATTCTCTAAATTTTACTCATTAGTAATTATTTACTACATTAATACAATATTGACTAGTTTACTTCTTTGGAATATTTTTCTTTAATAATTTTTGACGACTATTTGTCAACTAAATAGCCAATTAGCACAAGTTATAACTCCGTCTGTATTAGATAAATAAAAAACTTGTTGAAATTTATTTAGAAAGCTTGAGAACTCCCCATTGAAATAATCTTCCTTACGAAATCATTTTTTTCTTTCATTAAAATTACTACTTCTTACTATTATATAATATAAAATATTTTAAAGTTCACGCAAGTCACTTATTTGATTTTAATAGTGTTAGTAAAAAAATAGTAAAATTTTCTTATTTTTTGAATTAATCGAATATATATCGTATAGAAAACGTGGAAATGTTGAATATTACATTTTCCCAGTTTTTATTTTGGCTGTTTTTGAATCTTAATCTAATATTTTTCATTATTTATGCTTCTGTTCCCTTGATAAAACAATGAAATGTTTATGCATTCAAGGCATCAGTATTTGAAATATTGAGAATACATCTCGAAATATATAAATATAGTATATCTACCTGCTAGAAAAATAGATAAAAATATTCGAATCGGAAAAATATTTGAAATTTTTTAAAAGATAAGAGAATAATAATTGGGATAAGTTTTCTAATAGTACATCCCCATCCATTTTAATTAGAGAGGCATTCAGTATGAACCCCAGATATTTTGTCCGCATTCAATTAACATACCATAAAATTATTTTCGAAATTTACCTAGGCGGGCCGAAGTATTGAATTCACTTAAAAATTCTAATTTTTTGCTTTATTGAGTATGCATAAAAATAATGGAAAAGGTTCTTTGGAGCTTTTATGTCTAATATTTATTATATTTCTGACGTCGAACCCTTTTTCTGAAAGTTCGAATTTTATCTCATTGATATCCGCAGAGTGATGGAGATTTCTGAGAACTACTCGAAATGACCGATCTTCTTTGGGTTGGTAGGTATGGTGAACGATGTTGTTTTCTTTTAGATATTTAGATAATTTTCTGAATGAGTCGATGGTAGTTATATTTATTTTTACTGTCGAATTTATTAATCCTTTACATATGTATTCATTTTTATTTATAACCTCCGAAATGCTATTTGCCATTTCCGAGAAGTTTGAAACATCATAGATATAAATAGGTGGAGGTTTGGGAATTCTTTGTACCTGATTTTGAGAAGTGTTTTCCTTATTTGAGGTATTTACTTCTAAATCATCATTTGACAGTGGAGCAAATTTATTCGAATGTGTAAATTCAACTTCATTGGCTGGCTGTATATTGTTCATGGAGCTAGTTCTTTTGCGTTTTGGCCTCTGCCAGGAGATTTCCATGTTGTGATTTTCTTCGATTCCAGTCATTTTGATTTGTCGGTAGAACTTGAGATATTTTCACAACACTTCACTGAATTTAAATGTACAATTAAGTTTTGATTTTAAGTAAGGGCATAGCCCCCATTTGAAAAATAAATTTTTGAAAAATTTTATATCAATATCTATTTATATTGGAATAGATAAGACTTGTCTCAGAGGTCAGAGGATTAGTATTTGATCCGTCCTGCTCGAAAGCCAATATAGAACTGGAAATCTAAATAGAAATCTTTTTTTTTCAGGCTTGTCTCCCTGTGTGTCTGATGGGTGTCAGTTGGTAGATATTTGCTTGAATTTCAAAACCCACGATAAATAAGCTGACGTGTTCTGATATCACTTATATTTAGTATTTAATAAAATTATTTATAATCATATAGGGGATGGTTTTTTTTTCATTTTAGACTCCTAGGGGCCCACTGATTATGTATACAAAATTTGGTTGAGTTTGGTACCAGAGCCTAGATTTTCATTTTTTGACCACCCCACCCCATTTTGGGCCGTTAGTTTTTGCATTTTTTACTTCTGGGGTCCCACTGATTATGCATACAAAATTTGGTTGAGTTAGCTCAAATGGCCTAGATTTTTAATTTTTAACCCCCCCCCTCCACCCCCTTAATTTTGGGTTGATATGCACCAAAATCTAATCAGATTTTAATCTCAATGGACCAAAACTATGTGTGAAATTTAGTTTCGATATTCAGACTAGTTTTTGAGCTAGCTCGTCCACAAAAATTTAATAACGCACAGACTAACAGACATTTTGACAAAACAATTATTATCCCGAAAAATATAATTTTTTCAATGTTCATTTATGAGAGCTTTTTTGTAGAGTGAAATGCCATGGTTTTGCTCAATTTTTTTAATCAAAATAATTTTAGCCGTTTTTGAAATATTTTGAAAAAAGAAAGAAAAAACACTTTTTTCATGCACGATTACAATACTTGGCCATACCCTGTATGTCGAAGAAAGTTTGTTTTGATGCCAAAATGTTTAGATATTAGATTTGTAAGTTCAGAACTTTTGCTCCGAAAATACAAAAGAAATTTGGTTATTTTAAAGAAAAACATAAAATTGTTGAAGACAATGAACTAAAATCCATCACATAAATTGTTAATGATTCACTTCACTTTTACGATATGTTTTAATTTTCCAGCTCAAACCGTTCATTGTTAAAAATTATCAGATCACTAAAATTAGTGCAAAATGTTGTTTTAAAGTTTTTTGGAATTTTTCTACAATTAATAAAAAATAATTTAAAATTTATTAGAACTTTTAATCTATGCGTTTTCAGCAAAATCAAAATTTCCCTATTTTAAATTAAATAAAGTGTGTGTGCGGAGGGGGGGGGGTGTACCAAAAAAACATTATAAGCGGTTCGAAATCTAAAGACCTAGAATCTAAATTCTTGGCCTTGCGGTTATTACCTCGGTCTATAATAATCTTCCTCGGTTCTTGAGGTTCGAACCTTGTAGTTTAAATATCTATTATTAAAGGAACGTCAAAACAATATGAAAATATAATTATTGTTTACCCATCTAGCTGAATATACTCTAATAAACTTAAATAATATTCATGATTGTTTATTATTATAATATGTCCCCTCTATTTTAGATTTTGTTCATAAATAAAACAGGATCTTATTAATGTCTATAAAATGTGTGTGTGCCTATTTGTTTGTCCGTCTGTAAGAGTATAGTATTGTAGTTAGTAAAACAAAAAAGATTCAGACTTGAAATATACAAGTTATCTATATGTAGTAGAGTGGTCCATATTTTGGGTATTTTCAAATTTTTACTCTGACAAGGGCTCATATGGTTCGAAATAAATAAAAAAAATACCCTCAAAGTTTCAAGTCTCTATCTCAATTATAACCTGTGGCCCCAGCGATGTAAGTTTCTCATCTAAATAACATGGGGTTTTTGGCATTAAAAAATTAATTTTTTATTCCGGCCAAATCAACGGTTCAAAAAACTTAAAACTCTGTAGACTTTATCCTTCTAATATTAGCTATCCATCAGAATTACTACAGATTTTTGGCTATTATAATATTGGAGTTACAGATAGATAAAATACTACTATATCTTAGTGTTACTAAGTTATTGACTCCAAAATTATAATAGCTAAACATCTGTAAAAATTCCGAGGAAGAGCTACTATTATAAAGATAAAGTCTATAGAGTTTCAAATTTTTTGAACCATTACTTTGGCCGGAATAAAAAATTGATCTTTCAATGGCAAAAACCCCATGTTATTTAGATGAGAAACTTAAATCGCTGGGGGCACAGATTATAATTGGTAGAGACTTGAAACTTTGGGGATGCTTTTTTTTATCTATTTCGAACCATATGAACCCTTACCAGCGTAAAAAATCGAAAATACCCAAAATAAGGACCACACAAATATGTAGCCATCCATTTTCACTAAAATCAATAAATAATAATATCAAAATTCAAACGGAGTGATTATCTTGGGCAAATAACAAATATTTATTTTATCATCAGTTGGGAAATATTCCTGTAAAGGTCTCTTCAATAAGAATGATTCCTATTTTTGTTAAATTTATTTTAGTTTAAAATGACTGTATGAACAGGGCTCAAAGTTGTTTAGGTGAATTTTGTTCCAGTCGGTGTTTAGAATTAAAATTTAAAATTATGAAATTTTTTACACATTTGTTCATTTTCTCATTTTATCAACAATAAAATGAACCAATTTATTGATATCTCAATTATTTTGGAAGTTATAAGGTATAGATCCCTCAATATGTGTTTTCCGACTGGCCCTTGACCTACTTATTTCTAGAATATAAGAGTCACTTATGTCTTAATGGTATCACTCTTTCTTGGTCTAATTTGAAAACTTTTTCTTCCCAAATTTTAAAAAATGTGTTAATCTTGATCATAAAGAAAAATAAAAAGTAGAATTCTACTTTTGTTTTATTAAATTGAAATTAATCTGTCGGTGTCTATTAAAAAATTTCTATTCTGATTTGTAAGTACCATATTTATGTATCATGTAAAAAAAAATAACATTTGTTGAATGAATTGTGTTTTGGGAATAGAAGTCGGCGAACCGCTTTTGCCTTTTCAAGCATATGTTTTTCAATCTGTCACTCTCGATCTTTTGGATTTCGATCTGCATCTTTTCTAATTCACTTTTTATTGAAAGAATGACGAGGCTGTTTGTTTTGTCTTTCAATACGACCATACCCAATCATACAAAATCAGAGATCATGAATCATGATGGAATCCATTTGACAGGCAAACAGCATGTGAACGGCATGTTTGATAAATAAATAAATAAATATAGCTTATCTTAAAAGAAAATAGCAACATAATGCATTAAAAAATATAAAAATCATATTCTAAATGCTTTGTGTATATTTGTCCATGTATGTATGTGAGATCATTACCAAAATATAATTAGTATAAATACAAATTAAGTAGACCATTGGTTAAAGCGCCTGACTTCGGATCGAGTTTACTCGGGATCGAATCTCGCCTTTGTCAGAACAATATTCATCTTTGTCGAAAATGCAAGGGGAAGGCAATTGGAAAATACCCCTGTGAAAACTTCTCCAGGAAAATTACATTGGAGAGGATATTCTCCATAGTAATCGCCTATGCTCGGAATCGAGTTTGGCGCTTGAAGAAGTAAAAATTGATTAAACCTTTAGTGGAATAGTTGATTTGAAAAAGTTATAAACTAATATAATATATATTATATACCTATATGAATTATAATTTGCGTATATCATTTGACGCTTTATTTGACTCGTTATTAAGAATATATAGGTATCAGTGGCGTGCGGTCCATTGATGCTGTGGATGCGGCGCATCCCTAAAATCTCAGAACTTCAAGAGTATTTTCATACCGTGATTCATTTCATATTTGAATCATTTTCGATATGTTATGGAAAATACTTTGATTTTATGAGATTGAAAGTAAATTAGTTTACATGTAGGTACTCGTCGTCTGGCTTTCAATAAAAATCTATAAATTGAATAAAAAAAATAATTGTGAATGATGAACTAAAAGATGTTTTGGCAGAAGTATTTGATTCCATTTAGCCGTTTTTTTTTTAATTAATATTTTGTTTGCCTTATTATAAAATTAAATATTTTACAGACAAACTGTCCCGAAGGCTTGTCTAATGAGCAGAGAGTGGTGGAAGCATTACGTGTTCAAACCTGTCGCGGCACGCTCGCTGTTTGCCAGTCATTTAATAGCCATATCTCGATCCTCGGAGCCCCTGGTATTTAGACAACTGGATTGGCATATCAGTTAAGGGTATGACTACCGCACAACCGATGGTGCGTCCCTACCTAGCATCTATTTGTACACTCAACATCGAACGTCAAAAACAATTTTATAATTAGGTAGTCAAAATATTAATAAAATCAAAGAGGCTAAGTGCAAGCCGTACACGTAAACCATAGGTATCGTATTTTTTACATCCAAACTAATTATTTTAGTAGCAACCAAAAAATATTTATTGAAAGTACTCAGATAGAGCCTCTAAGATAAAAAGGTGGATTATCTTTACTTGCGTCTGGAAGTAGTCACAGTGAAGATAGACTGTCTACTACTCTGTCTTTAATAATCAAATGAACAAAATCTAATCTGATATTTGAAAAATTATATTACGTATATTATATTATATTAAATTATATTATATTAAAATTATATTATATATATATCGATGAATTTTGGGAATAATAAAATAAAATTTTCAAAAATAAGAGTTTGTTTTTGGACAACATATTCTGACTGAAAAATCACCACCAGCCCCTGATAGGTATTTATTTCGAAATTAGTTTACTACATAATAATAGGAAGTGCAGTAAATTTACATATGTCTCATGTCAGGTTTTATTTATTTATTGTGGGAAATATATTAAATGAAAACAAATATGATTTAACATAAAAGCAGGTTTTTCAAGATTACATAAAAGCAAGTTTTTTTCTAGATTGTATACCTATAAAGAAAACTAGCCCAATGGTAATTCAATAAATTGGTAAACATAATTATTTAAAGAAAACTATTTAATAAAAACTGTTATGTACGAAAATGGAGATGTCAAAAATACCCGTTTTTAGTTTGCAATAAAACTAATACAATTTATTAAATATACATTCCAGCATTCAGTTTGATTTAAATAGATCGATGATCTTAATATTAAATGTAACTCTATCCTATGTATCTTTAGTTGAAAATTGCTTCTGAATTAAAAGTCGAAATGTTGTGAAAAATTCTAAAAATATTTTATTAGTTTCTATTTCAGAATGGAAAGTCCATCCAAAATGATCAATTATTTATCTACCTTTCTATATCTATATCTATATTATATTTAAAACACTTATGGCCGTGTCCGAGCGTAGAAAGGAATGCCCGAAAACATTTTAAAAGACTTTCAGACAAGCTAGGCAGCAAATTTCGAATTTTATTTTAATAGTTTACTCATGGGCTTTGGGCTTGATCACATGTCGCAGCTAAATATTATTTACATCTTACTGTTATAAATAAGAATTATACTTTTAAAGAGAGATGAGCCAGGCAGTATATTTAGAGAACAAAAAGAAAGTTACCAGCCTTGATATAAATCACAAAAATAATTTATTCATTTGTTAACATTTCGACAAATAACTTTGTCTATTTCAAGGATAGTGAAGAATTTATTATTTAATAAGTATATTAATCTGTCATCACATAATTTCTGAAGTTTTATATTCTTAACTTTAAATTTACACTCTAAAATAGCTCATTTAGAAGCCTTGAAGTAGACAAAATCGATTACTTTTTTACATTAGTATATATGGTACTCGTATATACAGATATTTTCAATATCTAAGTTAAAGACTTTTTTTATTCGATGTTTAATTTCAAAGAACAAATTTGCTGATTTCAATTAGTTTCCATTTAATTCTAATTTTTTTCGAGTTAAGTCAATCAGCTAGGTAATTAATAAAAATTTTATTATTTACCATACAAGGTATTGTAGTATCTTTTTAATAAATCTACATTGTTTCGACCGAATCGTTGAAACCGAGAAATCAATCAAGCATTTCCTTTACTAGTCTTTGAGAATCAACTAATCACTTCGTAATGAACATTCTCTAGTTTAATTAATTATTGCTTTAATAAACATTTACTACAATCCCAAAAGAGGATCGTTTATTTATTAAATATTCCCTCCCTATCTTTCTAAAGCTTCTCAAAAACTGAACTACCTGCATAAATTCTTTTGAATTCAATTTAACCTTTCATTTGTTCCACAACAAGCAGAGAATTGTAGTATTATATTGATGTGAGTTGTGAGTAAGGCTTATAGGTGTATTTAAGAGAGGTGCAAGGCCTATTGTTAAATAGAAAGTACTTTTATTCTATTTTTTAAAAGTTTTATTAAACATATAGTATAGTCAAATAAATTATTTATTTTACAATTAATTTAAATAATTTTAATTTTAATTAATTCAAAACTGGTTATAATACAGCCCTATTCAGATAATGGCCTTATATAGTTGTGAGCAGTTAGCTCTATGATGGATTATCGTCAACATTAAGTAATATTGCCGTAATACATCTAGGGACTATCCAACTAGCTAGGGTGGCTTAAAAAGAAGAAATTGGAAGTTGCAACCTCATCTATCTCCATTAGAAATTTACCCACTATAAGCTTCCCTATTACCTGTTACGTCTCTGTTAAAAGTCACGCTAAAACCGGGTCGTGCTCTCTCATCATTTTTATTTCTATTAAAATTGTACTAGTCTCGTGCTTATGTCGTCGTTAATCCAGTAAGGATCTCAATGCGTTTAATCAGTTATCTGAACTTTCTTTTTTACTTTCGCTTATATAGAGTAATTTTAAGTTTAAAAGATGAAAATGTATTTTCGCCATAAATACCCACTTTATGATCTTCAGATTAAAAAAAGAAAAAAAATCAGCCATTTGTCTGAATATGTGTGTCCCTATTAGACAGCTTCTGTTTATGTTCTTAAGGAGTACTGTGGCAATCACGATACTAGCGGAGATAGAAGCTTAACTTCCTGAATCCTTTTTAAGCCTCCCCAATGAATTCCAATAGGATTCCTACATACACATGACTATGAGGTTGGAAATATGCCAATAGCATACAGTGTTTTACAACGTTTCAAATCTCAAAACTAACCGTGCGCTATTTTGCTTAATATCGATGATCTTTTGGAAACAGGTTTTTTAAACATATGGTACAAGACCAATGAGTGTCTCTCTTTATATGTATGTGGTTGGATATTTAAAAATCAGGGAATATGAATTTGTTCTCTAAATTTTGACAATCTGTGAAATAGTTTAATATAAAAATTGCTTAGAAATTAAGGTAATTTATTAACTCCCACATTGAATATTAAATACTTAATAAGTTCAGCTTGTCACATAGATTTGGCAATGCGAACATTCTTGAACACGTAGGCAGAACATTAAAGACCGTGATGATGACTTTAAGGCGACCCTAAGCAGTTTTCATTAAAAGGACGTATGATATTGCTCTGTTACATGAAAATGCTCCATTCAGCTATCCAAACGAGATGACTCGACCACAATCGTAACACAGCCCTAGGGATGAAAATAACTTTAGAGTTGTTACATTAAAATCAAATGGACTATGCTGCTCAAACAATTCAAGTGACATGACCCCAGCTCGTTCCTATTAGTGCAAACCCTACCTTAAGAGTATAGTCAGAAGCTAGCCAGCTAATATATTATGAAATATTCAAGTGTTTGATGGTTGGATTTTGAATTTATGTATGTAAATGAGTATTTGAATATCTTTATTTAATTACTTTCACCCTCTTAACACCTATGAATATCTAATAATTCATAAAACGTCCGGAAAAGATCCGCTCCGGAGATAAAAACCTGAGGGAAATATTGATGAGCGTGTGAATGAGTTGGAGCGTTGCTGTTAATGGACTCGAGGTGGGTGCAAATAGAGCACGATTAGTACTGATAGCATTCCCCATTATCCCTCGGGAGCCAGGGTTTGTGGAAATGGAGAAAGTATCAAGGAGAGAAAGGCAACCTTTGGGGTCGGCGCATTCGACGGCGGCGTGGAAGATGCATTTGGTTTCGAGATCGATTTCAGTTTCCGCTACCGTTTCGTTTCGATAGTCACGATTCGTCGAAATTGAACATTGACTACCGGGTAGAAAAAGCCATCAGATTTCAATTAATTTTGAAAATTTATTCCATTTTAGTCAGCGATTCTAAATTGTTCAACAGCCGAAGTTAATTGATTTGACGAGATAATACGATTTTACAACAATGGTTTTATCCCGAAATCAAATATGCGAAAGTGCTAAAAATCATTGTATGATATGGTTGTGTCTATTTAGAATGGAGAATTAAATGTTTTAAAAGCTATCTAACCCGAAGGTGTAAATTTTATTAAGCCCGGCCCATACAGTTTATATTGCGTATAGTCAAAATCATAGCAAATAAAAAAGAGAATCCTACCAACTACTCCGAAAATTGTATACGCGTAATATTTTGAATTCTACTCTATATAAAAACATTTAGATCATAAAATCCTTGTTTTATTAAGTCCATCATAAAGTGATGAGCTCAAAGAATTCATGCAAATGCTCGACTATATTTGATTTAAACAAAAGGAAATACAATTGAAACGATTTTATTTTGCCGAGACTAGAAAAGTTGATTCATAAATAGAAATCAATAAGGCTGTCCTCTGCTTGATGCAAATAAACATATACAAAAAATAATCAAACAAATAAATTAAAAAAAAATAAATATATACATATTTATTAGGGTGCTCTTTATTTTGGATATTTTCGAATATTTACGCGGACAGGGGATCATATGGTTATAAATAAATAAAAAAAAATTCCCCCCAAGTTTCAAGTCTCTATCTCAATTATAATCTAGTGCTACACAGTGATTAAGTTTCCCATCTAAATAAGATGGGGTTTTTGGAATTGAACGATCAATTTTTTATTCCGGTCAAATTAATGGTTCAAAAAATTTGAAACTCTGTATACTATATCCTTATAATAGTAGCTACCCTTCATAATTTTTACAGATTTTTAGCTATTATAATTTTGGATTCTATAACTTACTAAACTAAGATATAGCAGTATTTTATCTAGGTGTAACTCCAAAATTGTAAAAGCTAAAAATCTGTAAAAATTCTGAAGAATAGCTACTATTATAAGAATAAAGTCTTTTTCTAACTATTACTTTGGCCGGAATAAAAAATTGATCGTTCAATGCCAAAAACACCATGTTATTTTTAGATGGGAAACTTAATCGCTGTGTAGCACTAAGTTAAAATTGAGACAGAGACTTGAAACTTGGGGGATATTTTTTTTATTTATTTAGAACCATATGAGCCCTTTTCAGCGTAAAAATATTTGAAAATATCCAAAATAAGGAGCACCCTAATATTTAAATTTGGTATTTATAAGTATCTATAAATCTATATGTATAAGTTTATTTGCCTCAAACAGAGGACAACCTCATTGATTCTCTTTACAAAAGAAATATATTTTCCTTAAAATATTTCATATTATAGCAACCTATATCTTTCAATATTTTAAGGAAATATTTTAACCTTCATTCCTAATATTTTATAACGCATTCTGTATAATATCCCGCAACAATCCCTCATGTCTAGAGTTGTATCATACCTAATAAGTGCTGTCCTTCACAATATTCTTCAACACAGCTTTCTTTTCTAGATTTTGAGATCTTCCTCATTAATAATCCTAGCTATCCGGTTAATTTTCAATATTTTTCTAAAAGCGCCTAAATTTATTTGCCTTTATTTTCTATTATCTAAATTTAACAACGAACCCATATCACATAATGTTCATATTTTATAGACTAAATGGTTGTAAAATATTTTTGTAATCAATTATTATAGGAAATTAAAAATCAATAGAATATTTATATTTCGTTTTTATTTAAACCATTTATAAATGTTGATTTTTATAGCTCGTTTAATATGCTAACGATAATAGATATTTTCGTATTAAGTTATGCCGATTCACACTCTAAACAATTATGAGTAAATATACATATGTTATAGAAACGAGTAGGCACGAAACATTACAATACTTCTTTGTGAATTTGCCAATAATTTCATGAATATTTCATTTTTTTGTAGAGAATAGAAAATATTGTTAACTCGGAGAATTGCAATTCATTTGGGCATTATCGTATCTGTAATTCATCATACAAACTTTAAAATGAATTTAGAGAAAGGTAATTAATTATTTTGTTATAAAAGTGTCAGAATAATTATTACAACACGTCTCTTTCAAATAGTACCTATATTATCCTTTATTTTAATAAAAAGAAAATTGTTAAGTGAATATTATATACGAAAAAAAATGTGAAGCCTTATCAGGGGAGTTTAAGAAACATTTTTTAAAGTAGTTAAGATTGAGACTGGATCGAATGAAGATAAGATGTTTACCTATGCAAAAATAAAACGATTTCCATTGTTTTATAGGATAATAATTACTGTTTTGCTGGTTTCAAAAGAGCCCCTGAGTCCATTGATGATTTCCAAATTCTAATATTGAAGAAGAATTTAAAAAATAAATAAAAATAAAATAAAAACAATAAAATGAAATTGAAGGAGACAATAAAAGAGCTCTTCTGCTGGAATTATAAATTTTTAATTTATTTATAACGAGACTATAGTTTCAGAGCTTTGCCCTCTTCACCAGTCAATTGCAATTGATTCACAGGAATTAATGTATGAATCCTGTGAATCAATTGTAATAGTTTTGAAGCTTTGCCCTCTTCATCACTCTATTGCAATTGATTTCTAATATACATGTATGAAAAATACATTTAAATATAAATAAATAAAATTCACAGGAATTAATGTATGAATCCTGTGAATCAATTGTAATAGACTGATGAAGAGGGCAAATCTCTCGAAACTATAGTCTGGTTATAAATAAAATTTACAATTACAGGAGAAGATACACTCTTTTATTGGCTCCTTCAATTTATAAAATTTCTGCCACTCTCGGCAAAAACTTTCAATTTAATAAAATGAAATCAAAGAAGTGTATTATTCTATTTTAATAGTCATTGAGGGTACTAAAATTCTTTAGATTATTTATTTAGGAATATCGTTTAATAAAATTTGTATAGTTTCAATTCATTAGTAGTATTTTTTATATACTAAGAAAAATAAATTATTTCCATTTTTTGTATGCCTCAAAGCACCTCTAATAAAAATTTTATCCTTTTTTGAAAAGTTTAAAAAAATTAATAAAGTACCCCAATGAAAGAGATAATATAAAAAAAAATTAAAATTGGGTTTCCAAAAAGTCAAAATACTAAAATTAAAATTTCATTATTAATAGTCTGATGATATAACCAGAAAATAATAAAAACTTATATTAATAAAAAATAAATAAACTCAATATACAATTTATCAAGAAATAAAACTTATTTATTATTTCTATTAATATTTTATAACTATACTTATGTGCTGTCTAAATGGGCTTTGTTCCAGGTGACATTAAATAAATAAAAATAAAAAATAAATACTTTATAAGTATCTCTTGTAATTTAATGGAAATAAAATGATATAATTATAAGAAATAAAAATTGTTAAATTTCGAATGCATTTAGATCGCCGGACATCTAAAATTTCAGGGACCAATCCAGGGAGATGCTCAGGCACAACCCTCTCCAGAAATTCTCTAGTTAAGACTAAAAATGTAAATAAAAGAAATCTAATATGTAGGTATATCTTCGAACATTTTATTTAACGTAACTTTTATTCCATTATTTTTATATTAATAAATACCTACAATAATTTTCATAAAATTCTGATTATAAAATTCACTCGAATTGATAACCTCCCATTTTTTGAAGTCGGTTAAAAAGAAAAAAATGGAGGAAAAAATAAAAACTTTTTTCAAGACTCGAGATCTTCGGCAGTTCGAAGCGCAACACGTAATTCCTTTTTTACATTTTTAACAAAAT
This sequence comes from Forficula auricularia, assembly GCA_024734495.1. Lineage (NCBI taxonomy): Eukaryota > Metazoa > Arthropoda > Insecta > Dermaptera > Forficulidae > Forficula > Forficula auricularia. The sequence continues at coordinate 763,725 of JALMQS010000398.1, forward strand.
TTTAGTGAAGAGCGAGGGGTGAACCGCGACCCTATATGGTATACCCCCTACTTCTACTTCCACATTCATTTTCAAGTAGAAGACAATAGATGAAGAGTCATTATCTAATGAATTCAAAAATAATTCTACATAATTCCAAAGACGGTGTACACCTAATTCCAATCGCGGTTCACCCCTCGGTGAGGGCTAATTTAATATTCTCTTTTTCTCTTTCTAGGGTAGATAACAAGTATCGTTTTTAAGCTAAGTGGAAAAGGCAAAAGGCCATTCCTAGAATAATAGAAATTAAGAAGTTGATTTCTATAGTCTGAAACAGGTCGGAACTTGTAGTTGGCCTCGCAATGCCTTTGAACTAAAGGAAAAGAGATGATTCTATCCTTGCTCTTTTTAGTCACTTTTCTAAATCAGATTCTAATGAAAGACTCGCTTGCTCTCATATTTAATAAATAATATGTAAAAAAAAAGTGAAAACATTTTCAAAACTCGGTACGCTAGACACACTAGTCATCAATATTAAATTTAAACATAAATTTTTCATTTATTCCTATATTATAGACATCATCTTAAAATTTCAATAAAATCATAGAAAAAATCTTTTCTTTATTTTTAAACCCAAAATTTTACTAAAACTATTAGAGTCATAATCTTAGCAGTTCTCAGCATTGACTATATTAACATTTTACTATAAAAACTAATCGTCTTAAGACTAAATCAAAGATTCACCGGTTTTTGGGCAATTTATTTTATTAATGTTAAATATCCAAAAAAATTTTAAGACATTTCCTTCTTAGTTATCGTGACTATCGGAATCCGGACACACAGACACACATCAGACAGAAAAAAAATAATTGTTGAAAATGATTTTTATTCTTATTTCAGATATTTTTAGCACAGTGAATTTTTTTTTTATTTATATTTTTCTGTGTGTGTGAATTCAATGCTAGAGCAGGCGTCGTATACCACCCAGGTCGAGTAAAAAAATGGAACTTTTTAATTTATTTGTTAGATTATATTATAAATATAAATATATTCATTATATATTTGTAAATGTCAATTTGCATCAAACAGAGAACAACCTCAATGATTTTTCTTTATAAAAAAAATATTTTCAATTAAAAATTCAACTCATCTGAGTGGAACCAGCAGGGTAATAATGTATGTATAGTGTAATATCTTAATGGGATATTTATTGAATAAACAGCAGTTAAAAAGAATAATAGAAATTGAACTGAAAGCTTAAGTACTTTAGGTGCAAAGTGGAAGAGGCATGAAAACGGAGATTTCGCCAGAGCGTTTATTGTTTGTTTATTGCGTTTCCTTTTTCTACATATCTTTAGCGAAATCAAAAGACTAACATAATGAGCATTTCCGGATAAGGGCAGAAATAAAAGAATCCGTTTGAATTGATCATTAATTTACCAAGAGAATGAAAACACACGTTTTTCAAACACCAAAACACCTCATCATCATCATTGAGTATACAGTCCTAAGACTGGTTTGATGCAACAATCCGTCTCCACTCGACTCTGTCCCCCGCCAGCTGTTTGACCTCTCTAAATGTCTGGCATCCCATATCCCCAATTATTTGGTTGAAATATTCTAATCTGGTCTTCCCCTTCCCCTTTTCTCCCCCCCTCCAAGATATCCCTAAGCAGTCCACCATGTCCAAGTGTGTGCCCCATCATCTGACCTCTTCTCTTCTTCAGACTCTTCCACAAGGTTCTTCTTTCTCCGATTCTTCCAAGAACTTCTTCATTTGTAATTTTATCCATCCATTTGATATTCATCATTCTTCTGTAGCACCACATTTCGAAAGCCTCCAATCTCTTTCTCTCCGCTTTTCCAATTGTCCAGGTTTCACACCCGTACATGGCTATGCTCCATACATATGTCTTCAATAGCAACTTCCTGTTTGCTAAGCTGATTGAGAACACCTATCAAACAAGTATATACACCCCAAAGCTAGAAAATTATATTTTTATCAACACTAGTGTCAATCTTACTCTCGAGGTCTTGTATAAAGAGACAATTACCATATATGATTCAAATTGAAATTAAAGAATAAGGAAAAATCCTATTATAAACAAAACGATCAGACTAGGCTCGACCCCGGGATCTTTGCGTGTCCGGTGGGATGCTTTTGATTAAATAACTAAGGTAATTAATCCACTAAGATTCCCGACCTTAAACTAATATCTAATGTCTAGATAAGGGATGGACTTTAAAATGTAATCTCTTTCTCTATTCAATTATTTTATTCTATTATTTTTCAAAAGCGAAACTCCATTCAAACGACAACGTAGACTAAACCTAGTTTTTTAAAAAACATTGCACCGTACTCGCGAAGATACTAGGTTCCAATCCCGACTGGTTCTATTGTCTATATTAAGAATTTTACTTATTCTCTAATTATAATTCAAAATACGTTTTTGGAAATTTTTTTTCAAAATATCCAAAAAGGGATTAAAATATTTTAATGAAAAATAAAGTTAAAAAAAAAACTTTAACAAAAGCACCTAAGGGTAAGGGCTAGAAAAAACTCTTATATAGTAAAAATCTTATAATTGTACCACTTTTTAGAGATATTAATTATTTTTTTCAAAATGTCTCCCATGGATTTGTAGATTCTTTTAAGCCTTAAACTTTAAGGATTCATGGGTGAAGCGTCAAATTATTAAAATTTCTAAAAGATTGAGAAAATTTATTTTCAAGCATGTATTTTTTGTCTATAAGACTTTGTGTGTCAGCCTGTCTGTCAGTAGCTTGAAGAAAGATTGTCATTCTTTTGTCAAAACGGCATTAACTAAACAAAGAACTATAATTAGATTTTGAGCTTTCTAGCTTTAGAATTTTCAGAGGCGAAGAATTATAAAAACATTTTTACTTAATTACCTTAAATTCGATAACCAAGTTTATATTAAAAAGTTGTACCTACCTGTGTGCAAAATTTTGGGCTTCCAATTTAAAAAATTTGCTGACAAAAATAATTTCAAAATGGTCAAAATTTGCAGAGTTCAGGTCAAATCTTAAAAAAGTTTTCACTTTTTCTTTCAAATTTTTTTCTATACGAATACAATTTTATATACTTACACAGATCCTAAATTGATGCGAAATGTTAAAAAGGGTTATTTTTCAGCAAAAATTAAGGAGAGTCTTTCAAATAATTTTTTTTCAAAACCAATTTCCCTCCAAGTTACAGCCCTCTAAAGTTAGGGGGAGAAACTGTTTTTATTTAATATTATTATCCACTATGGAAGAATTTAGAAGAATGAAATTTGGCAGATAACTGATAACGGGTTTGAGTATTATTTTAATTTATTGTAATCAAAGAAATAATTTTATGAGAAAATGGCAAGACATAAAAAAGTTGCAGATTGAATCAAATTTTTAAATAGGAAAATGTAGACGCGTCAAAAAATTTTGATGAAAAATATTATAGCGTTTGGTTTTTTCATCCCCCTTGTGATAACATTTTATGGCTAAAAAAATCTTCGAAAACTGGCATTTTATTAGCATCAGTTATCTGTCAAATTTAATTCTTCTAAATTCTTCCATAGTGGATACAATTATTAAAAAAAAACAATTTTCCCCCCAACTTGGAGGTTAAGGTAGTTGTTTCGCGAAAATACTAGCAAAAAGTTAATGCTAGAGTATATAGAACAGACAATAAGGATTCATAATTCATAAGCCCAAAACTTTTTGCTGTTTATGTACCGATTCTAGCCAATCCCGTGCTCGTTTGACAAATCTGGCACCATTGTAAGAGACTGAATATTTTTATATTAAAATGACAGATAAAATACATTTTAAAAGTTAAAAAATTTCAATAAAAATCGTTTTGTTATTTTTTAATAAATGTAATCAACGCCTACGTTACACCTTATGAAAATTATAATTTTGAAAAAATCTAGCGCATGCGCGCTTTATACATCTTTCGCTGGTTAAATGCCCTGTTGCCAAATTGTTTTTAGGGTAATTTTTTTTTATATATTTTTCATTATTTATTCATTGTTATCTCAGAAACTGTGTTGTAACTATGAATCAAAATTGTCTTAAAATATGTATTGGTTATTGTTTAATGTTGATTTAGTTATTTATAACAATGGTAAGAAGAGTTTCTTAATTATAATTAAATATGTATGTAAATTCTCCGATACCCCGTATAGTGCAATGTATAAGAGTCTGAAAAACTTTATTTTTGAAATTTTATATCTCCGGAACTGTATTGTTCATAAATTTCGTTTTGCCACCAATCGATGCAATAGTATTTAAATAATAATCTGTTTAAATTTCAAAAAAATCCTAAGATAAACCATTTTGGGGAACAACTATCTTAAGGGGGTTTGAACAAAAAATTATATAAAAGACGCCCCTTAATTTTTGCTCAAAAATCACCCTTTAAATCATGTCACATCAATTTAGAAACACCCTGTATATCTATTTCTTTTGTAATACCTATAAATAAAATTAGGTAAATTATTTAAGGAAAACAGGTGAATGATAAAGTCACATGTTGTGTTAAGTCACATCAGATTATTTAGAAAAGAATCACTGCTATTTTTTTCATTCTAAGTAAATCCATTAGAGGGTAAGCATGGGAGCGCCTGTAGCTATGCAACCAGTTCATCCCTCTATTCAATCGAAAATTCTCGCGTCCAATTTACCAAGCGTGGTTTTTCGTTTTGATTCGAAATCACTTTCTTTCAGGCCATTAGTTATATTTAATTTAAAATACGCGTTATTTTCGTAATAGAGCAGTGAATGAGTGAAATGAATAGGAGTTTCAATTTTTGATTAAACGAGTGATTAACTTCACACTGAAATATTAACCAAAGTGCTACATTTGTAATATATAATCGAAAAAGTTAAATTAGTAAAGACACAAGCATTTATAATAAAAACAAAGATTTTATGACTATACTCACCTCACTAAATTAATCAAAAATATAATAATAATAATAGTAACAAAAACTTTATATAAAAACACGTTTTATTACTAAATTCTAGAGCATAAATTTTTCATCAGTACCTACTTAAAAAATTTTCATTGGGTGTCTTCGGGCCAATGCAGCTGATCTATGTCTATAGAAAAATTGAAGGTAAAAGTGAACCTTTTTAAAGACTTGGTACGCTCTCTGTGAAGTTAAGTGATTTGTAAATTTTTTATTTGAAAGCAAAGATTACGTTCCAAAACTTGTCAAATTTCAGTAGAATAGTTACAATCTTTCAAGGGCTTACCATATAGCGAACAATTATTTAGAAACTATGCATACAGTGTGGAAAGTCTGAAAATACACAATAAAAAACGCCATTCTTACATAAATTAATCTATTTAATTACTTTTTTTGTCTATCTGTTTGATTAGAATCCTTTAATAAAATTTTAATCCACTTACATAAAGCCGATTTTCTTGATATTTTGGATATACAATATACATACATTTTTCTATGAGTATACAGAAATTGATATAGAAAAAACTTTTAAAAATATTTGCATTAAAATTAAATATCTATACATGGATTTTAAGAGTTTACTTGCCAAGGTAAGCTTATATTAGTTTTTTTATAAACAAAAATTGTATTAAATTGAAAGTTTCTTTTTTGCCGAGAGTAGCAGAATTTTTATAAATTGAAGGAGACAATAAAAGAGTGTGTCTTCTGCTGAAATTAAAAATTTATAATTATTTGTTGTCTTCTTCAGAGAATTGTATCATTTTTGTTTATAAAAAGCCTAATATCCGCTTACCTTGGGAAGTATGGTAAACTCACATAAAATCCATGTATATTTATTTTTTAATGCTAATATTTTTAAAAGTTTTTTCTATATCAATTTCTAGAATTAATGATATATTTTATAGTCATAGCAAATATCTATGTATAATCAAAATTTCATTAAAATCTGCTTTGTGTAAGTGGGTTCTATTAAAGGTTTCTAATCAAATTATTGGATAAAAAATACTTGATAGGTTTCACATTAAGATATTAAAATAAAACGAATTTATTTTTGGAGAGACTTTAATCTCGATATATATATTTCAGTTACATTCTGTTGCTCCTGAAGATGGGTTAGCCACCCGAAATATATATATATATATATCGAGATTAAACTCTCTCCAAAAATAAATTCGTTTTATTTTAATATCTTAAGTGAAACCTACCAAGTATTTTTTATCAATAATTTTAAAAAAGTTTAACCAAGCACCAACACCAAATTCCTTAAAAACTGTTTCTAATCAAACAAATAGACAAAGAAAGAGGTAAATAGATTAATTTATGTAATAATGGATTTTTTTATCGTGTATTTTCAGACTTTTCACACTGTATCCATAGTTTCTAAATAATCGTTATTTATATGGGAAGCACTTTGAAGATTCTAACTACTCTATTCTACTGAAATTCGACAAGTTTAGTTTTAGTACCTAATCTTTGCTTTCAAAAAAAAAAAAAATTGACAAATCACTTAACTTCACAGAGAGCGTACCAAGTCTTTAAAAAGTTTCACTTTTACCTTCAATTTTCCTTTGCATTGTATTCCAAAATATTTACAAAACTGACATTTTGATGATGGCCTCGCTCGTAGAAACAAATTAGCAAATACATATTCCGAAGGACCCAATATTTTGGACATCTAATAGTGAGATTTCGAAATGTCAGTATATCTTCTATTAAAATTTTTAAATTTTGCAACCTGCATGTCCGTCACCCGTCTATAATAATTCAAGGGAACATCTTATTTAGAGAAACACGAAGAAGAATTATTTTATCAAATTCAATTCATCTTTATTTAAAATACTAGAAGTTTCCCTTGACCTTTCCATAGTGAAATTGTATAATAATTTTCATTTGAAAATTCATCTTCTTTTTACTTATGCCTCTATTTATATTATAACTAAACACTCTCACTTTTTCGTCCTCGCTTTTTTCATCAATTTTATCTTCAATTTAAATAATATTAAAAATAATAACTGTTTTTATTTAACATAAATATTTAATGTAATCTTCAAATTGTTAAATAGAGTGTATAAATTCAAATAAGCTGACGTGTTCTGATGTGGTCATCTACTTGACTTTACCTTATATACTCACTTATATTTAATATTTAATAAAATTATTTATAATCATGTAGGGGAGGGGGGTTAGTTTTTGCATTTTTAGACTTCTGGGGGCCCACTGATTATGTATACAAAATTTGGTTGAGTTTGGTACAAGAGCCTAGATTTTCATTTTTTGACCATACCCCCCCCCTATTTTGGGCGGTTAGTTTTTGCATTTTTTGACTTCTGGGGTCCCACTGATTATGTATACAAAATTTGGTTGAGTTTGCTCAAATGGCCTAGATTTTTAATTTTTAGCCCCTCCTTCAACCCCCTTAATTTTGGATCGATATGCACCAAAATCTAATTAGCTCTTAATCTCAATGGACCAAAACTACGTATGAAATTTGGTTTCGACATTCACACTAGTTTTTGTGCAAGCTCGTGCACAAAAATTTGGTAACCCACAGACTAACAGACTAACAGACTAACAGACATTTTGACAAAACAATTATTATCTCAAAAAATATAATTTTTTCAATGTTTACTTATTAAAGCTTTTTTGTAGACCGAAATGCCATGGTATCGCTCAATTTATTTAATCAAAATAGTTTCAGCCGTTTTTGAGATATTTTGAAAAAAATGAAGGAAAAAAACAATTTTTTCATGCACGATTACAATACCTTGTATGGTAAAGTAAAAGTTGTGTAAAATTGAAGAAATTTTTTAAACGGAATGAGAAAATTTATTTCGGTGATAAAATCAAATTCTCACATATAGTATAGTAGTTGAAGTTTAATAAATTGCATCTTTTTTTTTTGTTAAACGACATTTCAAATTAAATTTCAACATGATTTATATTTATGTATGGTAAGTGGACTATTTGTACTTGCGTTTTAATATTATATGTTTGTATATAGGTATATAATGTTCAATTAGCGTTAATTTTTCAAATCGTTTTAATTATTTTTATTAATGTAAAAAAATGCCAAATACCATGACCTAGTCAGAAATTAAAACACGGATTTTTTCTTACTAAAGGGGCCTAATAACTTCTTGGTCATTTTCATTTTTGTCAGTTTTTAATAACTCATTTCCAAAAATTCAGTTTAATAAGCGAAGGTTCTACATTCCCAAAGAGAAACAAAGAGGTTGTCCTCTGTTTGATGCAAATAAACATAAACGCATATATATCGAAATTATATATCTGTATATATATTATTTATTTGTTTGAGACTATAGTTTCGAAAACTTGGGACTTATTTTTCATGGGGTCAATATCAATACGGTATTGACTCCATGAAAAATAATATTTATAATTAAAAAAGACTGATAATGAAGACCAAGTCTTCGAAACTATAGTCTTAAACAAATGAATGATATATATACAGATATATAATTTCGTTATATATGTGTGTATGTTTATTTTCATCAAGCAGAGGACAGCCTCTTTGTTTCTCTTTGTGAATCAACAACTCTGCTTCTCTCGGTAAAACAAAAAACTTTTCAATTAAGTCCTACATTCCGAGAATCGGTTACTTTTAATTTGAATCGTTGATTCTATTAGTATAAATATAAATTTTGTATTCATGATGTACAGATTCGAAGTTGAAATTTTTACAGATCTTTACGGCTTAAGGTCTCCTGAATTTCGCTGAGTTTTTAAAAAATGTCTGTTTGTATGTAACCAAAATGTTTTCTTCATTGTTGAACAAATAATTATTAAAATTTCTATTTTGTAAGCAAGTGACGTCACCTGATTTTTAAATTTATTATCCACAATTTTTTCAGATTACTTTATACAAAATTTTTAGTTTTTTGAAATTTCTCAAAAATGTCATCGGTAGGCCTCTTCGACCACAAAATATCCTCATTATAAACAATAAAAAAATAATATTTTCTGAGATATTAATTTTGGAAAATCAATTTTCGTTTTAATTTGTTTTGTTTATTTTCACATTTGTCAAAGAAATTTTTTAAGTAATAAATGTTAGGAAGTCTGCTCAAAAAAACACAATCTGCAAATTTTGAACATCATTGTCATTCTCATAAAATTCGACGTTTTCTAAGTTCTTCTTTCCTAGATCAGGGTTTAAAATTATCAATGAAGGAGGCTTGTAAGCACCTCCTTCTTGCCTCCTCAATATATGCGTAGATATATCTAATCGAGGGGTGGTCCGCAATCGGAAGTAGGTGTACACCTCTTTGGAAGTATTTTGGAAGTTCTTGGAAATATTCGAAAGTACTTGGAAATATTTGGAAGGTCTTGGGAATCTTTGGAACTTCTTGGAAGTATTTGGAAGTTCTTGGAAATATTTTGAAGTACTTGGAAATATTTGGAAGTACTTGGAAATATTTGGAAGTACTTGGAAATATTTGGAAGTACAAGTGGAAGTAGGTGTACAGCATATTAGGTCGCGGTTCACCCCTGGTATCTAATATTCAGTCAGGTTGGCCGTGTGGTTAACGAGCATGCGTTCTAATCAAGCTAGCGCGAGTTCAAGCCCGACTCGCTACAAATATTTGACCGGCTATATTCTGATCCCTTCAGGAGAAGGCAATAGGAACTACCCCTGTGAAAAATTTCACCAGGAAAATTACAATCGAGAGGATACTCTTCACAATATTTGCCGATGCTCGGAATCGAAGAAGAATATTTCAGGCATTTTGTTCTTATTCACTTGTTCTTTGTTTTTCACCCTTATATTATATAGAAGTATTTTCTAGTGTAAAGCGAAAATGTTTATTAGAAAAACATTTTTAACTAAACTTGATACCTTTTATATTTTACTATTATGATAATCTGACAATTTTTTGAGAAAGATTTAAATTTTCGCTGTTTAAACCGCCCTGAGCAATACATATAAAAGGATTGGAGGGATTAAATTTGAGGGAACTACTTGGGAAAGAGCATCTCTAGCTGGGTCTGCTCTGGTCATGGAGATATTTAACAATATCTCTTTATTGATCTTTCCCAAGTTTGGCGTATTGTCTTTTTTGAGGGGAGGGGGCTTCGAGAGAAGCTCGTAATGGCCAACCACAATAATCCTGGGTTCGTGTCTTTTCCAGGAAATGCTATTTTGCTCTTTTTCAAGTACATTTAATCAAGATTTAAATTTAATTGCCCTCTACTTTGAGAAAATTTGAAAAACTAATTAAAATGAAATTACACAAAGGTTACAAAATATAGGAAAACTTTCATAATAACATACGTATTTGAAACTTCAAATTTGCAAAATTAAATTTTATAATTAAAATCATTCCATTGGAAAACGATGTCTTTTGAAAATGTATAGGATATCTCTTTCTCCGTTCCCCCTCTGTTGCTGGTTAAAGGGGATGTTTGAAAATCCTAAATGAAACTTACTTAGTTTAATTTATTTATTAATTAATTATTATCGACACAAACGGCAGGCAGACTTCACTTGCCTACCGGAAGAGCCGGAATATTGAATCCACTCGAAATTTTGTTTTGTTTTGTTTATCGTGTTTAAAAATGTCTGAAATTTGGAGAAAATTAATTTTCAAGCATAGTTTTTTCCGAGGAGTGAACCACGATTTGAATTAGGTGTACACCGTCTTTGTAATTACTTTGGAATTCATTAGATAATCTATTGTCTTCTACTTGGAAATGAAAGTGGAAGTGGAAGTTGGTGTACACGATTTTAGATCGCGGTTCACCCCTCGGTTTTTTCTATCTGAGAACAGTTGGATACTCATGATAACTAAAAAAGAAAAGTTAATTTTGGTATCAAAATTTCCTTATTTGCAAAATCAAAATTGTAGTTTAATTCCACAGCATGTTTAGCTAAGAGCGTTTTGAAAAAAAAAAATATTTTTAACATCTAATTAAAACATTAATAAGTTATGCTTGAAATAATAATATGTCTTTTTTATAACCCGTGATAAAATATAGCCCATCTAGACTCAAGTTAACCCACAACACCGGGTCTTCGTATTTGTACTTGTATAAATAGATGTTTTAGAAATTACTCTATTGTTTTGTGGCAATTTTACTAGCGATGCATGCGTACACATAATACTATGTTGCTTTGTGTTGTTATTAGCCTCTGAAGATTATAACACGTATAATTATTGAAATCTATCGGAATTGATTGGCTAATAAATTTTAAATTATTCTTTACTATAGAAATTCAATAGTGATAGTCTACTACTAGATCCGAGATGTTATAGATTATTTTTAACTGTGTCAGAAGGGTTGTTTCACCCCTTCGGGAATCTAACGTGAATGCCAAAAGAGGGCAATCCGGGAACTTAATTGCCTTGACCTCCGAGGTGATCCGCATCTGATTTAAAATAAATAGATCACAACCCGGATCTAGTAGTATACCATCTCTCTATAGTATTTCTTAAAGCTATTAATATCTTTTCTATTCAATTATTATTATTATTATTATTATTATTATTTTACACGCCGTTTAACATACTACATTGAATATTAAATTACCTGAGTTGTTGTTTATGTTTTATTTAGTGTTTAATTATTATTAGGTCCTAAAAAAGGCTAATTAGAAATTGTTTTAATTCTCGGGACGAGAAAAAAAGTAACATTTGGATGTTTCTGGACACATCCGGCTTCACTTTCTTTCCAAGTCTCATCCCTGTTGCTCCGTTACTTTTGGTTACATCATACGGTGACTCTTCGCTTTGTCTCTATTCAAATGTTGCAAGCTTTCCTATTAGCGCAATTGGCGAGAATTCGTCTCCGGAAGCGAGTCATCTTAACGGAACGGAAATCAATCCAGATTTACAAATCGTTTGCAAAGTTTCTATCGTTGTAGGTAATTCAATGGAGAAATAAATTTATCATTTTATATGGTTCTTTTGTTTACACTTCCCTGATTGTATTTTTTTTTTAATTTATTGGCTTAAAGTAAATCGCTAATTTAATTCAGATTAAATAAAAAAATGTTCCTTTCTTTTGATTTTCCCATGTTAACAAATAAATAAAACAATAGTTTCTCGTGGATTATGTTGTCACTATTAGAAAAGAGAAAAATTAATTGTCTAATCAAATTATAAATATAAACTAAGGAAATCACGAGAGATTGCCATCTACAAAATCTGAGATGTCATGGGTAATTTTTATTACATGTCAGAAGGGTTGTATTCACTAGTGAACCTGTGGGCCGATTAACTCCCTTGAGAGGTGGCCGCATCTGACATATGTTTCGTGCTTAAAATATTTTTCTTCATTTGTAAAATTTCGCAGTCTAGGTGGTTTTATTTGGCACTGGGATTCAATTCCCGATGAGCTGAATACAAACCTTCTGACTTGTAATAAAAATTACCCATGACAGCTCGGATTTAAGAGATGGCAATTTCTCGTCAACTCTTTAGAAATATAAAGTCTGTTAATGTCAACCATTCAGAAGTGGACTGACCCTAAAATATTTGTGTGGAAATAATTATTACCGGTCCATCCCATAAATAAGAAAATGTCTACTTATTTTCAATTAAAATTACAAAAGGGGCCCAAAGGTTCTTCGTATCTTGAATTGATTAATAAAATATAAAGAGAAATACTGGAAAACTCGATTATAACATGTTGTTTAATTAATATTTATTTTCTTTTGGAAATAATTTACCTAATTAAAAATGATTCGTTTTAATGAACTAGAGTTTCTCATTCAATTGTTGATAGAAAAACCTGCGTCATTAAATATAATACCATTGCGCTAGTATAAGTTACCATAATAACGAGAATCAGTTCTCCTAATAACAACTTTATTAAATTTTAAAGAATTGGTTATTTAAGTAATATAAAATTAACACTGTGTAACTCATCTAATTCTAATAGAGATTAATTAATTAGCTAATTATTTAAAAGCGCTTTTTAAAACCGTCCCATCTCTTTTAAATTATCACTAATAAGACATTCATTAGCAAAAAAGACAAACTTGAAAATTATTTGCTTCTTTGCCAACAAGAGGTCAGGTTGATAAAATTTGCGATGTCAATATTTTGACTGTGGATTTCTCAAATGAATTATTTCTCTCGGCGGACAGGCAGGCGAAGCTGTCTGTCAGACTCTTTAACTCAAGAAAGGAAGATCAAACAGAATTCGATTTCTTGCCAAAATATTTATATTTTCAAAAGGAATAATCTTTTAACTTTTGGACTTCCTAGTTTCAGAAAATTCGGTTCAAAAATACAGAATTCAGAATTCCGACTTAGTCAACGCTTTAAGCTAATGAACTGAAATTTGGCATAACATTTCTATTAATTAAGTGGATCTCTGCGACAAGTGTCTACTCACTAACTCAAACCGTTCTTCAATCGCCTTAACTCTAATATTTACGTTCAGTGTACCAAGTGGTGATAAGTTTTTCACTTTTTCCTATAAAATAGTTTATTATTTAGCTTAACTTATGTTTAAAAAATGTGATTTACTACTAAAATAGATGCAATTTATTTTCTGATTTTAAAGTAAAAAATTCAAACAATCTCGTTTTCACATGAATTATAATCAACCCTAAGTATGACAAACGGATTCGAGTGAACAGTCAGTGATGATTAATTATATGAAACGACTCTAGTAGGCTATACAACTAACAGATAGGTATTTATGCTGTATAGAAAATAATGTATCCATTTAATATGTTCTTCTATCATAAAACATGTAGGTATATCGTAACTTTTATATAAAAACTATAGTATTTTAATAATGAAATTATAAATGTTGAACTGCTAAAGACCATGTAGATATTCTGCAGCACCTAATTACAGATCGTTGAAGATAAAGAAAATCTGACAGGTTTGTTTTTTAGGTGAGTCTCTGTTGAGTTATTAAATCACTCCCACGAAAAATACACGAAATACCGGCAGCTTAAAGAAGAACATTTCTAGGATTCTTATTACTATAGGCTTTACACCTATTCTTCTAAAATACAATAGAAATCGCACCTCTTTTTTATTCTTCCTGGTTCCCATTTGGGTATTGTGGCAAGCAAGTTTGCCTAGCAGTGGTGATCTCCATCTCCAAATCGAGAGATGTGTCGTTATATTCGATTAGTCTCATAGCAATCTTGTCGGGAGATCTGGTAGTGATCGTTGACAGAGTCGATTGAAATTTTGTCGTTCAATTTATTTTTAGTTTTATTTTGGGGAATAGGTAGTGATTTGTGCCAGGGGAGCAACATCTTTTGGACTTGTCTCGATTGCATGGGAGTTTGTTGGTCTTATAAATTCTGGTCTTTATATCTGAAGATATAAAGTACATTGTTTTTTTCTTTCTATCAAGATGTTCTGGTAGCTTTTACTTATAGTCTTTAATCTCAAAACTCCGATTAGTAATTTCCATCCTAAGTATTTAGAACAAATTAGTCCCTCTACCATATTAATTTTGTAGACTGAAGAAAATATAAATATTGAAAAAAAATCTAACCACTAGAATTGCAAGGGATGTTCCCTACTTATATTATTCTACATGCTAAGCTTACCCTTATGGATAACTTTTACTAAACAACAGATAAACAACAATTTTTGCGTTGTAGTTAAGAGCTAAAAAAAGTAGCAGGGCGTGAGGTAAATAAACAAATAAATAAATAAATCTTTATTCCTCGACGTGCTTAGAGGCACAAGTCCTCGGTGGCTAGGTCCTCCAAACATCAATACCATCCACATAGCTTCTATACATTAACAAACATCAATACAAATTATCTACAACAATTTAACAAATAATAAACAAGTACAAAAAAAGATAAAAGAAAAAAAAATAGAAATGTATGCTCATTAACAAATAACATGACTATAGATTTCCATCAAAAGACAAAAAGTAATTTAAAAATTCCGCTCAGAAACCCAATACCTGGAGCAAGCGACGCATTGGCCACCCCAGCATTTGCCATAGGTTGTTAAGGAAAACTGGTCAAAACCTCAACAAGGATGGTATGACCTCTCTCTACCTCAGCTAATCTCTGCTTGTGAGAACTAAATAAAATTTTGTACAATTCTAGGACTTTAGGACTTGACAAAATGTATAATTGATTTAATCATAGGAGTCAGAGGACTATAATCTCAAGTAGTAATAAATAGACTGTTCCACAAATCAATGCCAGATTCTACAAATGAATGCAAATCTACATATTAATATCTGAATTAGCTAACTTGTAGGAATCAGACCTATTTAAATTAATACCATTCTTCCCTAAATTCTTATAATATAATTAACCATCTGAATCATCCTCATAACAAAAACCATCACTGATTTCAACACCTATACTTCTAGCAATAAATTACTTTCTTGTTCTGCTTTCATTTTACTCTGTAGGGCAAGGAGGCAGGCTTCGCCCAGTATTGAATTTACCCAATTTTTCTTATTTTTCTCATTATGTCTAAAAATGTCTGAAACGTGAAGAGAAATCATTTTCAACCTTTATTTTTTTCTGTCTATGTGGCTCTCTGTCTATCTATATTTACGGAATCTGTTACCCACGATAACACAAGAATGGTAGGTCGTAGAAAGCTCGTTCTGGTGCCAAAACTGTTCTTTATCAAATTTTATCTTTTTCTCCCATTTCATGATTAAATAAATAATTAAATTTTAGATTATTTCAATCAAGTCTTACCATGCAGAATTTGTCTTTAAAAAATCTCATTTGCACCTTTAAATATAAGAAATTAAAAAAATAAATAAATAAATAAAAATAAGATTCTTCATTCTGACTCCCCCAATCGATCCATCTAGTGATTAAATTGAAATTAAATGTCAATTTTGAAATGATGGGAAATTTTATTGGAAAATATATCAAGTTTTTCCATTAAAGATTGATAGATCTAGTAAAAAGTTAGAAGATTGGAACATTACCATATATCGACAAGACTATCAAAATATCCATAAAGTGAATGCGTTCCGGGCGTTCTAAGTCATAAATAGTGGCCGTCCACCTGTACCCTGCATCCCCTCACCTCTTAGACGTTCCAATGAAGGGAAACAGTCGTTAAACAAAGATAACGTAAAAGATAATAAATTCTTAAACGAAGTTAACAAAACCAGAGAGTTATTTTATTATTAATTTAATTGTTTCTGTTTATAGTGAGCGATTTAATAAATGTAATAAATATACCTAATTTATTTAGATACCTACATAAAATTTACCAATTATTCTTACAAAAAAATAATAAAGCCGACTTCAAAAAATTAAATTCAACAAATAAAATACACTATAAGGTAGTATAGGTATAAAATAATTATCTTATTTTGTTCCAACTAAACGACGAAATATTAACATGAAATTACTTTTTTGAAGCCAAACAAACTATATAAGCGAGCGTTACCCACCAAATGTACTAAGTAAGATCCGTCGAGTGCGATTCATATAATGTAAATGTTTGGCACCGACTTCAAAAAGTAATTTCATGTTATTATTTCGTCGTTTAGTTGGAACTAAATAAGATAATTATTTTATACCTTTTTAGTGTATTTTATTTGATTTTTAAGTTATTATTATTTTATTTGTTGCATTTAATTTTTGAAGTCGGTGCCAAACAAACTATATAAGCGAGCGTACCCACCAAATGTACTAAGTAAGATCCGTCGAGTGCGATTCATATAATGTAAATGTTTGGCACCGACTTCAAAAAGTAATTTCATGTTATTATTTCGTCGTTTAGTTGGAACTAAATAAGATAATTATTTTATACCTTTTAGTGTATTTTATTTGATTTTTAAGTTATTATTATTTTATTTGTTGCATTTAATTTTTTGAAGTCGGTTTTACTTTTTTATAAAAATTATTTTTTCTTTTTTCTTTTTAGTGATGTTATTAATAGTAACTTAAGAATGAATCAGAAAATGATAATAAAATTCAATTCATAAATATATAAGTTCTCCACCCCTAAGGTACCCTCTTTCCAATAAAAAAGAATCATTAAAATCGGTTCATAAACAAAGAAGTTATGCGTGAACAAACATATCAAAAAAAAGGTCCAATACCAATGAAAATAAACTGCAACGGATCGTTGCTAAACTTTATCCAAATTCATTTGAAATATTAATATTTTCTTGAGTAAAGTACTTTAAAATATAATTTTACTAAAAACTTGATTTAACCTTTTTTTGTGGTCCACAAGGTACTTAATTAGGATAATAAATTTCATCAAAATTGGTTAAGTCATTTTCAAGATATTTAGAAAAAACTAAAAAAGTACTGAAATAAAGTACTAATGTTTGTGGGCCGATATGTACCAAAAACTAATCAGCGCTTCATTTTGTTAAACTAATGGTAGGTTTTCAATTTCATTTCAATCGGTGTAACGGTGTGGAAAAAATCGTGGGCCAAAAAAACGATAACATACATCCATCCATACATCCGCACGCACTAAATGAAAAAATCGCACTTTTTGGCTTCTCGACGAGACCCCATGTAATTTTTGGCAAAACCGTCACGTGCTAAAATTCAACCTAATTGAATACTACAATTTGTGACTTTAATTGAGTCCATGGGTTCCGTAGTCTTTACCTGAGGACCCTTTGAAGCCACGCTTGCCCCGAGAGCGATTACAATACTTTACCCATGCTTTGCATTGGATAAAGTAAAAAACGGGACCAATCAGAAACTATACTGAAGACAATGCAAAAAATATCATCAAAATCGGTTCACAATTGGCGAAGATATGAGGTAACATAGACACAAAAAAAAATTCAGTCGAATTGAGAACCCTCCTCCTTTTTTGAAGTCGGTTAAAAAGAAGAATCTTCAATGTTATCTCTCTTTAAACAATATATATGTATTTATAAAAAAAAATTCAATTTTTTAGCTCAAATAAAAATTGTTACTCTGTCAAAAAAGATCGAATAGAAAAAATAAAGTTGAGATTCTTGCACATTGGTGGGAATTTGAAGCAATGCCACAATTCAACTCGGTATATGTCAATCCTCGTACTCATCAGACATGGGCTTCTGAGAGAGTTGAAGACACGAAAATAATAATTTCATTGATGATTGACATAACATAAAAAAAAAAGTATAGAATTTATCAAACGATAAAAAGAAATAGACAGCGGTAACAAAAATCCGTGAAAAAATATCTTAAATTCTTATCAACAGACAGTAGTCGATACGTGACTGGAGAAGCCCGTGAATTGATTAAGGATTAATTAAAAAACTTAAAATTAGATTCTTATATAAATATTATAGAGTGCAGCATGCATAATAGGGTAAATAATAGGGTAAATAAAATCGATAATCCCACCAAAGGCTTCATTTGCGCAAAATACACGATTTTCTAAGATTCAACACCCCTCCTTGCTTAAACTGGATACTAATCGAACAAACGCATTCGCCAATTCATTTATCCCTATGACATCTAGAGACTGGAACTCTCTTCCCCCGACCGTCTTTCCAGCAACTTATAAGCTTCAATCTTTCAAGACCGGCATCCACAGATACCTTCAACTTCTACCCAATCCCTAAATCTCTTCTTTTCTTCACGATACAAGGATCGCAGACTACAGAGGTTGTACCTTCTTGGTACAACTTCTTATTGTATCAATATCATTATATATAAAAAATAAACTGCAACGGATCGTTGCTAAACTTTATCCAAATTCATTTGAAATATTAATATGTTTGTTCCTTTATTATTAATCAGATATCACTTGCAATTTGTAGTTCATATTGACATTAATTCAAAAATAATTCTCATTTAAGAGTCGAGGAATAACCATTCTACATTGGATTTTTGACGTTTCGGTTTTTATTGGTAACCATTGCTGAGGACATAGAGGAATCGACTTAAAATCAAAAATAGCGATTGATTCTCATCTAATACTTGAGGAATAACAATTCTACATTAGGTTTTTGACGTTTCGATTATTATTGGTAACCATTGCTGAAGACATGGAGGAAACGACTTAAAATCAAAAATAACGATCGATTCTTATCTAATACTAGAGGAATAACCTTATTGAATTCCATTTTTGATGTTTTGACTATTAATGGAAACCTCTACTGAAAAATGTAGAAGAATCGACTTAAAATCAAAAAGACTAAATTCTTTTATGGGAAACAACTCAAGCTTGAGTTGTTTACCAAAAAGAATTTAGTCTTTTTGATTTTAGAGTCGATTCTTCTACATTTTCAGTAGAGGTTTCCATTAATAGTGTTTGGGGGTCGGGATTCTTAAGGCCAATTAATTTTTCAATCAATTGACTAATATCAAAGAACGTGTTTACACCCTAAATGGACTT
This sequence comes from Forficula auricularia, assembly GCA_024734495.1. Lineage (NCBI taxonomy): Eukaryota > Metazoa > Arthropoda > Insecta > Dermaptera > Forficulidae > Forficula > Forficula auricularia. The sequence goes on from JALMQS010000398.1 coordinate 782,971, forward strand.
GCTTCCCGTGAAGTCTAGCTCAGAACGCTTTGGTTGATGCAAACAGATTCTTGGATATCAACCCCTTTGCTAAGAAGGATGTATACCGGGCCAGGAAGCGTTAGTGAAAAACCACCCTTAATAGCGCTTCGTATCCAAAGACTTCAAAAAAAAAGGAACCGTTAAATGAATTGGTTTGACCGCAGGTTCGAATGTGCTAGTAATCAAAACTACTTTGAAAAATGGTAAATGTTCTGGAAAATATTCTTATTTTTAAAGTTCCAATAAATTGTGATTTTGTTTTTAATAATAATCAAAAACAGGATTGGTTATTAAACAAAATAAAATATATATCTCAAAGATGGAAGACTCCTTATTATTTCTTATTTGTTAAATATGGCGGAGGAAGCAATATAAAACTCAAATTTAATATTTAAACAAAATAACAACTTTTTATTTTCTTTTAATAAATCAGCAGTGGAAAAATATCAAATGCACATATTATAGTAACATTATGTTTTATAAAATAAATACAGTTTTATATAATTAATATATTAATTGTAACATAGCAATATTTCATAAATTAATTGATAATTATATCAATTGAGTAATACAACTCTGAATTAAAGAGTGAATTATTTTCAATATAATAGAAAAATATTTCCAATATTTAATGATTAATATATAAACAGTTTTACAAATAATTATTAAACTACTTAGCTTGTTTTTCAACACGATTGTTCCAAAAGAAATGATTTTTCGTCAATTGAAAACGTTAGCTGAAGCCTTTCTCTTAAAGAGGATGTATCCGTCCTTGTTCCACACTAAAATCTTGCATTAGTTGGAAACAAAGCAATTTGAGAAATCCTTTTCTCTGGAGTTCCTTTGAACCCGTTAATTCAGGTTGATAATTAGCGTATAATTAATCAAACAAGATATTTAAAGATGGCGGATTAACACCAGCGTGGGTGAAAAAACGCAACGAACCAGCTACTGTATACGAGCTGTTCAAAATGGCCTCGCAAGGCAATGAAGATCTTTCTCGCTAAAAAGCAAAGAACAGCATCCTATGGGTCCGACCAGTGTAAGAGGAAGGACACAACGAACCAGCCACTGTATAATGGGCTGTTCAATGGCCGCGCAGGCAATAGAGTTCTCTCTCGCTTAACAAGACGAGCAGAGCAACCCGAGTTCGGTCTACATGAAGGCAGCGCCTAAAACCAACTGAGCTCGCCCGGCTTCACTAGCTGTGAAGAGGGCCCAAACGGTCACGTGATCAAAACTAGGGTTTTGATTGGTGAACGTCACACATTTTTTATGACTGTATTTTGTTCTCTCGAAAGGCTTGCTTAAAAGCGACTGGAATTCGTATTTTTCTCTAAATAAATTTCCTTTGGAACGACAAAGTATTGAATTACTGCCAGTATAATTAATTTTTTGAATGAAAAGATATCAGTTTTGTTGTGAAATTGAATCTTTTTCTAGAATATTTTAAATAAAGATATTAAAATATCCTTTACAATAGGAAAATGAAAACAAATTTCTATAATATTTTTTTGATAAATTGAAAACTTAAAACTATTTGAATTAATTTTAATTAAATTAATTAACATAAAAAAAAAGGCTGAAAACTCTTAAGTTTGAACATAACTCCCCAATTTTTGTTAAAAGATCCTCTTTTAACGAATTGAAACTAAAGTTTTAAAGTGTCTTTGACAGCTGGGTGAGTTTTGACATTTCACAGATGTTTTCAGAATATGGACTTTGTCACTTTACATATAATAAACATTTTTTTTTTTTTTTAAATGATCTTAAAACTAATTACTTAAATACTAATGGTGTTTGTTTTGGTTAAACAAAATCATTTTGTTTATCAACTTATAAACTAAATTTCTATTGGCAATGGGGCCAATTTGACAACTGGTCTTGTTATTGTTCCCAACTGGGTTTTCAACTTAACCACCCTCACGGTACCATCTTTGCCTGGAAAAACTTCCAGTACACGTCCTAACTTCCACTGGTTAGTCAGTGTATTTTTGTCTTGTATAAGAACTAATTGATTTACAACAAGGTTTACAATTTTGGTTTTACCTTTATACCGTTGTTGTAAAGTGTTTAGATAGTTATTGGACCAAGCTTTCCAAAAGCCGGCTTTTAAATTTTCTAAAAATTTAAATCTTTGATTTAATTTACAATTTCTTTCTTGACAATGTTCTAATACTGGTAATTGTACAAGAGGTTGACCAACTAGAAAATGTCCAGGTGACAAGTATTCAAGACTTTCACTGTCATCGGAGAGAGGGGTTAAAGGCCTTGAATTTAAAATCGATTCTATTTGACACAAAAGAGTTTCTAGCTCCAACAACGTTAAAAAGCTCTGTCCTACAATTCTTTTAAGGTATTGTTTACAAACACGCACAGATGATTCCCAAAGTCCACCGAAGTGAGGGCTGTAGGTGGGTACAAAAGACCAACAGATTGAATTCTCTGATAAGAACTTCATTACTTCATTATTTTTCATTTTTGAAATCAATTGGTTCAATTCCGACCTGACAACTTTGGAAGCGGAGACAAATGTTGTTCCATTGTCTGAATATATCCTTTTGGGAACCCCTCTGCGGGCAATAAATCTTTTTAAAGCATTTAAGAAACATTCTGTACTGAGATCCGTACAAACTTCGAAATGACAAGCTTTAGTGGCGAAACACACAAATGTGGAAACGTAAACCTTTTGTGGCTTGGAACCTCGTCTCAGATTTAAGTGGACCATGAATGGGCCGAAAAAGTCTACTCCTGTATTTTCAAAGGGTCGTGAAGGATTGACTCTATCACCAGGTAAATTTCCCATTAAGGGTGTGTAGGTTAGCGGCTTCTGTTTGAAGCATGTAATGCATTCACGGCAAACCTTTCTTATTAACTTTCTCCCTTGTACTATCCAAAATTTTAGTCTGAGCAAGGCCGAAATAACATTAGGGCCTGCATGTAAGTACTTTAAATGATAAGACCTAACTAATAATTTAGTTATGTAACAACTTTTCGATATTATTAAAGGATGCTTTTGGTTGTAGGGGATGTTAGCTTCTTCTAAACGACCTCCTACCCTTAACAAGTGGAATTTGTCCAAGAATGGGTTTAAAGTTAGGATGTTAGATTTTCTATCTAACGGCTCCTGATTTTCTAAGCTAGTTATTTCTGTGACAAAACTTATTTGGCTGTATTTAATCAAATTTAATAATGAATTCTCTCTATCCAAAGGACGTATAGTTTTAAAATTTTTAAACTTTTCTTTATATTCGTCAGGATATTCCCTTTTTATTTTTAAATAGATACAGAACTTTTTGAGTATTGAAAGGTGAGAAACTAATCTTTCCAATGAAGAGAATTGTGACAAATATTTATCTATTACTTCTTCTTTTTTGAGAAGTGAGTGCACAAAACTTACAACTTCTTTTTTATTTTCTTCCTCTGGGGTTTTAACCTCGTTGAGGAATTTAAATGGGGTGGGGTTTGATAAAAAGTGTGCTTTGTAACCCTTTTTCCAAAATTCTGTGTTTAAAAAATTTTCTACTGAAATCCCTCTGGTCCCCAAGTCTGCAGGGTTTTCTGCGGTTGGAACATGTGACCAGGAGTGAGGAAAATCTAAACTCTGTATTTCAGTAATCCTATTAGAAACGAAAGTTTTAAATTTGTAAGGTGGGCTGGAAATCCAGTTCAAAACTACTGTAGAGTCTGAAAGTAAATAAATGAATTCAAGTTTGATTTCAAAGGCCCTTAAGATAAATTTTATGGAGTTAACTAAAGTTAAAGCTGCGGTTAATTCTAACCTTGGAATTGTTAAAGACTTTAAAGGAGCTACCTTAAATTTTGCATAAATCAAGTTTGAGTCAATATAATTATTTTGCGAATCATATTCTACTAAATAAATTACAGCTCCATAAGCTAATTCACTAGAGTCTGCATATCCAAATAATTTAAACTTGGACAAAGTATTTTTAAATAAATATCTTTGTATTCTGAAATTCGAAATTTGTGTCATCTCTTTTCTAAAGTTTGACCACAGCTCCTGATAAGCATGGGGTACAGGATCATCCCAGTTGAGTCCTGCTTTCCACAAACTTTGAAATATGATTTTAAAAGTTATAATGCATGGTGAAATCCATCCCAATGGATCATAAATCTTGGCTAGATCTGACAAAATGTTTCTCTTTGTGAGATTCTCATTGGAAAAAGAGGTGAAATTAAAAGAAAATTGATCTGAATCTGAGAACCAAACTAAACCTAAGACTGTAGAATGGTCTCCAAAAGGAATAAATTTAGACTGAGCAGTTAAAATATTTTCTTTTTGCAAAAGATCTAAAATTAAGGGGGAATTAGAAACCCATTTGTCTAATTTAAAATGACCTTTACCTAAAACATAATTTAAATCTTTTATTAATGTTAAAAGGCTTTGTGGAGAATCACTCCCTATTAAAAAATCATCTAGATAAGTATTCTTTTTAATTATAGATTCTACTTGTGGGTACTCTGCAGAATTTTTCTCTGCTAACCAAATTAAACATCTTATCGCTAGGTAAGCCGCTGGAGCTAATCCAAATGGTAAACAACTAAACCTGTAGATGTTTATGACATCTTCCTGCATGTCTTTCCACAGAATTCTTAAATAATTCCGGTGGTCAGGATCGATTAAAATTTGAAGATACATTTTTACAATATCTGTAGTGACTACAAATTTGTAAGTGCGAAACCTGGTTAAAACTAGACGTATGTCATTCTGGAGGGTGTCACCTACCTCTAGGCAATCATTCAATGAATATTTTGAGGAAGACTTAGCTGATCCATTCAAAACTATTCTTAGGGGACTATTTTCACCCTTGTATACCCCGAAATGTGGGAGGTAAAATTGTTGATTGTTTTTTGTTTTATCATGCATAGTAAGAGGACCTACTAATTCAATAAAATTTAATTCTTTTAATGTATCGAAGTACTGAAAATATTCTTCCTTTAATAGAGGATTGCTATTTAATTTAACTTCTTGTCTTTTTAACATGGTAAGAGCTTTGTGCAGCGAGTCACCTAAAATTGGGGGATCAATTTTGAAAGGTAGTGCCACTTGTAATTGGCCACTTCCATTCTCTTTAATACTAAATTGGAATTGTAACTCTGCATTTGAAATGCTATCTGCTGCATGGTCTGGCGTCGAATCCAAGTCCATCAGCTTTAAAACATTAGAATTAATTTCTTCTAACGTTGTTGCTGCATGAGCATTTTTATTATTAAAATTAAAATCGTTTTTGTATAATGCTTCGGCCTTTCCGAAGACAATCCAACCTAACGAGGTATTCTGTGCTACAAGATTTTGATCTTGACTTTTCCTAATGTCGTTTAGCATTAATTTTGAAAATAAATCTGCTCCTATTAGGACTCCAGTGGTGTGGGGTGTATTAAACGTACCATCTGATAACGGTAACCCACTAATAAATTTAAATTGACTTCTTTTTAAAGGGACTGAAGGTATAGTCAAATTTAGGCTGTTTACAACATAGAATGGTGCATCCAATTCATAGCTATCATCGATAATTGAACCAATTTTCAAATTTACTAAACCTTTAGATGAAGTTACGTGTTGGCCTTTTAAACCTTTTACATTCAAAAGGGCGTTTTGTTTTTCTAAACCTAATTGATTAACGATTTCCTCTGAGATTAGAGAAATCTCACTTCCGGTATCAATGAAAGCACGAATGTGTACCTCACGTCCAGAAATGTCTTGTGTTTTGATGAGAGCTCGGCTTAATAACGTTGTGGATCCGTCCACTCCGCAGTGTCCTGATGTCTTGGAGGAAGACTTTGTGTCAGTTTGTTCTCCGGCCTTTTTATCCTCTGGGTCTTTTTGGACCACTCCGCCCTCCGATTTCAGTGAAGAGTTCGTTTTTGAATTACTGCAAAAATGTAAAAGTGGAGAGAGTTTAAAGCCGCAACGACAATTAAAGCGTTTACAATCATTTACATAATGAGAAGGAGAAAAACATTTTTTACACAATTTGTTTTGATTTACAAACTTTGACCTTTCTTCTAAAGAAAGCTTTTTAAATTTTTCACATTGCCACAAGCCATGCTGTTTTAAACAAAGTTTGCAACTTAGGTCTTTATTAGAAACCTGTACATTTAAAGATCTTGCACTGTTGCTTTCTTTAAATTGTACTTTTTGCTTGGTAGCATTAAAACTATGCGAATCTAAATAAGAATCTGCTTGTCTTTCTATGAAAATTAAAAGTGTGTCTAGACTCGGTATTTCGTCGTGGTTTTCTAACGTGAGTAACCAGTCCTGATGTACTTTTGCATCTAATTTGGAAGACACTAGTCTTACCAGTATGGGATTCCATTGATCAGTATTAATACTTAAATTTTTTAATTGTGCAATGGTTTGCCTAACCGTGCTGGTTAAACTTTGATAAAACCTTGAATTAGGAGATGTGATATTTTTTAAATTTAATAATTTATCTATTAAATCAAAAACAATTTTTCTATACTTATAATATTTACTTTCTAATAATTCAATGGCTACTTGGTAATTTTGATTAGTCAAATCTAAGTGCCTAATTAAGTTTAAAGGTTCCTCAGTCAAAAAACTTTTAAGTACTGAAGCTTTTGACATTGGCTGAGTGAATTATTTGAATCAATTGCTGCATCAAATTGATGTTTGAATGCAGGATAGCGTGTGTATACACCATTAAATTTTTCCAACTCAATTTTTGGAAGATTTATGTGTATGCTTTTTAGTTCAAGAATCTTCTGAACTGGTTTCTGAATCATTTGACGATTTAGCAGTTTTCAATTTAGATAATTTATCTAAGAGTTTATATTTAAGATTATTGAGCTCGCGTGAAGTTGTGGTAATTTCCGTAATTATCGGAATAATGGTTGCTTCATTTTGTAACTCGTGTTCATAAATGTATTTTAAGCTATTATCTATGTCCAAAAAGATTTGTGTTACTTTTTCTATACTATGATTGTAAGAATCTGTAGAGCTAAATTCTTTTTCCGACATAAATTCTAAAAAAATTCACTGCTCTTTAATTTTATTAAGGCCCACTTGGCTGCTACTTGTTTTATTTGCTTCTCCAGAGTCATCTTGAGATATCTATTTTATAGCTATTTATTTAATATAGTATTAGATTTGTTTTATTAACGGTCGCCACCAGAATTTATAACCAATTTTTCAAAATACTAATAACAAATTTGTTTTGAGAACTATTGCTAGATGTCTGGGGTGTGTGCTTGTCACGTGATCCAGATGTTAAGGTGTCCTGTCACCAGGTCGTCAGATGTTTGGGGGTTGGTCCTGTCACCAGGTCGCCAGTTGTTTGGGGGTCGGGATTCTTAAGGCCAATTAATTTTTCAATCAATTGACTAATATCAAAGAACGTGTTTACACCCTAAATGGACTTGCTTCCCGTGAAGTCTAGCTCAGAACGCTTTGGTTGATGCAAACAGATTCTTGGATATCAACCCCTTTGCTAAGAAGGATGTATACCGGGCCAGGAAGCGTTAGTGAAAAACCACCCTTAATAGCGCTTCGTATCCAAAGACTTCAAAAAAAAAGGAACCGTTAAATGAATTGGTTTGACCGCAGGTTCGAATAATGTGCTAGTAATCAAAACTACTTTGAAAAATGGTAAATGTTCTGGAAAATATTCTTATTTTTAAAGTTCAAATAAATTGTGATTTTGTTTTTAATAATAATCAAAAACAGGATTGGTTATTAAACAAAATAAAATATATATCTCAAAGATGGAAGACTCCTTATTATTTCTTATTTGTTAAATATGGCGGAGGAAGCAATATAAAACTCAAATTTAATATTTAAACAAAATAACAACTTTTTATTTTCTTTTAATAAATCAGCAGTGGAAAAATATCAAATGCACATATTATAGTAACATTATGTTTTATAAAATAAATACAGTTTTATATAATTAATATATTAATTGTAACATAGCAATATTTCATAAATTAATTGATAATTATATCAATTGAGTAATACAACTCTGAATTAAAGAGTGAATTATTTTCAATATAATAGAAAAATATTTCCAATATTTAATGATTAATATATAAACAGTTTTACAAATAATTATTAAACTACTTAGCTTGTTTTTCAACACGATTGTTCCAAAAGAAATGATTTTTCGTCAATTGAAAACGTTAGCTGAAGCCTTTCTCTTAAAGAGGATGTATCCGTCCTTGTTCCACACTAAAATCTTGCATTAGTTGGAAACAAAGCAATTTGAGAAATCCTTTTCTCTGGAGTTCCTTTGAACCCGTTAATTCAGGTTGATAATTAGCGTATAATTAATCAAACAAGATATTTAAAGATGGCGGATTAACACCAGCGTGGGTGAAAAAACGCAACGAACCAGCTACTGTATACGAGCTGTTCAAAATGGCCTCGCAAGGCAATGAAGATCTTTCTCGCTAAAAAGCAAAGAACAGCATCCTATGGGTCCGACCAGTGTAAGAGGAAGGACACAACGAACCAGCCACTGTATAATGGGCTGTTCAATGGCCGCGCAGGCAATAGAGTTCTCTCTCGCTTAACAAGACGAGCAGAGCAACCCGAGTTCGGTCTACATGAAGGCAGCGCCTAAAACCAACTGAGCTCGCCCGGCTTCACTAGCTGTGAAGAGGGCCCAAACGGTCACGTGATCAAAACTAGGGTTTTGATTGGTGAACGTCACACATTTTTTATGACTGTATTTTGTTCTCTCGAAAGGCTTGCTTAAAAGCGACTGGAATTCGTATTTTTCTCTAAATAAATTTCCTTTGGAACGACAAAGTATTGAATTACTGCCAGTATAATTAATTTTTTGAATGAAAAGATATCAGTTTTGTTGTGAAATTGAATCTTTTTCTAGAATATTTTAAATAAAGATATTAAAATATCCTTTACAATAGGAAAATGAAAACAAATTTCTATAATATTTTTTTTGATAAATTGAAAACTTAAAACTATTTGAATTAATTTTAATTAAATTAATTAACATAAAAAAAAGGGCTGAAAACTCTTAAGTTTGAACAAATAGTCAAAACATCAAAAATGGAATTCAATAAGGTTATTCCTCTAGTATTAGATAAGAATCGATCGTTATTTTTGATTTTAAGTCGATTCCTCCATGTCTTCAGCAATGGTTACCAATAATAATCGAAACGTCAAAAACCTAATGTAGAATTGTTATTCCTCAAGTATTAGATGAGAATCAATCGCTATTTTTGATTTTAAGTCGATTCCTCTATGTCTTCAGCAATGGTTACCAATAAAAACCGAAACGTCAAAAAATCCAATATAGAATGATTATTCCTCAAGTACTAGATGAGAATCAATCGCTATTTTTGGTTTAAAGTTGATTTCTCTATGTCTTCAGGAATGGTTACTAATAAAAACCGAAACGTCAAAAATCCAATATAGAATGGATATTTCTCAAGTATTAGATGAGAATCAATCGCTATTTTTTATTTTAAGTCGATTCCTCCATGTCTTCAGCAATGGTTACTAATAAAAACCGAAACGTCAAAAATCCAATATAGAATGATTATTCCTCAAGTACTAGATGAGAATCAATCGCTATTTTTGGTTTAAAGTCGATTTCTCTATGTCTTCAGCAATGGTTACTAATAAAAACCGAAACGTCAAAAATCCAATATAGAATGATTATTCCTCAAGTACTAGATGAGAATCAATCGCTATTTTTGGTTTAAAGTCGATTTCTCTATGTCTTCAGCAATGGTTACTAATAAAAACCGAAACGTCAAAAATCCAATATAGAATGATTATTCCTCAAGTACTAGATGAGAATCAATCGCTATTTTTGGTTTAAAGTCGATTTCTCTATGTCTTCAGCAATGGTTACTAATAAAAACCGAAACGTCAAAAATCCAATATAGAATGATTATTCCTCAAGAACTAGATAAGAATCAATCGCTATTTTTGGTTTAAAATCGATTTCTCTGTCTTCAGCAAAGGTAACGGATTAGAAAACAACGCAGTTGCTATGGTTACTCATAAAAATTCCTCCCAAATTTTTAGCATTTCACAGAGAGAAGCCTATCCATTCTTACTTAAGCAAGGCTAAATGAGCTATATTAAAACTTTCAAATGAATAAATTTTAAAGAATTTAAAAAATTAAAAAAGTACCATCTTACTCTAGAGTAAAGTACTTTAAAATATAATTTTACTAAAAACTTTATTTAACCTTTTTTGTGCTCCCCAAGGTACTTAATTAGGATATTAAATTTCATCAAAATTGGTTAAGTCATTTTCAAGATATTTAGAAAAAACTAAAAAAGTACTGAAATAAAGTACTAATGTTTGTTGGCCGATATGTACCAAAAACTAATCAGCGCTTCATTTTGTTAAACTAATGGTAGGTTTTCAATTTCATTTCAATCGGTGCAACGGTGTGGAAAAAATCGTGGGCCAAAAAAGCGATAACATCCATACATCCATACGCACGCACTAAATGAAAAAATCGCCCTTTTTGGCCTCTCGACGAGACCCCATGTAATTTTTGACAAAACCGTCACGTGTTAAAATTCAACCTATATGAATACTACAATTTGTGACTTTAATTGAATCCATGGGTTCCGTAGTCTTTACCTGAGGACCCTTTGAAGCCACGCTTGCCCCGAGAGCGATTACAATACTTTACCCATGCTTTGCATTGGATAAAGTAAAAATAGAGAGCTCTATAATAATACTATCCTGGTTCATCCGCCTAATCCTTATAAATATATATCTTCTTCAAACCATACTCGATTCTGAGCGTCAGCGATTACTGTGGAGACCTGGAGAGTATCCTCTCCATTGTAATTTTCCCGAAGACATTTTTCACATGGGTGATTTTCCATTGCCTGAAGGGATCAGATTATACCTAAATTTATCACTTTTAATAATTATTATTTTTTCAATCTATTTTTACTGACTTAGTACGTTTTGGATATTTTTATTAATAATGAAGCATGTAATTTATTAAAAATTTGCTTCTTTCCATTTTAATCAAGTAATTAATAGATTCAAATATTTCCATGGTTTCCAGCACTTCTTCCTCAGTGGATTCCAAATATTTCGAGGGCATACAGTACCTTTCCTCAGTGGATAACATTAGCTCACCAATGTGCCAACCTCATCAGTTTACACAAATGACATAGTAAAGACTTGATATATAAATTATGATAATTTGATATAAACATAATTTGAAACTTTCAAACACAAAAAGCAACATTATTCTTAAAGGCTTATATTGATATTAGTTGATAGGCAGAATTATTATTTTTTAAAGATAGCTAAGTGCAAAGCATCCGACTTTTAACGTGAGGATCTATAACTCGGTTAGGCCTTAATCCCCAAGGATTCCATTTAGCCAGTGGGTGTGTAGTAGGATAATTTTATCAAGTTTTAGTAGTGTTAGGGGAGGAGTCGGATTTTAGCCCGTCAAATGTTATTCTGCCGCATTTGAGGCCGAATTGATTCTCCTGCTCCTATATCGTCATCCGAAGGATGAACCGCGACCTAAAATCGTGTACACCTACTTCCACTTCCACTTTCATCTCCAAGTAGAAGACAATAGATGACAGTATATTATCTAATGAATTCCAAAGTAATTTCAAATAATTCCAAAGACGGTGTACACCTAATTCCAATCGCGGTTCACCCCTCGTCGTCATCAGAGTAACTATGCCGAAGCATTGATGCTACTTGCGCAGCCACCCGACTCGCTAGTTATTATTTAAATAGTTAAAGTTCTGGTTAGATATTTTAATCGATATGTGCCAAATTTTGCATAGGTGTACTGAAAGACTTACAAAAATGAGTATCGATGTAAAATTGATAGTGTCCCAAATCGAAGGAAGCTTAAAAGGCCAGAAAAAATCAATTTATATTAGCCCTCCGATAAAAGGTCATCTTTAATGGCAAAATTTACTTACCCTATTTTACTTTAATCGTGGATGTTTTTTTATTTTAAAGTTATTTTAACTATATTATAAATAAAACTTTGGATTTATACATTTTTTTTATAAAATTGATAATTTTTCAAGGTGTTTAAATTATAAAAAAATAAATAGTTTGAATGCTGGCACTTCAGAGCGAATCACATAGCGTAAATGTAGAGAATTTTGTATATTAAATAACAAAAAGCCTCTCCAAGCCAAAGAGACAAATTGAATATTAAATTTGCCAAATTAGTATCTGATTTAATTCTGAATTAGTGCTAATTATGGTAGTATAGTCAACAGGAAACTTTCCAGGAGGTTAACGTTGCTATGGGGAGAATAATTCTCTCGAGTTAACGCTAAAGTTCAGGATGCAAGCCAAGAAGAGGGGAGACTAAAACAAAGAAAGAAATAATATTAAAAAAAATAGTGCTGACATAAAAAAAAGAATTTTCATTTACACTATACATTTTGAAACATGTTTCAACTTATTATATTAAGTTTTAATAAAAAAATAATAAATTTTTAATTGAAAAAATTTTGCTTTTTAGAGAATAGCAGAGTTGTTGATTCATAAAGAGAAATCAATGAAGATGTCCCCTGGTTGATTCAAATAAACATATAGATAGATATATTATATACCAAATATAAAATATGTAACTACATATATATTTGTTTGAAATTATTGTTTCGAGGATTCGACTTTCATCATCAATCTAATTAATTAGAAATATTATATCTGTTAATTCTCATGGACTGAATTACCCGAATGGATATAGAAAATTTGTTTTGTTGTTATAGCAAGCTAGCCACATAAACGCCGATGTATATGTTTTTTTGCAAAAAGCAGAGGACATCCTCATTGATTTCTTTTATGAATCAACAACTCTGCTACTCTCGGCAAAACAAAATATTTTCAATATTATCAAACTTACTAGCTCATACCGTTCTCCGACAAAAAATTATCAAGTTGCTAAATTTGCAGAAAACGTACCCGGTTTTTTCCTTAAATTTTTGATTAGGTATTAAATTTTCGCGTTAAAATTTTTTAATGATAATATGCTCTGGTGCAGTGTTTTTCAACATTTTTTGGTTGACATCACACTAAAAATATCTGGAATTATTTGCGGCACACCTAAATATAAAAAAAAGTAAAAGTTGTATGATACAAAAAAATGAAGTAATTACAAATACTATTTCAAAGTTACAAAACCCATGCAATTTTAATTATTTATCAAAAACGCTCGCGGTACATTTGACAATCTCTCATGGCACACAGGTTGAGAAACACTGGCTTAGAGAGCCCAAAATCTAAACAGTTCTCCGCATTGAAAATACAAAAATTTTGCTACAGAACAAACTTTCTAAAACGATTTCTTTTTAATGAATTTAATTTTTCTATTGAATGATAAAAATGAAGAAAAAAGTAAAACTTTTTCACGACCAAGGATGTTGGCCAGTTAGAACAAGTATTTCATTTTACAATATTATCTGAATGTTTTGAAGTTCAATTAAATATTTGCTCTCTCTATAACGAGTATAATTTTGATCCAAGAACAAAAGAGAATTTCTAGAATAATAGAAATTAAAAAATTGAATCTTTTTAATAGTCTGAACAGGTTTTGATTTGTATTTGGCTATAAAGGATGAAGCTAGATAATTCTATCCATGCCCTTTTTAGTCATTTTTCTCGATCGGATTCTAATGAAAGAATCGCTCACCCGCACATTTATTAATTAAGAAAAAAGTGAAAAAATTTTCAAGACTTGGGTCGCTAGATAGCCGTAGTAATTAATAATAAACTTAAATTTAAATTGTTTATTTATGACTATATTATGATCTTGCATTAAAATCTCAATAAAAAATTTTCTTTTTGCATTTTTGAACCGAAACTTTTAAAGCTAGAGCAGTGATTCTCAACCTTTTTTGGTTGACGACCCCTAAAAATATCATTTTCGGCACACCTAAAAAGTGTAAAAGTTGTGTGATACAAAAAAAATTCAAGTAATTACAAATACTATTTCAAAAACCCATGCAATTTTAATTATTTTTGAAAAACGGACGCGGCACACAGGTTGAGAAACACTGCTCTGGTGAATTGATCTGAAGCTTAAAAAATGTGAAAAAAATCTAATAGTTTTTAGAATAAACAATTAATAAAATTAAAGATTTATAAACTAATGTGTACAATTTTGTTTTGTTTTCAGTTGCAAGATTACCGGTTCTTGTGTCCGAACGACACCTCCTTCGACCAAGAGAATCAGATCTGTGCTGATTGGAATGATATCGCCTGCGACACAAACACTCTTTTCTACAGCGACAATTTCGATCTTCTTCGTCTCGGTAGCAACCATCAACCATTTTATAGCACCTTTTTTTAATTATATTTCTATTTCTAAATTCAAAGACCTAATAATTTCTTGTTTGAAAGGGAATGCATTAAAAAAAAATAATAATAATTCAAGGAATGTTCATACTAAAATTAAAAAAATAATAAAATCTATTTTAAAAAGGATCGTAGGGAGTTGGACGGGAATTTAAATCAAACGTAAAGTTTTATTCTCTTCTTTAAGTGCCATATCAGGTCTCCCTGACGTTTTGGCTCCTCTCCACATATATACCTGTGCTGAGTGTGTTTAGCTGGTTTTACACAGATATACGGGACCTACTTTTTAACGCCGGTTCCGAACGGCTAGTTTGGAGAGGTTACTAGGCAATTATACTCTTGGTAGGTTGCCATTGCTTTCCAAGAGGAGGCGACTCCAAATATCTGCCGAGACTCGGTCTCAAACCAGCGTATTTCAGGCCAGCGGGCCTACACTCTAACCAGTGAACCACAGTGGCCTCATGTCAAAGTTTTATTAGATGGGCCAAACGTTTTGTCACTAATTTTTAACTTATTCAGTGGCTGAAATATTGAAACGAGACAATTAGACACCTTTTATTAATTATGTCATTTTTTTCACAATAGTACAATACTGAAAGTTTAGGCTAGTTTTTACCTCATCTGATAAACTTATTTGTCAGGTAGTTTAAAATTTGTTAAAATGTTTTTTCTTATAGTTAAAATACCTGACAAATAAGTTTATCAGATGAGGTAAAAACTAACCTAACCCTTTACTGTTGTAAAAAACATGAAATAATTAATAAAAGTGGTCTAATTGTCTTGTTTCACTATTTCAGTCACTGAAGAAGTCAAAAATCAGTGACGAAACGTTTGGCCCATCTAATTAAAATCTTTGAGTTTGATTTAAATTCTTGTCCAGCTCCCTACGATCCTTTTTAAAAAAGATTTGACCATGGATGCGAACAATGAAATAATAAATAATACCATATAACTTACCATATTTTATGTTCGTTAAATTAAAATACTTAAGAAAATCTTATTAATTTTATGTCCAAATAATATTGATTCCAAAGTTTACATGCCAATAAAATAAACTTTTATTTTATTCATAAAAATTGAGAATTCTTAAAATTTCCAAATTGTGATGAAAATTAACTAAGCAATTTTAATAAGTAATTGTTGTATTATAAAAATTAACGTCTGTATATTCTATTAAAAATTGAAATTATTTAAAATAAAAAGTTTTAAACACTGCTGGGGAGAGAGGAAGGAAGTATTTTATTTGTTTCCTTCATTGACCCCTTGAAATTCTGAAGGAGGGAAGAATCCTCCAAAACGTCGGTTTAAAAGGAAAGGAGGAAGGAATCCAATAAATTACACCTTATTTGGATATGTGTTAATTTTTTTAATTTGTCACTACCCCTGGGCTGCCTTCCATTACTTTCAATTTAAAATAAAAATTAACAGACCTAATAGAGGAGGCTTGGTCGAGACAGATACTGTTGATTTGATGATTCCCAGGATTAGGACACGAGTTATAATACATACACATTTTATTCAACTACTAGCTATAATGTGTCCTGGAAATCAGAAAATCAGCAGTCTCGTTCTCGACCAAACCCTATTTTTGTTAATCTTTATTTTAAATAATTTCTTTTTTAAACCACATGGAGTAATAAAATATACAGGTACTAATTTTTATAATATAATAATTTCTTGTTAAAATTGCTTAGTTACTCTACAAAAATTCTGAAAATTTTGAAATTCTCACACTCACATAAAGAAAATTATATTGGGATTTGCCGAAATGGGCAAGAATTCAAAAGCTAAAAATACACCTTTCACTCACTAATTAATTCTCTGGGAGATGATCAACCCGAGAACGAGTAATTTTTGAAACATTTTTAATGATGATCTCAAGAATATTTGGAAATGGACCACACATTAACCTATGAAAATTAATTGCCATTTTATTTTGTTTTCCATGACTTATCGGCTTCTCAAAATGTTTTCATATGATAATAGATTCATCTAGATTTAAAGTAAATATGTTAAATTTATTGTTTTACATTAAGTATCATTCCAATCTTTGAAAACTCTAAACACCAATTTTAATTAATCTGATTTTTTTTTTAATTTCACCTAAGACGGTCCAATCATAAAGATTCTTCCAGAATCTAGTTACTATTACAAAACCCTCAAAAATAATAATCACGAAATTGGTGAACAGATCTTATACATTTATTTGTATAAAGATAAAAATAAATTAAAATTATGAAGTTACTTTACAAAATTTTGATTCTAAAAAATTCTAAAACTATCAAATTTAAAATTAATATTAATTTATGTTTTCTTTAGATTTTAGGTCTTGATTTGGACATTAATATAATTTTATCTTTAAAATCTGTAAATACTCAACGATTTAGTTCTAGTTTAAATGTTATGAATAACAAGCACATCCAACTTTGTAGCGAAGAATTCACTATGTAATCATTATTGCACCGCTTCACTTTATCTCACCCCTTTAGAATTATTTTCAAGCTAGTAAATTATCAAATTTGACTCTATCAAAGTTTCAAAACAAAGTATTTTTATCAAAAAAATTCTTCGGGTGAAACTACCTAGATCAGGGGCTCTTAAACTACATATTTCTCTGATGTAAATCTGCAGCAAGGAAGCTTGGCTTCTTATTCAGATCCAGAGATTTTACAAACCCCCACAACTTCTCACCATCTACAAGGCCCAAATCCGCCCCTGTCTCGAATACTGCTCTCATCTATGGAGAGGAGCCTCAAAATATTCTCTTGCTACCCTTGATGCAATTCAGAAACGAGCCGTCAGGCTAATTGACGATTCTACCCTCACCGACTCCCTCGACTCGCTGGCTCATCGAAGAAATGTCTATGCCCTTTCCCTTTTCTATAGATACTATCACGGCAGGTGCTCTGATGAGATAAAATCAATAATTCCACCCAAAGCATGCTTTGCACGTATAACGCGTTTTGCCGACTCCCAACACTCTTTCGCGGTCAAATTAGAAAAGTACCAGACCACTTCATTCGCCAATACATATATCCCCATGACTTCAAGGAACTGGAACTCCCTCCCAGCCTCCATCTTTCCGAGCACTTATAATCTTCAAACCTTCAAAACCGGAGTGCATAGACACCTACGTCTACACCCTCTCACTTAATCAACTTTCTCTTCTCTTCGGTAATGCAAGGGTCTTTCGAGATCCATAGGGGCTGCATCTTTACTGGTACACCCCTTCTTGCATTCGATTGCATTAAAAAAAAAAAAAAAAAAAAAATGGATTACTTTGAGAATCCTGAAATTTTGACCGAACACTTTGTTTATTTTAAAGAATAGGCAATAACACATAATCAATCAAATTAAAAAAAAACTTGTTTCATTTAGTTATTTTAAGTCATAACTTATCCCTCAAATTAGTATTGTCAAAATTTCAAAAAAAATGCATTGTTTTTTGGCGGAATACAGTTTGGGAAACCCTGACCTACATAGATAATACATTTAATGAGATATCCTCATCGGAATGCATAGCGTTTTCACCCCTAATTCTGGCTCAGTCGTTTTCAAGTGCTTGTGAAGGGGTAAAGATATAGACCCAAAGGAGTACTTGAAAACCACACCAGAATTAGATCTGGAAACATTATGCAATCTCACAATAATATTTCATGAAGCTTTAAAATAAATTATTGACATTACCTCTTTAAAGCAAACTCCATGGTAGTATCTGCGAAAAAAATTGAAAATTGTGTAGTGGTTCTCCTACAAAACATAAAAAAAAATATTATTTGAAAATATTTGCTGTTCTTGGGGTCAATATTCTACATCTACCTTCTTTGTTTCGAAGCCATGAATTATGTCTGCCCCCTCCTCTGGCCACATGTATCTGTCATGATAAATATCAGTCGCATAAGGATAACTTAGTTAAAACAATTTCATCATGTAAGCATCATATTAATTGAGTATTCTGCTGCATTCAGATTGACGTTTAATATTCTGATCATTGCTAGAGTGATTTCTTGATAAGGGAAAATATTTTGTTTAAAAAAACCACATGCATGCCAACATGAGATCACGTATAAGATTAACATGTAAATTTTGGAATAATTTGAGCACTAGAATAAGACTAATATTTATTTTCAGAAAGAAAACCATGTTTTGCATGTAGTCTTGCACTGAATGATGTTTATGTTACCTAGGTCGAGGTGAACTCTTCACGGACTGTCTTAATTAATTTGTCTTTTCACACACTCTTTTCAGTAAATATGTAAAGCACAGTGGGTTTGTATTTTTGAAACTGCAATTATTACAAAACGAATAAGTTAATGATAATTTGAGGTAAAATAAATCAACTTGCCGATAGTAGCAAATGCCATGAGCCTAGTACTTATCATAGAAGAAAAGACCAGTTCGAGTTACTAGACGTTTCGATTCTTACCTGAAAATAAAAATAATACATACATTTAATAATAAAATTAGAAATAATAATTATTATTTAGTATTTTTCGATGTACTGAACATTTCTAAATTTATTTTCTCCTCTCTTTTCATCTAAGATTTAGAAAGAAACACCACTTGTTTCGAAAAAATAGATATTTATTGGCTCTTAGTGACTGTAGGTAGTTTTTTTTGTGGTGAAGCGGGTAATCTGCCTTCTTTTTGAATTTTGCCTTAAAGGGTTTAAAGCTATTGAGGTTCTAGAGAAGAAGAGAGTCGCATCTTTTAGTATCTTCCTTTCGGCCTTCCCAATCAATAACCTTATCATAACTTAAAAAAATTATAATAATAAGTAATCCATGGCAAAATGGGTGGTCTAACTGAATAAATATTTTCATGACTACCAAATATAAAAATGCAGTGTCGTTAGTAGTAGATTTAAGATTTTTAAAGAAAATGTAATGTTGTGTTATGAACCATTTTTATTATATATCAGAAGGGTTATAATATTAATCCTTAGTAGTTAATATACCTAGTAGTCTCGTGATTTTCTTTAGAAATTTTAATTGTATTACTATCGGTAATTTGAATTTTTATATTCTAAAAATTAGGAATAGTAATTTCAGTGTTATTCGATTTTTGAGAATTTTCTTAAATCGAAACCTTTAAAATATTCTAGTTAAAATAAATCATTTTACTGTATGTTTAGATTTAGAATCACCCGACCGTAAAATTCTTTAGCGATGAAAATTAAATATTTGAGTAAAAAATGTTTACGCATTAAATGTATATAAATTTCATATTTGGTCCACCTCGGAAGTCAACACGATTGTATTTTTGGCATTCGGTTCAATTTCCGGAGGAGTGACTATAATAACCCTTCTGAAATAGAATAAAAATTATCCATCACACCTCGGATTTATTAGTTGGAAAACCTCTCTTGATTTTCTTTGGATGACTACCATAGCCTCACACAAAAAACAGAAAGATAAATGACGTAACTAAAATATATATAAATTACAGAGTAATAAATAAAATAAATTATCTTTTTAAATAATAGGAGCTATACAACAGGTATAGGCTTCGGGAAGGAGGGATGATTAAACCCCTCTCCTGACTAGAATCCATCATAGAATTTTCTATTAAGAAGTTATAGATATACGTAAACGTCCAAGACAATGTGAAAAATTACATTAATCTTCTAGTTACACCACCGGAGGTCAAACCCAGGAATTCTCAAGCCACCGAAGATTGAACATTATTTAAAACTTTTTGCTAGATTAGTTCATTACCTATTTACTGCCGCACTGAATGTAAATTTGTTTATTTTTTATCAAGAGATTATATATAGATTTGAAATTAGATAAAATTTGATATTGAATAATGGTAGAGAATGTATATTTTATAATTTTAAGCATGTTACTATTGTACTGTTGAATTGTTGAATTTTCTTAGCACGTATCTTCTGTCCTTTATATTAACTCTGGGTTTCCTCGCATGTATGTATTTCCTAACACACTATATGGGGCCGTTTGCTCAGGGGCAGAACCACGAAAAACGGGGATCAAACCAACCCCGATCCCCTTAGGCCCATCCCGGGCACCTCATCTAGCACCAGCAAGGTCAAGAATCCGCGACGACGACGAGGAGGACGAATTCTACCTGCAAAGGAGTGAGACTGGCGACAGAAGAAATCATGGAAAAGACCTCCTCAGGTACTCGAAACCTTAGAAATCTTCTTCCTTTAATAAATATAATTTATGTTCAGAAAATTATCTCTTCATTATTATCGTAGATACTAGTTATTAGATATTATCATCCTCGGTTTAGATTAAAGATGTGTGAATTATCCTTTCATGGGGCTAATTTTAACTAGTTTAGCGATATTGAAACTTTGTTCTTTATAATTAATTACGTTTTTGTATTTTTTGGAACCCCTCAGAAAAATACCAATGGGATTAAAGTGTAAATACCGTAAAATTATAAAATTAGACAAGATATTGATTTTTACTTCAATAAACCAGTGTTAAGAAATAATAAATTATAAATAAAAAATGGACCAGTGTATAAGCGTTTTGTTATTTTTTCTTTTGTTAATCTTTTTTTTTAAAATTTCGACATTCCCTTGCATGCAGAACTCTTGAAGAGATTGTACGGTTCCACATAACACAAGTAGAAAAGTAAAAGTCCGCTAAACTAGTACAACTGAAGACATTTTAAATGATAATTTGAATAAATAAATAAATAAATAAAAAAATTGAATGTAATTGAATTGAAATTAGTAGACAAGGAAAATTCCGTCAATTTTATTTTTAATGAATTTATTAATCAATTTCAGGGGAAGCAGTAGTGGAAATTTCTTCACTGGTAAAGATGAGGATGATTATTCCAAGGGAAGCGAAAATCAACGATCGAAGCCAAATACCGATAGCAACTCGGACCGAAAGAAAGTTAAAAAACTGCGTAAAAGGCCCAACAGCTTAGCTGATGAACCAGAACCTGTTCAAGAAAATAATAATTATAACAATAATAATAACAACAACAATTATAATCAAAATAATAATTTTAACTCCAGGAGACAGGGTAGCAGATTTAATAATAATCAAAATCAACAAAGCACACCACAACAATATGACACAACGAAAAACACTCAGCGTTATAACAACAATCAAAATCAATTTGATCAAACTAGCACAGCTGCCCCTGCTCCGACCAACAACAATAATTATAGGAATCCAACTTATAACTCTCAAACGACTACAAAACCCACATCCGTTTCATATAATACCATCAACCGTCAAAATAACCCAACCACAATCGGTTTCGAAAACAATAATGCCAATCAATACAACAGTCCTTCTTCAGTCTCTCCATCTACCATAAATAATAGTAACCGTAGAAGTCAAAATTATGATCAACAAAGACAAAATTATAATACCCAGAGTACAACAAGAAATTATCCAACTACCTCTGCTCCGACAAACTATAACAACAATAATAATAATAATAGAATTACAAATCAAAATTATAATAATCCAAGCACAACCAACAATTTAAACAACCCTACCACATATGCACCAGCAACATTTAAATCAAATAATAACAATCGTTTCTCAAATTATGAAACAACTAAAAATGTTAACGCCCCCACCACCGCGGAACCCGCTTCCAATTATGACAATTACAACAACAACAACAATAATAATAATAATAATAATAATAATAGATATTCGAATCAAAATTATGAATCCAATCGTCAAAGTTATAATCCATCAACAACAACTAATAACAATTATAATCCTTCTACTTCAGCCCCTACAACTAGCTACAATAACAATTATAATAATAATCGATTTACAAATCAACAATATGATTCTAAAAAACAAACAAATAATAACGCCTCTACAATTAACTACAATCCAACAACCACTAGTGTGCCTTCAACCAATTATAATAATAATAATAATCGATACACAAATCAAAACTATGATTCCTCTAGACAAAATTACAATAGTCCTACAACTCGATCTCCTAGTACAAATTATGACAATTATAATACCAATAATAATAGAAATTATGATACGAGACAAAGCTATAACAATCAAGGAACAACCAAGAATAGCGCTCCCACCACTTATTCGCCATCTACCCAAAATAATTACAATGCAAGAAACGGTGCCAATTATAATACCCCAACTACTTTAGCTCCTACTAATTATAACAATAACTATAATAATCAAAATTATGATTTTAGTAAATCTAATAGTAACGGTCCAACAACCTATTCTCCCAATGCATATAGAAATGGCAATAGACAATCCACGACGCAAAACTATTACAATGAAGCAAGTAGTACTCAAAACCCTTCCTCAAATTACAATAACAATCAAAGAAGTTATAACCCAACAACATTTAGCCCATCAACCATTAACAACATTAACAACCGATTTTCAAATAACGGTTACAGTTCAACAGAAAATTATAGCGAAACTGTCTCCGGAGCTCCCAATCGACATTTTGAAGCAACCAGAAATTTATATAACACAAATAGTCAAAGAAATTCTCCATCAGCACCCGCCGCAACTTCCACGACATTTCTTGACTCTACCGGATTTACACTAAGCTCACCAGCACCATTCAGGGCTCAAGCAGAACAGGAAGAAACCCTCAAAACCGCCCATAGCACTAATTTCCAACCTAGTCGGGTTAATAGTTTAATTCGTCAACAACAACAACAAAATCAACAATCACAGCAACAACAGCCACAAGCTCAACCAGCAAAATCGACTTCCGTTCCGACTCAACCCCAAACATCTCCATCCAAATCAACAGTTCCCTCCAAAAGTGCTAGCAAAACAACAACAGCGCCTGTAAAATCGTCCGTTCCTTCAGAATCAACAAAGGGTAAAGGAAAGCCAATCGAACAATATGACTATGCCTATTATGACGATGCAGGTGGCAACATTGAATATGACGCTTATGACCCTGTGGCCTCCCATCATTTCGGCAAAGCAAAAGAATCGCTCAAAGTGTAAATGACAATTTATTTTAAGAAATTCTTTTAAAGACTTAATTACTATTGTGTCTTGTGTTCAATCAAAACGAAAAATTAAATAAGAGGAATTATTTGAGATTTTTATTTTATTTAATCTATTTAATATGGATTGCAAAAAATTCTTATATTAAAAATTGATCTAATGAATCAAAATTTGAGCTCAATGTGACATATATAAAATAATTTATATAATAAATTCTACTAATAAAGTATGGGCAGAGATGTAACGTAGGGCCCACAGAGCCTGCAGCCAAGGGAAGGAGGCCGTGGTAAATGTTATTGTTAATTACATAATTGTAAGGGGCCTTATACGTATTTTTTTTTGGGGGGGGGGGCGGCGAAATTTGACGCTATGCAAGAGGTGGGCCATGACAACATTATGATTTTGAATATGAAATATAATTTAAATTTTTATTTATTTTTAGAGAGTATTGTAAATAAAATTTCAATATGAGAATATTACATATCTAATTATTTTTTAAGTCAAAACTTCAGTTTTGCAGATAAGGCATTCCGGAATACACAATATTGAATAGTATAATCTTTTTATTAAATAACTTTTGGCCACTATTATTAAAAATTAATTCAGCCAAGAGTACATTATATTTCAGTTCATTTTCATCCAGTATGTGAGTTTGATTTCCTCATAATTGTAATTGTCACTATAGTCTAATAATCAATAAATTCCCAGGCCCACTTTGTATAAGTAAACTAGAAATTTTAATTATCTTTAAGCTCATTGAGTTCAGATGATCATAGGGTATTAAATATTTGCAAAAGTCGAGGTAGTCAAAAAATTGATAATGAAATAAAAAAAATTATAATTTAGTCTGTTTTCAAGTTGAAAAATTTAAATTTATCAAAACAAAATTTGAAATTAAACAGATCGACTTTTTTAAAAAATGTGATAATTAAGTAGAATAAACTCTCATTTTGTTCTTCTCTGCTTTGAAATATGTAAAAATATTTAAATGGCATAAATCTTGAAATGCAGATTTTTAGCTCAAACTACAAAAAAAACGTATTTCCGGAAGAAACAGATTCATTTGCAACCATTGTCTGTTTATGATAAGAATCTTTCTCGTCCTGAAAAACGCATTTTTGATAGTTTAAAACGTAATTCTAATATATTTCAAGAATTATTATAACGAATTCACTCATAATTATAATTCATTAAAAAAAAAATTAGCGATTACGTGAAGTTGGATTCTGAATATATTATTACATCATTTTTGAAATAAGAAAGGAAAGTGTTTTGTTCCGAGTCCTATTGTGAGAGTGAGAAATGAGGGGACTATTGTTTATTTCCATTGAGAAGATTCACTCGCTGAAGAGTTCGCAGCTCAAACTACACACAATTTTATAGATCGTGACCTAGATTTACATTTCGTCTAATTCAAAAAATACTCGAGTTTAAAGTTTTTTATGTAATAACATAATTTTAATTTATAGAAATTAGAAACGATAAAATTGTTGAAATGTTTTTGTTTTGACGAGAGTAGCAGAGTTGTTGATTCACAAAGAGAACAAAGAGGTTGTCCTCTGCTTGATGCAAATAAACATACACACATATATATCGAAATTATATATCTGTATAAATATATTATTTATTTGTTTGAGATTATACCATAGTATCGAAGACTTGGTCTTCATCTTCAGTCTTTTTTGATTATAAATATTATTTTATATGGGGTCAATACCGTATGGATAATGAAAATTTTCGATCTTTACTTAGCTGGGAGACAGTTAAAATTTTTATTTTTATTTTAACTGTCTCCCAGCTAAGTAGTAGGTCCATACGGTATTGACTCCATGAAGAATAATAGTTATAATTAAAAAAGACTGATGATGAAGACCAAGTCTTCGAAACTATAGTCTCAAACAAATAAATAATATATATATATATACAGATATATAATTTCGAAATATATGTGTGTATGTTTGTTTGCATCAAGCAGAGGACAACCTCTTTATTTCTCTTTGTGGATAAAATTGTTTGTTGTTTGACAAAAAATGCAACTGATAAAGTGTAAATAGGAATTGTTTTTTTATTTTCTTAACTATTATCTATAATTTTGAATTTGTCTTTCTTAAACTAGATAGATATATTTAATAAATTATTTCGTTTTATTTTTTACAATTAAAGCTTGATTATGAGAGAATTTCTTTTTTTTTCAAACGATGCATTTTTTATAAACAGTTCTAGTATGAATAAATGTATGCCTTGTATTAAAATATAATATTATATATTATTGTATATACAAAATTTTTAATTCTTTTTCAAAAAAAAAAAAAAAATATTATTAATAATAAAAATAATTGTGATGTAAAAAAATATTATGAGAACTAAATGTAAAATGTTAATTGTGAGCTATTGTTTTTTTTCTTTTGATATTGTCTCTGTTGATATGAAATAAATTTGTTTCAAATTTTTAATTTTAACTATAATCCTCATTTCTTCCCTTTTCCTTTTATTTTTGACCATTTTAAAATAGTTAATAATTTTCCTTTTAATTGAAAAGTTTTTGTTTTGCCGAGAGTTGCAGAGTTGTTGATTAACAAAGAGAATTTTGAGGCTTCTATTTTTAGAGGGTGGAAGCTTACCAATACATAATACCTATATCTCACTAGTTAAAGAATAATAGATAATGATTTTTAACATTGTATATATTATAAATTACAGTTAATAGGTGGACGAACCCACAGAGCGTAAACCAATCTACATCCCAGCTAATCTTAATTAACTTTTTATTTCTAGTTTTAGAAGCAGCCAAAATATGGTCCTCGAGCTGAGACTTTTCTATATTAATACCATTTGATAACTATAAATTGTTTTGTGCCAACTAATTACTCCTAAAATATGGAATTGAAATTCAAATTCTTAATAATTTAAGCTAATCATGCTTTGAAGCGCTTTTTTGTGAATTTTGTGATGTGCAAGGTGCTTCTTCGACAAAAGAAATATCGAATAATATAAAAGTGATTTATATAAAATTGAAACTGTATATCAGTAACAAGTGTGGAAAAAAATAATTTTCCTATTAATGGAAGCATGAATGGAAATAAAAATAAAATTGAGAAAATGATTTTAAAAACATAGGCACTGTCATTATTAGTCTCTAGAAAAGGTGCATTTTGTGCGCGAAAGTAAGTATTCACAAATTTTCATTATCAATAAATAAAATTTTTCAAAATATTTTAAAATAAGACAAAAAGCAAAATAAAAAAAAAAACGGAACAATTAAATTGAATTAGGAATTTGTCAAGAGTACCTTCCTCATCGAGTGATGTCATTTGATAAGAATATTTGTTAGTGGAACTTTAAAAAAAAATGGTTAGTTATACTAATAGTAGACATTTCCTTAGTATATTTAAATTAGAACGGAAATTATTATTTTCTATCAAATAAATAAACGACGTTTTGGTCCTTACTTTTAGAGTGTTGAAAATGCAGCAAGAATCATTCCCAAAGAGAAACAAAGAGGTTGTCCTCTGCTTGATTCAAATAAACATACACACATATATATCGAAATTATATATCTGTATATATATATTATTTATTTGTTTGAGACTATAGTTTCGAAGACTTGGTCTTCATCATCAGTCTTTTTAATTATAAATATTATTTTTCACGGGGTCAATACCGAAAACCTGAAAATTTTTGATCTTTACTTAGCTGGAAGCCAGTTAAAATTAAAAAACAAGTCTTCGAAATGATAGTCTCAAACAAATAAATAATATATATACAGATATATAATTTCGATATATATGTGTGTATGTTTATTTGCATCAAGCAGAGGACAACCTCTTTGTTTCTCTTTGTGAATTTCTCTTTTAATCTGTTTTTGTTATTCAATATATTATATATATATAATATAACAATCTTAGATCTAAAATGTACAATCTCACGGAAGAAAGTCTTTTTCATTATTATTGTTTTGAAATAAAATAAATGAATATATTTTGTGTTCATATATCCGTGGAATGATATATTTTGATATAAAATAAACATATTGAAATGAATAATATGCAATTCCGCTTTAAATTTAATATTATTTTTTAAGATTCAGATTTAGGCCAGGGGTGGATAATCTTTTTATGTTGAAAGTTAGCTCAAATCTAATAAAATGGCGTTCAAAAGCTCAAATTAGTTACAATTGTAAATTATTTAGTAAACTGCTTTGAATTTAAACAATATAGTAAAAAACTGATCATTAAAAGTCCGGAAGCATTTACCATCTTCGTATTATACAGGGTGGGACATAAAGATCTACCACATTTTGAAGAGGTATAAAAAAATGAAAAAATTTAACTAGAAAAAAATTAAATATAGATATTTTTGAAAAGAACATAAAATAATGTTTTTTAAATGTGTTTTAAAGATTATATCAGACAAAAAAAGGGGGGGTGTCAAAAATGAAAGTTCTAATTTAATTGAAAATTTTGTTTTGCCGAGAGTAGCAGAGTTTTTGATTCACAAAGAGAAACAATTTAATTTTAACTGGCTCCCACCTAATTAAAGATTGAAAATTTTCAATATCCATAAGGTATTGATCCCATAAAAAATAATATTTATAATTAAAAAAGACTGAAGACCAAATCTTCGAAACTATAGTCTCAAACAAATAAATAATATATATACAGATATATAATTTCGATATATAGGTATGTGTGTATGTTTATTTGCATCAATCAGAGGACAACCTCTTTGTTTCTCTTTGTATACAAAATTTGGTTAGTTTTTGCATTACTAACCTTCTAGGGGTCCACACAATATGTATACAAAATTTGGTTGAGTTTGGTCAAAAGGGCTAGAATTTTCATTTTTGACCCCCCCCCCCTCTTTTGTCTGATAATGTTTAAAACGCATTAAAAAAAATATATATTTTATGTTCTTTTCAAAAATATATTCAGTTTTTTCCTAGCTAAATTTTTTCATTTTTTTATACCTCTTCAAAATGTGGTAAATCTTTATGACCCACCAGTATATACATAAATTACATTATTTATTTATTGCAGTGGGTTAATGGAGATATCAGGCAAAGTGGGATGCACCGGGTTCAATAAAACTCCCAGAATAAGACGTTCCCGCTTAAATTTTATTGGGCGATCCTCAGTTATTGGGAATTATACACATATTGCAATAAGAACATGTGATCTAAACTAGTTTCCTCAACAATAAGAATTTAACCTTCATTTGGCTTGCGCCCAAGGTTCATCTCGGAAGTAAAATCCCAAAAGAATGGCCTTGGCTCATCCTGCGAAATTAGCCTTAAGGGGCCGTCCATAAATTACGTCTCCCAATAAGGGAGGAGGGGATCTCAGATTTGTGAAAAATGTGACAGGGTGCCTGGGGATCTTAAAAATTCTGATGTCACAAAAGTCAAATTAAAAATTTTCAAATATATTTTGTAGATTTCATGAATAAAGTTAAACTTAAAATATATTAAATCCCTTTAGCTGAGTTTAATTTATAAAAAAAAAACTTTTACAATTATTAAATTATAGAGTATAAAAGTGGTAGTGTGACGTCACAATACAGAGGGGCTCAATGAAAATTGATAGAATGTGACACAGGGGGAGAGGGGGTCTAAAAATCTTGAAATTCGTTTGGCATAATTTATGGACGGCCCTTAAGGTAAGAAGCCATAGAAAGAAAACAGGTCTTAGATCATGATTAGGTGAATCGCAAAAATTAAGGATAGTGGCCAACAGGAGTGAATCGTGTAATTTTTTCTTTTTGCTCAAATTCAAAAAAGTAGTTGTGGATAATCTAAGTTAAAAAAAAACAACCAAATAATAAACATAATTTTTCGAAAAAGAATTATGGCCATAGTAAGATATACACGTTTAATTTTTGACAAAAGGTTCATCCTTTTGGGAGTTAAACCCAAGGAAAAATTGGTATCCGGATAGTTGGCATGATCCTAGAGATTAAATCCTTCTCATCAGTGGCGTAAATAAAATTTGGAGGACCGTGTTGCCGGATGGTCGAATGCCCCCTGCCTCGGTTTTTTATACTATTTTAGGTAAGTTGAAAAATTAAATCGGTAAATTGAATTTAATTCTTAACTATAATACTAAGATAAAAATTATTTGATTTTTAAAAAATTGAATTAAATATGTATTATTTAATAAATATTTAGAGCCTAAAGATGCAACCAACAATACAGGTCGTTCCTGTGGAATGCACACTTGTCACTTGCAGGCGACATTATGTCAATGACTAATATACAGGATAGACTGAATAAATTAACCACTTAGCCAATCCTATAGCTTTTAGCGGATACTAAATTATTTAATTATTAACGTTTGTGCACATAGATATTTATTTAACAAATAATTTTCTGAGGTTTAATCGACAAACTCATTATTTACGTAAGAACTTTCAAGGAACCACTCGTTAGTAAAATTCTTTGTGAGTCTATATTAGAATAAAATTTCACTGTTTTACAAATATGTGATGAAGGAATAAGTTTCTAAGGCTGAGTCTCTCTCTCTCGATAAGCAAATCTGGCGCTCGGGTTCGATTCCCGAGGAAATCGTGGCTCCTTCGTTTGAACTTATATAATTTTCATCCAAAGGACCTTTTTTCAATTAAATAGTGTTTATTGCACGACATAGATTGACTAGAATTTAAAAAGTTATACCATCGAAAGAATGAACTTTTTTGAAATTCAAGACACTTCACTTCTGTTTTTACTTTACCATACAGGATATGGTCAAGTATTGTAATCGTGCATGAAAAAAGTGTTTTTCCTTCTTTTTTTGGAAATATCTCAAAAACGCTTGAAACTATTTTGATTAAAAAAATTTAGTGAAACCATGGCATTTCGGTCTACAAAAAAGCCCTAATAAGTTAACATCGAAATAATTATATTTTTTGAGATAATAATTGTTTTGTCAAAATGTCTGTTAGTTTGTCTTTTAGTCTATGCGATACCAAATTTCTATGGACGAACTAGCTCAAAAACTAGTGTGAATGTCGAAACCAAAGTTCACACGTAGTTTTGACCCTTTGAAATTAAGCGCTAATTAGATTTTGATGCATATCGACCCAGGTGGAGGGAGGGGAGTTAAAAATTAAAAATCTAGGCCATTTGAGCAAACTCAACCAAATTTTGTATATATAATCAGTGGGACCCCAGAAGTCTAAAAATGCAAAAACTAATTCCCTACATGATTATAAATAATTTTATTAAATATTAAATATATGTGAGGGGCCAGGTTGTATGGTAAAGTCAAGTGGATGGCCACATCAGAACACGACAGCTTATTTTATTATATAACGAAAATTTAGATATATTGTATATTGTTAGATTAACAGACAACACCCGCTTTGATTTATTCCTTAAAATAAACAACCCTGCTATTCTCGAAAAAATAACTTTAATTTTATTGATTAGAAAAAACTAAATATCTCCTCAAGTATATCTCTCATTTAGTCATCCAATAATGCCTTAAGCCTAATAAACTCATTGTTTTTAATATCTAAAAGAAAAAATAGTGTTTCAAGCTCATCAGTTTCACATATAAAGACAGTCACACACATCACAGCCTGGATCTTCCAGCCGAGTTACAAACTACATGTATTTTGGAAAATAAATTTTACGGACCTGGTACACTGTGATGAAATTTTAACGAAATAATTACGTGATATTTGTATTCACAAAGGACCAGATTTTTTCCAAAATAAAAATTGTGACTTCTCGGAAATTTCCACAAGTTTTCCTGATCTAAGAGCTAAAATAGAAACTAGAAACTTGAGTAGAAATGATTTCACTCACAAATTGATGAATGATGAGTGTGTGGAAAGAAAATGGTCCCTAAATTCGCCGTCGATTAGCAACTATTATGGGGCTCAGCACCAAAATTCAAAGAGTGGTTTCTTGTGAAAACCTAATAAGCATAATTCACTTTTCTGCCAAATTGTAAAAATTGCCTATATTTGACGATGGATTGTGGCTAAACGGCTGAACTGATTTTAACTTTTAAGTACGTTTTTTTAATTTTTTTATTTAATTATTGTCACCGGAAACACAGCCCATTTAGACAGCACATCTATAAGGTGTTAGTAGGGTTAGTGAGAGAGCCGAGTTTTAGCCTCCCACTTGAACATCGTCATCATCGAAGCTGAAGCGGGCCCAGCGCCTTAGCCACCTCAGACAACCCGACTCCCCTTTAAGTACGTTATTAGACGCGAAATTGTATGCTCTTTCATTTTTGTAAGATTGAAATTTTCTGTAGGACGCATGGTAATAATAATAATGGTTATGAGCGAAAATCTTTAAAAAAAAATCTAAAATTTTCGTGGTTTTTAGGCTCTGAAAAATTTAGCTCGAGCCAGAAACTCACAAGCTCATATAACTCCAATTCCAAAACAAAGCGCTGAGAGTAATCGCTGATGCCCCAGAGAGGTAAGTACCAAACACGACTATACTAAAAGACATAGAAATAACTTCCGTCAAAGACGAAATAAGAGAACACAGCCACAAGTACCTAAACAAACTAACTCACCACCCAAATGAGTATGCTCAAGACATAATAAATACATTACCACCAACAAGATTAAAAAGATATAGAACAATCAACCTACCACAACGCTTCACGTGACCATGCCAAACCTTCTTGAAACCAATAAATCCCACCTTAATGATAAGTCAATGGAAATATCATTAAAATCATGGTAAATCATGTCATTTTTCATTAAACCTGTAAAGAAGCTTATTGCCCGCTTGGGCAGATTGCTGATGTACCCTTGGAGACTAATATATATATATATATATATATACTCTTATTAAACGAGCAAAAATTGTATATTTACCATATTTGTTTGTATCTTGGTTCTATTTTGAAAACGACTCTACCGATTTTGATGAAATTCACGAGTTAGGGGGTTTTTGGGGTGACAATTCGATCTGTCACGGTCTTATCTTCGAGAAAATTGTTTTTGATGGGTTTTTTCGTAATCAAATTAATTATACTCAGGTAGACAAATCCCATTCTTAGGGTTTAAAAAAAAAGGTTTCCCTTTTCCTTTTGTGCTCAGCCAGACAATGGGTCGGGTAAATCCTTTATTCTCAAAGGCCTTGAAGAAGTATTGTGATTGTGGTTTAAAACATATTTTGTTCAACCTAAGCGTTAGAAATATTAATAAACGTTTTATAATTGTTTTTATAAAGAATTTTATTTATTTAATAGAATAAAAAATAATCAAGAATTTATTTAAAAATATATTTCGCATAAGCAGGTCTCAATTTTCTGAAAAAACAACACATTTTGATAAGTTTTATTTATTAACAATTGGATGAATAAAAATGAATCATATGGTTGAATCAAAACAGGTGCAGGAGGTGCGGTGCAGTGGTGGGGGATCCCGGGGTAGGGCGAGGTTTCGGGGGTTGGGTCAAGCGGGGTGAGGGGGGTGTACAGTGGGCGAATACTATATATATTTGTATTTTTTTAATTTGAAAACAGCTCTCAAATAAAAATCGACCTTTTTATCAGAATTTTAAATTAAAAATAATATTAAAATAAAGGTTTTAACTGAAGGAAGAAGTTACCGAGCATCGCTCGGTGCCTCCAGGTACTATAATTCTTATTTGGAATACCTAACTTTGATTAAAATTATTTCCAGCTTGTGTATATTTATTGGCCAGTAGAAGTCTATTTTGCATGGGCTATAAAATTTATCAAATATTTTTTTCATTTTCATCTGTTAATTTTTTCATTTCATTTTTTCCTTGTCGTGGGGGGGGGGTTAAGGGGGCTTCAGCCCCCCGATGCATTACGCCACTGAGTGTGTGTATAGGTATTTGATGTAGGAGCCAAATTATAGTCGGTCCGCAAAAAAAAAAAAAAAAAAAAATTTAAATTTTAGTTTTAAATCAAATTTCTTTTAATATTATTTTTGATAAAAAAAAAACATTTATTTGTATTTAAAATTTTAAATTCGACGTTCACATTATATTGATTTTCAAATTTTGTCTTTAGTTATCTTTTGTTCCGAAGAGGGCAGCACCTGCTTGACAGAAAGTGACATTTCTTGAAAAGTATCTTAAAAGGTTAGGTTCGGCAGACGAACATTTCTATTGGATTTTTCTCCAAAGTTGACTCATAGATAAATGATCTGATTTTGACACGAAAATATGTCTTTTTTATTGCAACCTGATATCCTTAGATATGCCTGTACTTGTGGCAAATTAAAACCATTATCACGAATATATTTTTGCCGGCATTGTCTTAAAATCAGATGCGGTTATTGTGTCTGTCATGAGGTAAAGTAAAACCAATTTCTTATTTATGATGTTTGATAGCCGTTTTATATAAAATAAACTTTAGAAGATAGGTATTCACTTAAAACAAAAACCATTAGTCCTAAGATCAATTAATCTTAAGGTCAAAGTTTCGATACCTCATTCTATCTTTACTAGAACATAGAAAGCTGTCAGAGAATGGTTATCACATTCAGTTTTATCATTAGATAGACACTGAAGTATTCTCATAATTGAGATATAATCAGATGCTCGTTTTAAGATTTTGTATAATATCTTTACTGAATGTGACATACTTTCTTGAACGGCTTTGAAAAAAGGGGACTAAATGATTCTTTCCGGTTTTACTTTCTATGTTAAAATGAGAAAAGATTTTATTTCCGACATTCTGATACTAATTCTGAGGTGATTTTAAATGAATCACTATTAATGAAATGAATCTGGGTCGCTTCTCTAACACAGTGTTCCGCAAAGTGTACCCCGCGGCACACTGGTGTACCGTGGTTATTAGTTGGTGTACCGCTGAAAAACGTCAAGTTTTATTAAAATAATGCACCTAGACATAGCTGAGAGTTATGCGAGCAGCCTTGTCAACGATTGCTCCAAATTTTGATCGCCTGTGCTCAATTTTTTTGTTGTACCTCTAAAATTTCTTGATTTGGTAGGTGTACCTTGAACACAAAAAGTTTGCGGAACACTGCTCTAACACATTTCGAAAAAATCACACAAAACTGTTTTGAATGTGAAATTTTTACAATTCATGACTGCTTTTTTATATATTTAATTTATCTTCCCAATTTTCCAGTTAATTTACTTGGCTTCTAGTTCGCAAGCCATTTTCAAGATCCGAGAAAATTTTCTAATTTACTAATATAAAATTATTTATAATCATGTAGGGGGTTAGTTTTTGCATTTTTAGACTTCCTAGGGGTCCTCTGATTATGTATACAAAATTTGGTTGAATTTGGTTCATAGGCCTATATTTTCATTTTATGGCCCTATACCCATTTTGGGTGGTTAGTTTTTGCATTTTTAGACTTCTGGGGCTCCACTGATTATGTATACAAAATTTGGTTGTGTTTGCTTAAATGACCTAGATTTTTAATTTTTTACCCCCTCCCCTCCGCCCCCTTAATTTTGGGTCGATATGCACCAAAATCTAATAAACTCTTAATCTCAATGGACCAAAACTACGTGTAAAATTTGGTTTTGATATGCACACTAGCTTTTGAGCTAGCTCGTCCACAAAAATTTGGTAACGCATAGACTAACAAACCAGGCTAACAGACTAACAAACATTTTGACAAAACAGTAATTATCTCGAAAAATTTAATTTTTTCGATATTCACTTATTAGGGCTTTTTTGTAGACCGAAATGCCATGGTTTCTCTCAATTTTTTTAATCAAAATAGTTTCAGCCGTTTTTTAGATATTTCGATAAAAATAACCAAAAAAAAACACTTTTTTCATGCACTATTACAATACTTGACCATACCCTGTATGGTAAAGTAAAAATAAATATTCTAAATTCAAAAACATAGCAATAAGGCCCATGACCAATACAATAAACACCGAAACATCATACTGTTTTCTTTTATTATGTTTTAAATTTAATAAAAATTACCTCATTGTCTTATAGAACTCGTTTTCATATTTTTTAAATTATAAAATTAATTAATTTTATTTAATATTCTTATCTCTAGGTTGATTCGCATTATTGCCCTCATTGCCTTGAAAATTTACCCTCTTCCGAAGCCAAGTTGAAGAAGAACCGATGTGCCAATTGCTACGAGTGCCCTTCTTGTATGCACACCTTAACAACGAGAGCGACGAATATTATTCTTTCTGCAGAGGAAGCTGCAGCTTCACCGGCACCAACTAGAACTCACTCTTCAGGAACAACCACACGCAAAATGTATTATCTTGCTTGTGGATATTGTCGATGGACATCAAGAGATGCAGGAATCCCTGATCAACAAAAAGGTTGCTGTGATTTTCATTAACCAGACTGGGAAAATTCTTTAAATATATTAATTAATAGTTTTTAAGTAAATGAACCTCGCATATTTAAGTCAAATAATTTATTTAAATACTTATCATCAAAAATCCAAGTACATCCAATATCCCTAGGATGCTAAAATTTGGCATGGCTTTAGAGTTTGGGGAAATATTAAAGGGAAAAATCTTAAGCTTACATACATTAATTCCTGTGAATCAATTAAGGCAAAGCTCTCGAAACTATAGTCTCGTTATAAATAAATTAAAAATTTCTAATTCCAGCAGTCGACACTCTTTTATTGTATCCTTCAATATATAAAAAATCTGCTACTCTCGGGAAAATGAAACTTTGAATCTAATCCTAATAACTTTTTAGTATTATTTTCTTATATTTTTTTGTTAACACATGGTAAAGACAGATGGCTTGTTTGATCATAGGGGTTATAAAACTGAAAAGGCTGGGAAACAGAGTCATTCCGTGCCAAATTAACACACTTTGAATAAAAATTTTACCTCACCACTTTGGATTTTTCTTGAAATTTGGTACACTGATATATTGTGCTAATATGAATGAAAATACAAAATTTCAAATTTTTATCTTGAATAGTTTTTTTTATACGGCCTTGTGAAGTTTTCAAAAAATCGCAAAAAAAAACCACGAACAAACAATTTTGAAACTGCTCTAAAAGCTGTCTTAATTGAGTTAGAGAGGTAGGACAGGTGTCATTTTGCAGCTTTTTTAATGCTCTTTCCAGAGACATAGGTTGTAATAAAAGTTTTTTTTCAAAATGTAAATCAAATTTTTCATTTTGATTTTTTTCTAAAAAGTACCACTTTTAAAATTTTCAAAAAAATTCTGTAAATAGATAGTACTTTCATAAACTACTATGCAAAGTATAATGAAGGAATGGATGGTAATGGGGTCTATGTTTAAAAAAATTATTACTGATTCTTGTTTTTCATAAATACCCAGTTTTGACCAAATAATAATGATTTTTTAATTTAGTGAAACGACATTTTATGAAAAATCACTTTTTGTATATTAAACTGTGGTTATGAAATAAACACTCTGTGCTAGTTAAATAACTGTTGTTGTATGTCTCTGAAAAGAGCATTAAAAAAGCAGCAAAATGACACCCGTCCCACCTCTCTAACTCAATTAAGACAGCTTTTAGAGCAGTTTCAAAATTGTTTGTTCGTGGTTTTTTTGCGATTTTTTGAAAATTTTCCAAGGCCATATAAAAAACTATTCAAGATAAAAATTTGAAATTTAAAATTTTTATTCATATTAGCTCACCATGTCAGTGTACCAAATTTCAAGAAAATCTAAAGTGGTGAGGTAAAATGGGTGTGTTGAGTTGTTATGGAATGACCCAACACTGATCTCATTATACATGTTATATTATTTTTTTAATGTAATATACCTATAATATGCTTCTAAGTGTAAGTTAAATAATTTTGGTTTTGTGGAGGTGTACCCCATGAGCCCCTTGGGTACGTGTCTACTCAACTAGATAATAATTCGTTTCAATTCTCTGGTATTAGAGAGATACTATATCCATTAACCCCTTTACGCTTCACCAATTAATGCCACCAATCTAGTTGCTACTGCTAGTGCTAGTGGGATGAAATTCGGCTGTAATAAGCCAAGAGCACAAGTGTTCTAGGGTGATCCCCTGCTGTTAATTCAGATGATCAAAAGAGAAAATTAGTAAACCACAATAGAGAATAAACTAGAAATAATTAATATTATCTTATTCTTTTCTTTGGAGTCATGTATCTATTTGAAGTCGAAAGCAGACATGTATGTAAGCTATGGCGAGTCGAGGATGGATATTTTTTTAACAAGGATTAAAGACACAAGGCTTGCAGGGTTACAGGGGTAATGAAACTGAAAAGGTTACGAACCCTACATAACGCCCCTGCATCGCATAAAAACCGTGCAGACATTGCCCCCTCAATTTAGACTTAAGCAAACTCAAAAACTGGGGATCCCAAAACTTAGTTAACTTCAATGCAGTGAAAACTCAGTGTTGCCTTATTTCTAGGCGCGTCGACAGAAACCTCGCAAACAAATCATTCGACTCAAACTCACTAGAATTCAGGGATAAAATTTCAATGCTAGGCGTAACTCTAGGGTCTGACCTTTCATGACCATATCTCAATCACTGTTAAAGCTGCAGCGCGCAAGCTTGGTCTCCTATTTAGGTCTAGACGCTGTTATACTCCCAGTCAACTTATACTGTATAAGGCTCAAATTCATCCCTGTCTCGAATATGGCTCTCATCTGTGGAGGGGTGCCTCCAAGCATTCTCTTTCTACACTGGATGCGATTCAGAAGCGAGCAATTAAACTAATAGGAGACCCGGCTCTAACCAACTCACTCGTTTTCGAACGCTCAGCACACCTTCGCTGTCAAATTGGATAAAAGTCGAACAAGCGCTTTCTCCAACTCTTTTATCCCTATGACCTCCAGAGGCTGGAACTCGCTCCCTGCCACCATCTTTCCCGCGACTTATTATCTTCAGCTATTTAAGACCCTTATCCACAGATACCTTCGACCCCCGCCCAGCCCATAAAATTCTTTCTTCTTCTTTTCACGATGGAGGGGCCAACCCAGGCCTTTAGGGGTTGCACCTTTTTGGTGTAACTCCTTCTCTCATCATTTTCATAAAAAAAAAAGAACCACTGCAATAGTTTATCTCTTTTAGACTACTTTCCATCATACCTATGTTAAATGAACGAGTTATATATAATAGGGCCGGATCCTTCTCTCCTATTATCCGTTAGAAAATATAAAATAAGAGCGCTAACATTAAACTCAAATAAGGGTTGTCTTACATTTAAATTTATCCGGGCAGTTAGGCTAACTGGGGCGAAATCTTCTGGCATATAATATATACATCATAATCTACTAAGATCTTTTGATAAAATTATTGGATAAAAAAATACTTATAATAAAATTGTCCTTATATAAATTCTCATAAAATTAAAATACAGGTATGAAGCCGGAAGTTGTTCTTTTTTTGAAAAAAATTTCCATCTATTTTTCATATTAAATTAAATAATTATGTTTATTATTTTCAGCTACTGGAGGTTTTCCTGAAAAGGACAATAGCAATGCTATCCGCATCAACTCCTTAATCGATCATTATAAAATGGTAGCTACTTTAGAAAGACAAGAAAAAGAACGAAAGAAGTTTGTTCCTCGTCGCAGTTATTTACATTATTCTGAAAAATTCGGCCTAACTGCAGCTATTGCTCGGAAACGTTCTGGACTGACTTTCACTTCCCTTGGAGCTGGTAAAGATGACAGTCTCTCTGGACCAGAATTCATGCCTTCGGTTGCAAGCGAAGAAATTGAACCACTTCCAGAAGAAATCTTCACTCAGCAACTTAATCTTAATCAAAGTAAATTTAAATTTAAAATTAATTTCAATATTATAAATTATAATTAATGTGGATAAACCACGCCTTGGAGCATCCGAACTCCCTTAAATTTAAATTTATAAAGAATAAATCAAAGAATGTGTCTCTTAATTGAAAAGATTTTATTTTGCCGAGAGTAGTAGAGTTGTTGATTATAAAGAGAAATCAAAGGGATTGTCTTCATTTTATTGTAATAGTAAGCTAGTTTCTCAATAAATGAATGAATGAATTCATTTGTTGAATGACTATATATTTGTTATAATAATATTATATATATTATATATATATTTTTATATGTCATTAGAGTTTTTCTCGACGTTTCGGCTCTCCTTTTGGAGCCATTTTCAAGAGAGGGAGCGGGTTAGACCACCCGGTCTACGTGATCTTAGCCTCGTTGTCCAGGGTTCGTTTTGTGGAGTATCTTCTAAGTGAATTTCTTTCATTCGGAAGACTGGGTGGATTGGGAGATTTAGGAGGTTTTGGGTATTTTGTGATTGAGGGTGGATTACTTAAGGTGTGGCGACTGACGTCTCTGCTGTCAACGCTTCGAGAACACTGGGCACTGTCGATACGTTCACTGTCACTGTTCATGAGCAAAAATGAAGAAATTCACTCAGAAGATACGCCGTATACCCTCCACTACAGTTGTATCTATACTCCTTAAGAATCACATTGGCAGTATATTATATGCAAAAGCTGGCCAAATATAAACAGATATTACAGATATGTAAATGAGAGACTTAATCTCTAGATTTGCCTATAACTTAAGTCTGATATTCGATACTAATATTTAAAAGGAGTTTCTTGGTTTCAAATTGAATTGATTTTATAAGGTAGGTAGATAGTCTTTCACAAAAACTTTTACTTACGACATGGATCAATAAAAACCGCTTTTGAATATTAAATAAAGTGAATTACAATTTGTATTAGACTGAAAATAAATGCAAAGGTCTCGAAACAATAGTATCAAATTATTAAAAAAAATTTATATAAAAGGGTCTAAATATATAGTATTTATTTGTATGTACCTAAGTGGAAGACAAGATGCACTTATTGATTTATTCCTTATAAATTAACCATATCTGCTACTTTTTAAATTTGAATGATGATTTTAGTTACTACAATGTCACAACGACTCTCATTAGTGAATTGTCAGCCAGAAAATGTAAATGATTTGTTTCCAATTCATAAACACTTGTTGATTAAAAGATCACAACGTTGTAGGAATTGTGAACATAATGTCACCAAATCAGAATATAATCCTGTATCGATTAAATTTAAAATTCAACTGTCGGCATAGTAAGTTCTCATTCATCAATTTTCTATTATTTCTAATGATTTCATTTCATATATTTCTGATGATTAAAATTTTAAAGAA
This sequence comes from Forficula auricularia, assembly GCA_024734495.1. Classification (NCBI taxonomy): domain Eukaryota; kingdom Metazoa; phylum Arthropoda; class Insecta; order Dermaptera; family Forficulidae; genus Forficula; species Forficula auricularia. Next base: position 823,381 of record JALMQS010000398.1, read on the forward strand.
GCTTTCTTTTTTATATCTATTTTTTTATTACTTGTTCTTTTATATTATTTCTGAATGTTTATTCTTATTAATATAATGTATTGATGACAATTTCAGTTACCATGTTCCTGAAATACGGATTATCACATGTGAGCCATTAAAAGCAGGCCAAAAGAGTCAATTGCTTTTAAAATTTTGTAATCCTACTCAATATCAGACTACAATACATCTAGCGCCTTTACCTTCTCAAGATGAAGTTATGAAAGAACTCGAACAAGAAATACTACAAATGAGTATTAAAAATGTAACCGAAAAAAACAAAGAAGAAGTAAGCTATTTTTATTATAAAATATTTAATAATTTAAATCGAATGTTTATTTGAGATATTTCATTTGCAACAGACAAATACAGGTCTTTTACAAGGATTGAAGAAGAAAAAAAATTGTTAATTTTTCATTTTTATTATTATTATAATTAAGGTGACCATCTTTTTTACAATGAAAAGTAGGATACAAATTAATTGAAGAAATAATTTTTAGAAAAAAACCGACTTCAAAAAAAATTAAATGCAACAAATAAAATAATAAGTACTCAAAAATCAAATAAAATGCACTAAAAGCTATAAAATAATTATATAAACAAAACAAAAAAATAAACAGGTTCATAAACAAAGAAGTTATGGGTGAACATACATAACAAAAAAGGTCCAATTCCAATGAAATTTAGTTTTTTACCAATCGGAAACTATACTGAACACAATGCAAAAAAATCATCAAAATCGGTTCACAATTGGCGAAGAAATCGAGTAACATAGACACAAAAAAAAAAATCAATCGAATTGAGAACCTCCTTCTTTTTTGAAGTCGGTTAAAAAATATCGTAAAGAAAAGAAACATTTTATTCATTTCCACAATAATAAACTATAATATGATAGATAAATGCATAGTAAAAACATTTGTAGCCTTTTATATTATAATTATGTTGACATGCCTATTAATTTTTATTTAAATGAGTACTTTTCCATTGAATTAATATTTTTTGTCAATGTATCATTTCTTAACAATATATGGGAAATATCTGAACAAGGAATGTCTTCATATTGAATTTATCTATAATGTATAGGTATATAATCTCAATAGAATAAGAAGATTTACATATTAGCCTTCAAATATCAAAAAGGAGGGCATTTTTCGGGCAAGGACAAAGCTTACAAAACGACTGTCCTCGCTAAAGGAGGATGATTGGTCACATTATTATTAAATGTTTTATTTAACTTAAAACTAATTCGACTTGTTGCACTCGCACCGAAAATAGTGAGGTTTACCCTCCATAAATTTCTAGACCCACCTTACATTTCTAGTGTATTTGAGAGGGCACTGAATACGAATATAATAATTTATCTTAGAGACGATTGCGTTAAATCTTCATTTAAATGATATTTTGATGAAAAAATGACCGGTTTAAAAGCTCTCATAAACATTTCATATGCATTTTCATTATTAAGAATTTTTTCCATTAATAAATCTAGATAGATCGTATTAATATAATTTTATTTTATAATTAATTTCGCTTTGGACTTGTTCAGTCTCGGCTTTTTTAGAAAAAAAATCGATTCCGTTAGGCTCTATTGTTCATTTGGGTTCACTCACTTAAGATCGGTTTATGTTAGGGGAGTCTAGAAATGTATGTTTTTAGTTTCAGTTCAATATGTTGAACTCTGGGTATAAAAAAGCATCCACCCATTCATATATCCACACAGACTAAACGGAAAACTCGCTCTTTTTGGGCTCTGGGCGACATACGGAGTTATTATTTGCAAAATCATCTGTTCTTAAAATAAATAAATACTTACTTATACTTATTCGACCCGTTCCTCTGTGCTGCGGTTTGGCGCACGCGGATCCCAACTTTTCCTCCAGGGACTTCTATCCTTCACTATTGTGCTCCAATGCACCTTTCTTCTACCATCCGGAAGTCGAACAGAGTTCCTGCAGTCCAAGGAGTCAGCTCATCGGATTGGCGGTCTCTCAGGAGGTCTTTTTATATATCGAGGAGTTCACTCTTGTAAAGTTGTGTCCCACCTCTTGTCATTTCTTCTCATTAGATGACCCGCCCACTTATGCTTCGACTCGTTGACAAACTCCAGCATATCTTTCACTCTGGACATTCTTCTTATATCAGTGTTATGTAGGCTGTGTAATCGTTGAGTCCGGAGTGTTATGTCTACGAGCCTTCGCTCTAGTGCCGCTTGGATGGTTTTAATTTTGTTTTCATTGGCTTTTGTTAAAGGTCATGTTTCACTACCATAAGTTAGTGCAGGGAGTATCGTTGAATTAAATAATTCACTTTTAAGCCGCGAATCATTGGTTGCATCAGTTACGGTGCGAATAGTCCCGAAGGCAGCCCAGCCAGCTTTCCTTCTTCTATGCAGTTCCAGAGCGAGGTCATTTGACATTGTTACTACTCTGCCTAGATAAATGTATTCTTCTACATCTTCAGTGGGAGCCCATCTAGGTAAATTGGGTCTTGTGGCGCGAAACTATTGCGAATAACTTTCGTTTTTTGTGTGTTTATCACAAGGCCCACTTCCTTTCCTTCTCGATTTAGGGAGTTTATCATACATGTGGCTTCATCTGGTGTACCAGTGATCAATACAATATCGACGGCAAATCTTAGATGATTTAGGTTCCGGCCATTGACTCTTACGCCATTAGCCCATTTGCAATGCTTAATTACTTCCTCCAGGCAGGTCGAGAACAAGACTGGCGATATAGGGTTTCCCTGGCGAACACCCTTACTAGTTTTAAATAAATACTACAATGAACTAACTACATAGTTACTTAAGTTATGTAAGAATATTTAATAAAGCAAATAATCTCAATAGCTAAAAATTATTTTTATTGAACACAAACAAGCCGCCTCTGACGCTCGAACCTGCATCTCTTGTCTGTGACCAACAAGCATCTTTATTTGCGGGTTCGAATCTCCATCGGAGGCTTAGGACTTGAATTCACTCTTTTTCATTAAGAAATAATTTATACGAAAAATTATCCATCATGATTATTTGCATTACTTAGTTTGGTTTAGAAGCTCATATTAAATATATTATCAATGCTCAAATAAAAATTTGAGTTGTAAAAATATATTTCCAATTTATAATATAAATACATTTCTTTTATAAAACAATCTCAAACGTTTATTAGAAAAACCAAATGTTTCTTGAGAAATTCTCATGGATTTCCTTGATAAAGGGAGAAATATTCCCGAAATATTTGATTTTCTAATAAACATTTTGAGATTGTTTTATAAAAGAACTATATTTATTTAATAAAATAAAAGAATCAACAAATTATTTTAACATAATTTCGATTTATATTATTTTTAGAAAACTAAAGAGGAATCGCTTTCGTCTCTTCCGGCTCTGAGTAGACAGCCCTCTTTGATTGAAGAGCCTCGCCCCGTTGAGATTCAAGTAACGGGTGAAATAGATATTCCCGAATCTCCGATAATTCTTCCACCAAGGGATGATGCAGCTGAATACGATGATTCAGGAGAATCACATAATTTACAGTATGACCCTAAGTAAGTTTTATAAAGAAATTTTGATTGAAAAATATATTTATTTTAATTTTCATGGTCAACCAGGCAAATGTAAGAGCTGAAAAACTTTTCTTTAATAAGTTTTATAAAAAATTAAGTCAACACAGAATTGTAACTAGAATATTACAAAAGGCTCCAAAGCGCAATTGTAGAAAGACAGTAATTCTTCATTCATTCATTTTGCATAAACTTCCTTGTAGAAGCTACCGTGACTGTATACAGTCACTGTAATAGAAGCAAGTAGAAAGCGCGCTCTCTTGAAGTCTCGCGGAGAGTAGCAAAAATTAGTATTTCCAAATTTTAGAAGGAATGATTCAGGGATTTGTGTGAATCATATCCTAATCAGTTTAGGCCTCCAAATTATCGAAAAAAATTGACACTCCAGGAACACGTTTCTTAGCATCACTTAAAATTCAACTTAATGAGTGACCCACACAATTAACATAATTGGCATTGGCGCATGCTCTTTTATAAGGGCTTGTAATGTTGTAATCCTATATATACACCCGACATAGCATTTGCCCCATCGTAACTCTGCCCTCTACATTTGGACAAATCAATTCCATATTTTTTTATGGTATTTATTTTTGAAGGAGTTCATCAGACGTTTCGGCCTGAATTTTATTTGGCCACTAGTCAATAACAAAATGCGGTACACATATGTGATCGAACCAAGCCTTGTCAAACGTCAGAATCTGAAACTTTTGGGTCCAGACACGTATAAATTCACATGAGCTTAAAAATACCCTGTTTTGACAAGGCCTGGTTCGATCACATATGTGTACCGCATTTTGTGTATAACTCCTTAATTGACTGAAGATGGCCAAATAAAATTCAGGCTGAAACGTCTTATTAAAGGTGTTTTATTGAACCCAGTGATTCCATCTTTGGCTGATACCTCCTCCTTCATCTAGTACAGTTTCATCACAGCCACGAACTCTAACAATATTTAAAATTTCAGTTTTAAGCCCTTCTGCACTAGAATTGTCTACTGATATAAACCCCAAAAATGACTCGCAGATTTTTATTTCTTCAGGTACACGATCATCATTTTTTATCGAGATGTATCGAAAAACCACTGAAAGTTTGGTCAATTTTTGACAGGTCATGTGTAGTATCCAAAATAATCGCCAGAAATGAAGCTTTTTTAATTTCTATAACAATATTTTCCCTAACTTGAGTTTGAGTGAGATTGTGGATACCATTTTACAAATATTTGCTTACACAAATGTCGGGGCTCCTGAAGCCCGGGGGCCCCGTATCATTGATACGGCGGTAGCTATGCCCCTGAGTCTATTACTATCGGCAAATTGAACTCGTAAATAATTTCATCATTGTCAGGTCTCAATATAATTCATCAAAATCATTTGAACAATTTCTCAAAAAACTCATGACCATGTAAAGTGATAGGTCGTTTTCATAATTGCATCCAATATCCATATTTATAATAATTATGACAAATTTTCATTTTTTTTTTTAGTTTTTAATTAGACTACATAAGAACCTTTGCATGAATCAATTTTTACTTTACCATACAGGGTATGATCAAGTATTGTAATCATGCATGAAAAAAGTGTTTTTTTTTTTCGAAATATCGCAAAAACGGCTGAAACTATATTGATTAAAAAAATTGAGCGAAACCATCGCATTTCGCTCTATAAAAAAGCTCTAATAAGTGATCATCGAAAAAATTATATTTTTCGAGATAATAATTGTTTTGTCAAAATGTCTGTTTGCCTGTCTGGTTGTCTGTCTGTTAGTCTGTGCGTTTCCAAATTTTTGTGGACGAGCTAGCTTAAAAACTAGTATGAATATCAAAACCAAATTTCACACGTAGTTTTGGCCCATTGAGATTAAGAGCTGATTAAATTTTGGTGCATATCGACTCAAAATTAAGGGGGTGGAGAGGGGGTTAAAAATTAAAAAATCTAGGCTCTTGTACCAAACTTAACCAAATTTTGTATACATAATCAGTGGACCCCTCAGAAGTCTAAAAATGCAAAAACTAACCCCCTCCACCACATGATTATAAATAATTTTATTAAATATTAAATATAAGTGAGGGGCCAGTTTGTATGGTAAAGTCAAGTGGATGGCCACATCAGAACACGTCAGCTTATTTAATATTTTTTTAAATAATTAATATTTTCTTTTTTTAGAGTGATTTTATGGATCAAAAGTAATAAGGCTGCAGTCAAATTGAATGTCACTCCAAATGAAAATTTAAAAAAAGATGATACTGTCATTGCCGGATTTTTAATGAAATATACATATATGAATACAATTTTAACTCATGAGCAAAAAGAACCCCAAAGAGTTGACCTTAAAGTGAAAATATATATAAATGCTGGAAAGATATATATACAATAGTTTGCTATTTTTTACATTTTCCTCAAAGCTGCTTCGTAAACATTTTGTTTAATATTTTTTAAACAAATATATAATATTAAATTATATTTTTAATGTGTTATAATATTGCTTACAAATCTATTCAAATACTCTAAGCATAATGCATAAATGTAAAGAAAATATTTATATTTTTTTCAATTTTTTTATTTTAATTGAATGTAAAATTATTTATTATGTATAAGTTACGGTAAATCCGTAGGATTAGAGTAGACCACCATATCAACATGTAAATAAATAAGAAAATTATTTAGAATATAAAATAAAAAAATAAAATTTTAATTATATGTTTAATTGAAAGCGTTGTTTGGTTTGATCCAGCGATTCTGTGCGGGCGGATCCGAAGTTTCGGCTCGAACTGGACATATCTTAACCGAAAAACCGATCTGAACTGAACCCAACCGAACTGATAAAAGATTTGAGTGAATGTCAAATATTTTATCTAATCAAATATTATTTGAGAAAAAATTCAAATTTACCGACCGCCTTTTTGGACGGTCATCTCGCGATTAGGTCGTCTGCTCTAATTCTCCAATGGATTCTAAGATAAATATATAATGTGCTTATTTATAAAAAGCAAACGTTAATTTTAATATCTTCTATATATTCAAGAAATGAAAATAATATTTTTTTTTATATATATTTTTTATTTTCATAATATTATTTATTTTGTTTATTAGTTTATTATTATTTTTCAATCCCAATGGCCTTTACCGATATGACAAAACTAGAATCGCAGATCGAGAATTGGGATAAGGTTATAAAAATATTTTATATGAAAATCTTATACCTGCATTGCACATAATATACCTATACATAATACAAAAAACTTGATTTCTTAATATACTATCATATTTATAATCATTTAATGTTTTCATAATTTATTTATTTAATTAAATATCTAAATGTATTTTATAAACAAATAAATACTAATTTAACTAATCCACTTTATCAATCAATTATTCATCCTTTTTTTCATTATTAGGGTGACACAAATATTCGCAATCAGATTCTTCTAGCTTTTCTTCAACAATTTGCTTCAGAATCAGATAAAGATTTGAATTGCGGCCTCTTTGGATCGGGCAGTCGATGGCTCTCAAGATTTGTATTTTTTCTTCAGATTCAACATTATCGGCATCAAAATATTGAATACCTCATCAGAGCTCTAAATGTGTTTCTTAATTCGAAAGACAGGCATGTCACCCTTATATTATAAAACTAGTTAATAAATGAAAGATTTTTCTTAAGGGGAAATCAATGAGGTCATTCTCTGCATAATGCAAATAAATAAATTAATAAATAATAATAATATACCTAGGGTAAGGTGGTGCAAGAGTGTGCAGTTACGCGATTTCCTTCTGTGGAAATAAATCAAAAGATTTTGGAGATAACATTATATGTGATTTATTATCTTAGGTTACATGGCTATTAAAACAATATAAAATAATTATCTTATAAGTAACGATTTGAGAACTATTTACAAAATAATCAACCTCCTAAATGCGCACTCCTGCACAACCTATGAGGACAAGAGTGGGCACTTAGGTGTGCAAGAGTGCGCAGTGAGGACAAGAATCACAAATGTCACATTTGAAGTGACCATTACCTATATAGGCTGAGCATTTCTCGTGCCACCAGTTTTTGCAAGAAATGCACTCGATCCAATCTTCCACGAGTGGTTCTTTATATATCTCTGAGCAACCTGGACATACCCACACTTTTTCTTTGGTGCACTTTTTGGTTTAGCATTTTTCGGTTTAGTTTGTCTACTCTTTTTTGGAAAAGGTTTTTGATCCACAAAATCTATGAGTAAATTAATTAAAAGGCGTGAACAACACATGTGTCGGACAAGAAAGCGTGCGCACTCTTGCACTATTCTGATTAAAAAACTGAAGCGTCACTAGTGTCATCTATTACAAGGCATGTCTAAATGTCTCGTACGACACTGATAAGTTAATTACTGATGTAACTTAAATAAACAGGAAAAAAATGCCTACCTTTTTAACTTTTATTACAATCCTGTTTTCAAAACTGAAGAATATTACTTCACAGACATTAAAATCCCTTTTTCTCATCTAAATTTTTGAAAATTATATCAAAACACGTAAATCTTTTTCGTCGATACTCTTATCATGTCAGTGGATAGTGGACAACTGACATTAGTCTCTAAACAACATTATCTGTTTAGATAATGACTCTGCGTACTCTTGTACACCGCGCACTCTTGCACCACCTTACTATACTATATATTGTTGCAGAGACGTTATTTTTTTTAAGCAAAAGCGAGAGGGCTCTAGTCAAGCTTAAGTTATTTGAACATAAATAATGAGAATAGATTCACTATTTTATCAGCTTTTCATATTGTTCGCCTGAGGCAAATGCCACACCCTTGCTCTGGCTCTGCCTATAATTATTACATGGCAATTTTTGAATTTATTTTTAACTCCGCAAATCTTTCACGCTCTCACCAAGATGATAACCAGACAACTCATTGCTTCTATTTAGCAATTGATTTCATCAAGTGAGCTGTCTCTAGGTATATTTTTGTATATTATCAGCGCTAAATCTGGTATTTCAGTCAGTTATTTAATTAAAAAATAAAATTTATATAATAAAAATAGTAGAGACCCTAATGAAGGTCCTGAGGCAACCGATAGAAAAAAAAACGCTGACTTTAAACGTAATGACAATAACTTTTCTGTAATGAAAGTGGCGTTGAAAAATTGCACACATCTCCAAAATTTTATAGAGAGCTTACAATCTTAAAAAAGTTCATATTTTCTTCCGATTTTTATTTTTTTTTTCACACTGATTCTAAACTTACTAAAATTATTTATAGATATCGCTACGCTCAAGAAATGGTCGAAGGGGAGATAATTCCGTGTCTCTTTGAAGTATCTATTATTGAAAATAATAGCACCGAAAATGAAAAAATCTACTCTCTTCAGGCATTAGTTCAACTGACTTCTTTACAACCTCAATATGCAGAAGATATCCGCGAAAAATACGGTCACACATCACTTTTCTTCATCATCATCATCATCATTGAGTATACAGTCCTAAGACTGGTTTGATGCAACAATCCGTCTCCACTCGGCTCTGTCCCCCGCCAGCTGTTTGACCTCTCTAAATGTCTGGCATCCCATATCCCCAATTATTTGGTTGAAATATTCTAATCTGGGTCTTCCCCTTCCCCTTTTCTTTCCCACCTCCCCCTCCAAGATATCCCTAAGCAGTCCCCCATGTCTCAGTGTGTGCCCCATCATCTGACCTCTTCTCTTCTTCAGACTCTTCCACAAGGTTCTTCTTTCTCCGATTCTTCCAAGAACTTCTTCATTTGTAATTTTATCCATCCATTTGATATTCATCATTCTTCTGTAGCACCACATTTCGAAAGCCTCCAATCTCTTTCTCTCCGCTTTTCCAATTGTCCAGGTTTCACACCCGTACATGGCTATGCTCCATACATATGTCTTCAATAGCAACTTCCTGTTTGCTAAGCTGATTGAGGAGGAGCATAGTAGTTTTTGTTTTGAATTAAACCCCATTTTTGCTTGGGCAATTCTTGATTTAATTTCGTTTTTGCTCCTCCCATCCCATGTTATTTTACTTCCTAGGTAGCGGAATTCCTTAACTCCTTCTAGGTTTTCTTGGTTAATTTTGATGCATTCCTGTCTCGTTTGTTCTTTTTTTGTACATACTAGGACCTTGGTTTTATTCTTGTTTATTTTCATTTTGATTTCTTCTATTAGGATTTGGTTAATTCCATTCAAGGCGTCCTCTAATTCTTTTTTATTGCTTCCTAGAAGGGCAATGTCATCGGCAAATCTTAACATAGCGATCTTTTGACCTTGGATTTCGATACCTGTATCAATTTTGTCTTTGAATTCTTTAATCGCTTCTTCTATGTATAAGTTGAAAATCATGGGTGACAGCACACATCCTTGTCTTACACCTTTTTTTATTTTGGCTTCTCTTTGTTCATCACCAATATTTATAATTGCCGTCTGGTTTTGATATAGATTGTAGATTAGTCTTCTCTCTCTGAATTTTATTCCCGCCTGTTTTAATATTTTAAACATAATTTCCCAATTGACGTTATCGAATGCTTTTTCTAGGTCTATGAATCCGATGTAGACAGATTCTTCCCTGATAAAAGCCCTTTCTATTATTAGTCTAAGAGAGAGAATTGCTTCTCGGGTGCCTCTGTTTCTTCTAAAGCCGAACTGGTCTTCCCCCAGATTTTCTTCAACTCTTTGTTCTATTCTTCTTTGGATTATTTTGGTTAGGATTTTGGAGGCATGTGAGGTTAGGCTAATGGTCCTGAAATTTTCACATTTATCCGCGCCTGTCTTTTTGGGAAGTGTGACTATTTTGTTTTTTTCGAAATCTTTTGGGATGATTCCCAATTTATAGATTTTGCTAATTAGTTCAAAAAGTTTGTCACGTGCCTTTTCTCCAGAGTTCTTTAGGATTTCAGCTTGTATATTGTCTATTCCGGGTGCTCTATTATTTTTTAGTTCCTTCAAAGCTGTCTCGAATTCTGACCTGAGTATGGGGTCTCCTAATTCGTTTTTCGTCCACAGATTCTTCTTCTTCTATTGGGTTCATTGTTTTTTCTTCTCCATAGAGTTCTTCTAGGTGTTCCTTCCATCTATTTGCCTGTTCGTTTTCGTTTAGAATAATGTGGCCTCCTTTATCTCTTATGTTCTTGCTTTTTGGCTTGTCTTCTTGAAAATTTCTTTTTATTGCCCTATAGGCTACATCAACTTTTCCCAATACTAGATTTTCGTTGACTTCTTTACATTTTCTTGAATCATTTTTCTTTTGCTTTTCTACATTCTCTTATAACTTTCCATCTTAATTTTTTATATGTTTCTTTCCCTTCTTCGTCTTTTCTGTTCTTAAATTTTCTTCGTTCGTCAATCAGTTGCAGTATTTCGTCTGTTGCCCATAGTCTTTTTAATTTCGTTTTTCTTTGATTGAAGGACTTCGTTGGCTGTTTCGGTCAGGCTTGATTTCATATCATTCCATTCTTGTTCGATTTCTTCTTCTTGATTATTTGTGGGGTTTTTTTCTTCCAGTTTCTTATTCATTACGTTTTCGAAGAGTTTTTGGGTTTCCTTATTTTTTAATTTAGATATATCCCAGTTTTTTCGCGACCTCCCCTTTTTTATTAGTTTTTTAAATTTTAATTGGCTTTTCATCGCAATTAGATTGTGATCACTAGATATATCAGCCCAGGGTAGCTTTTACAGTCCTTTATTTGATTTCTGAATCTTTGTTTGACTAATATGTAATCTATTTGAGATCTCGCCTTGTCTTTTGGCATTTTCCACGTGTAGATCATTTAATTAAAAAAATATTTACATATTTTTAATTTAATAGTTTATAATTTGTAACAAAATTTAATCAATTTTATTTAGATATCAAATTGATAATTGATTCAATGAATTATTGGTTCAAAAAGGATTCTTTCGATTCTTATTCAGAAAATGGAATAAAAACCGTTTTGACACGCTCGCAAGTAAGTATTTAGAATTCGAAATTTACTTATATGTAATGGTATATAATATCCTTCTATTTAGTAAACTGGCTTTTGAAAAGATAAACACGAACATAAAGTTAAGGAGACCTAGATTGATAGAAGAAAAATACATAGGCCTGATTGAATAGGTAAATGACTTTCATTGATGAAAATAAGGTTGAGTGGAGTCGGGGAGAAATTCGAAATAAACTGCAACGGATCGTTTCTAGACTTTATCCGAAGACATTTAAAATATTAATATGTTTATTGCTTATTTATTAATCAAATATAACTCGCTATTTGAAGTCCATGTTGGCTTAAAATGAAAAATAACTATGGATTCTTATCTAAAACTAGAGGAATAACCGTATTTCATTAAATTTTTGATGTTTTGACCATGAGCTATATTAAACCGATCAAATGAATAAATTTTATAGAATTAAAAAAATAGTACTATCTTACTATAGCGTATAGTAGTTAAAAATTTAATTTTACTAAAATCTCATCCCGAGACGCTGCCCGCCAGGGCCACCCGTCGAAGGGGCGCCTGATCAGCTTGGATATAGATATATGTTTATTCGAATCAAGTGGAGGACAACTTTATTGATTTCTTATGAATCAACAAGTCTACTACTCTCTTTGAAACAAATTATTTTCATGGTCAAAGTGAGACTGTATTAAAGATATAGGCTATATGTATGGTACGATTTGTGCTCGTAAGAACATCTGATTGTTAAAAAAAAACAAATGAAAAGAAACGATGGTTCGTGAAATGAAACTCGATTCTACTGCTGCTTACTGATTTCTTTCATTTCACCTACTCTTGAGATCGACAAAATTTTTGTTCACAAAAAGTCGATGAAAAATAAGTTGGCGGGAAGGAAAGTACACTCCTGTTCGCTGCTGGTATCCGAATACAAATTTTAAAAATTTTAAGAAAATCAATGGTTAACGCTTGATTTCAAGGCTGAAATTGGCTCACTGTAATACTGGGTTCATTACAAGCTCAAATTATACAGATTAAATGGAACGTGGGCTGGCCGTGGAATGGGTTTAATGTGTGCCACTCGGTCTCAAACATTGTTTTACAAAATAGCCCACTCCATGGCTGTGCGCGTGGATTGGGTTCAATTTGCGCCAGGGCCATATACTGGGTAGGAGAAAATTGAGACTTTGGCAAATTTTCAAATGAATTATTTTTGAAAATGACAAGATACAAATTTTTAAATGGAGCGACGATTGCTGAGGTTACTTCTGGGAAAATGTACCCCTCAAATAGAATACATATTTCTAAATACTTAACAAAAAAGAAATTATTATTATTAATTTAGTTTTAAATTTTAGAATGTTTCTCTTTCTAATGATAAAATTGATCTTTTACGAAAGCCATCTAGAATGATTTGGAAGACAGCAAATAAAGTAACTGAAAATAAAAATGCTTCCTCATATGTAGATGAATATAATACGTTAGAAATTGAATCAGATTACAGTGAAGAATTTTCTAGATTTAATGACAATAATAATTTGGTATGTTTTACAAAAAGAAGCTTTCTCTCCCTTAATTGACCTTCTTTTTTTTTTTCTTAGCTGGAATTTAGCTGTTTTTCTCTGCCGATGCTGTTGGGTCCCACTTTCGAACGTCTTCCGGAGGGTCTTGTACTATCCCGCAAGCTAATCCTCATTTTAATTCGTGATGGAGATATAACTATCCAAAATAAAACCTCATCTGCAATCATGAATTTATTAATTACATGTCCATCTGATAATATCTCGAATTTTATTTCGTTTCAGATTCTTTGAAAAAACTCTCGAGGCATGTCTATTTGTTCTCTAAATAAATTTTATGTTTAAGTATTATATTTTATGTTCCGATAAAGTTTTCTTTTCACTCCCACATATGACAAACATAATCTTTTTCAGATGGTAGATATTAAAAAATGTTCTCTCCATTTGAAAATTATGCATTGTGTCACTTTTTTTTTTAGAGGGCAGGTGCTCAGACTCAGAGTCGAAGGACTAGTAGGTATCTGGTCTATATATACTGATCTTAGGGCCAGTTGTATGTCGGTTTGTAAAGTCTTTGTTAAGTTGACAAACGGTCAAACCTTAGTATTCACATTGTGCCCGACCAGATGGCCAATCAGATGAAAGTGCGTGTCATCTTGATTGGCCATCCGGTCAAACACAAGTTGAATACTAACCCTGTATGTCGGTTTGTAAAGTCTTTGTTAAGTTGACAAACGGACAAATCTTCAATAGTAGCACAATGTTATAAACTATATAGTGGCTATATTGATTTTCAGAAAGTATATAGGAACTATATAGTTTGAAACATTGTGCTACTAGGGAAGGTTTGACCGTTTGTCAACTTAACTAAAGACTTCACAAAACCGACATACAACTGGCCCTTAGAAGCATCCAATAGTCAATATTTTCTCCTAAAGTGTCATTTGTAAGAAACAATCGATTTTCGAACATTCAACGACTCTTCCCATTGAATAGGAATGAAGTAACATATTAGTTATTTATTTTATCCTTATGACCTGTGGAACTTGCTTCCTGTCACCGTCTTTCCTATGACTTATAACATTCAGCTGACAAGACACAGCACTTACAATCTCTCCCTCTTTTCTTTTCCCCAGGGGTCAATCCAGGCCTTTAGGATTGCACCTTCTTCGTGTAACCTTTCATTGAGAAAAAACAACAACTAGATTTGTCTAGTAAGAGTTCGTTTAACAAAACAATTTTGTAGTTTCCAGTATCACCACGTTTGTAAGAAAGTTTGGTTTACACTAAAATTTGTATATTTAATTTTGATATCACTAGATTAAACTAGTATTAAATATATTAAAATTCCCTAAAATATACTAATGTATTAGAAGAACGCAATGAAATCCATTTGTAACATAGGCCCTAGATAGAAAAAAATCGGTGGGATGGAGGGTTACTTACCAACTGAGGGGCTAGAGGAGTATGAATAAAGTCGTAAGAGTAGGAGAAATTACCTCCCAGATGTCTAGATTGCTTTTTTCTTATAAAATAATTTTTTACTTTACCATACAGGGTATGGTCAAGTATTGTAATCGTGCATGAAAAAAGTGTTTTTTTCCCTTTTTTTTTAGAAATATCTCAAAAAGGGCTGAAACTATAAGGTTGGCAACTAAGTAATTGCGGATTTCACTCATAGATGGCTTCAGTTGAATTTTTAGGTTTGCTGGCGTAGTCCAAATGTAAAACACATTTTGTTATTTGATAGTTGGCAATTCAGCTGTCAATCAGTAAAAAAGTTTTTTGATCGGTTGCGTAGTTTTCGTTTGGCGTTCGTTGAAAAATGGAAAATCAAAAGGAACATTTTCGTCATATTTTGCTTTTTTATTTCCGCAAAGGGAAAAACGCATCGCAAGCTCACAAAAAGTTATGTGCTGTTTATGGCGACGAAGCCTTTAAAGAACGGCAGTGTCAAAATTGGTTTGCCAAATTTCGTTCTGGTGATTTTTCACTCAAAGATGAAAAACGCTCTGGTCGTCCAGTTGAAGTTGATGACGACCTAATCAAAGCAATAATCGATTCGGATCGTCACAGTACAACACGTGAGATTGCAGAGAAGCTTCATGTATCACATACATGCATTGAAAATCACTTAAAACAACTTGGCTATGTTCAAAAACTCGATACATGGGTTCCTCACGAACTGAAAGAAACACATTTAACTCAACGCATTAACAGCTGCGATTTGCTAAAGAAGCGTAATGAAAATGATCCATTTTTAAAACGACTGATAACTGGCGATGAAAAATGGGTTGTTTACAACAATATCAAGCAGAAAAGAGCGTGGAGCAGGCCAGGTGAACCAGCTCAAACAACATCAAAAGCTGGTATTCATCAAAAGAAGGTTTTGTTATCAGTTTGGTGGGATTACAAAGGAATTGTCTACTTTGAACTCTTACCACCCAACCGAACGATCAATTCTGTTGTCTACATTGAACAACTAACGAAATTAAACAATGCAGTTGAAGAAAAGCGGGCCGAATTGACAAATCGAAAAGGTGTTGTATTCCATCATGACAATGCAAGGCCACACACATCTTTGGTCACTCGGCAAAAATTATTGGAGCTTGGTTGGGATGTTTTGCCACATCCACCATATAGTCCTGACCTTGCACCATCTGATTACTTTTTATTTCGATCTTTACAAAACTCCTTGAATGGTAAAAATTTCAATAATGATGATGATGTCAAATCGTACCTGATTCAGTTTTTTGCTAATAAAAACCATAAGTTTTATGAACGTGGGATTATGATGCTGCCTGAAAGATGGCAAAAGGTCATTGATCAAAATGGGCAATACATTACAGAATAAAGTTATTTAGTTCCATGAAAAAATTGTCTTTGATTTTCTAAAAAAAAATCCGCAATTACTTAGTTGCCAATCCAATATTTTGATTAAAAAAATTGAGCGAAACCATGGCATTTCGCTCTATAAAAAAGCTCTTCTAAGTGAACATCGAAAAAATTATATTTTTCGAGATAATAATTATTTTGTCAAAATGTCTGTTAGTCTGGTTTTCTGCGGAAAAATTCACTACAAGTTGGGTTTTCGTGTTGCGTAAATTGCTATTTATCGAGGTTGCATTTCTCTATATTTGGCATTTTTTAATATTTTCCAAATAACCGGGACAAAATGAAACTTGCTGGCACGCCCAGACCATTCCTTTAAAACCAAGCAAGTCCCGATCAAACCTACACTTATGGTAAGCCTAAAAATCACCGAAAGGGAATTGTCAAAACCGAGGGGTGAACCGTGACCTAATATGCTGTACACCTACTTCCACTTGTACTTTCAAATATTTCCAAGTACCTACTTCCAAATATTTCCAAGTAATTCCAAATATTTCCAAGTAATTCCAAATATTTCCAAGTAATTCCAAATATTTCCAAGTAATTCCAAATATTTCCAGGTACTTCCAAATATTTCCAAGTACTTCCAAATATTTCCAAGCACTTCCAAATATTTTCAGGTACTTCCAAAATACTTCTAAAGAGGTGACCTACTTCCAATCGCGGATCACCGTCTGTTAAAATTAGTTCTAGCTAAACACATCATTTAGTTTTAATGGATACCGGGTTTTCCCAGTTATATAAGAATAAGTAGGTATAATATTTACTTATTGATTTCATGATATTTAATTTTTCTTGTTTTTCTTGTTTTTTTTTTTTAATAGTATAGTGAAGAAATAATTACAAGGAAAGTAATGGATATAATATTGCAGAGCCTTGGATTAGTAAACAATGCACTTTTCAAAGAAGGTTTGATAATATTAACAAACACACAGATAAACACACAATTATTAATATTAATATTATTGATAAAATGCCAATTGCAGTTTTAAAGACAATGCGAGTGTTACTAAAAACTCCACTGAAAAAAGAATTTTTAATAAAATTGATCCAGACAATTTCCTACTCGGGTGAGGTGATTGAAAATAATCAACTTTACGGTAATACCTGAAGCTATCTATATATCACAGATTTAAAATAATAAAACTATAGTTCAATAATTGAATTTTTAGAATGCGGATCAGATTATCGCGGAATTGATTTCGAAGAATATAATAAAAAAATCAATATTAAATGTGATGCCATATTTTCAATTGGGTAATATAGCCATTTCTCTTTTTTAATTATAGGTAATCAACTAACAATTTGCTGTAATATTAAATTTGTGAAATCAATATACTAAATAATATACTAATATACTAAATAATGTGTAGATTTTTTTATCTGGCTGGATAAAATTAATTTGAAATAAAAAAGAAAAATTGAAATTTTTTCAAGCGACTCGCTAAGCTGTATTTGATTTGACAATATTTTGTAATTAAATTTCCGAGCTAGAATGTTTTTTTTTAATGCATCGGAACGTCTAACACGAACGAAACTATTATAATTGATTTTTGAAGTGAAACTTCTTTAGCGACGTATCCATTTGAATTTTTTAGTTAAAATAAAGGGGAAATGAGATACAAGCCGTGATTTTAAATTAATAATTTAAATTTCCTAATTTTATTAAATTTTGTTTGTCATGAACAATTAGTGGATTTTAAAATAATAATTTAACCTTCCAGCGGGCGCGCTGTGTAATTTCCCTTGAGCGGGCGTTTGTCTTAAATTTTACGTCATCAAGTTGTCTCCATGTAAATGGTGTTTCCTTTATATTAATGTTAACGAATTGCTGTAAGGTTATGAAAAATAATAAAAACGAAACAACACTAAATATTTCTTCTAGCTCTTTTTGTGTAAGCGGCATACGAGCATAATTGAACACGTCTAAAACCAAAAAATACATTGATCAATAAAAAGAAACGATATAAAATGAAAAAATTATTTATTTAATATACTTTTGCTTTAAGGCGCGTGTCGTAAAATTTACGCTCAAATCAATGAATAACAAAAACTTCTAAAACACACCTGTAGTTTAGAAAAACCTTGACCCTCAAATAGCTCGGAGCTCGATTCTTGAAACTAAGTGGTAAAATTATATTAGGTTGGAGTTGGTGGTGTTTCACAAGGAATAATAATATTTCACCAACACCGCGTTCCCTAAATTTTATGTGGTAAAAGTGGTGGAAGCGATAAGGCGCATGTGTCGTAAATTTTACGCCAGCGCGCTCGCTGGAAGGTTAAGTTTCCTAATTTTAATAAATTGTATTTGTTATGAATTATTAGTGGGTTTTAAAATTAAAGTTTCACTTCCCCATGAGCTTATGTGGATGAGGCTCACATATTTTTTTATGGAATAAAATAGAATAATTATTTGACATACAATTGTGTTTGATTTTCCTCAACATTTGTGTTACTTTTTCCCTCATATTTGATTCAATGTGATACCATTAAATGAATTCATTTAATGGTATCATTTTTTTATTTTTGGACCCTCTCAGCTAAATTGGACCCCACCAGAAATAATATTGGCTATGTGTATCAAATTTCATCAAAAATCATTTCCAACATTTTTATATTTTGGGACCCTCTCAGCTAAATTGGACCCCAACGAAAAATATTGCCTATGTGTTGTTCTGTGAATCAAATTTCATCAAAAATCATTTTATCATTTTTTTATTTTGGGACCCCTCAGCCAAATTAAAAACATATTTATTTTTCAAATATATTATTCAGAATGTATCTTTGAAGCATATTTAAAAACATTAAAAAATTTATACTAGAGAGATATAAAAATAATTTTACATTTAAAACATATCAAATTTATATCACTATCAGAATATATCTTTGAAACATTGTAAAAACATAAAAAAATTTATACTAGAGCGATATAAAAATAATTATATATTAAAAATATATAGAAAACATAAACTTTATATAAATTTAATACAAAAATTTCATATTTTTAATATATTTTCAAAAAATAAATATAAAAAAACATATTTCGAAAATCTATTTATTTTCATACGGGAAGCGATCTCTGAAACATATAGTATTTTATATTTTTATCGAATAATCTTAAAAATTAATATTGAATTTTCTAAACGAATCTTAGGTAAGCAATAACAATAATGGAAATTGTTTAGGTATTTGTTAAATGGAGCGACTGTGGGATCCATATTAGAAGCTGGAGTTCTTCCGCCCCTTGTCGCTTCATTTGCGACCTTTGGACACCGAAGGGCTCAAATTCTTGCAGCCGAAGCCCTTCGATTGCTCATACTTTTGAAGCCGCCTCTTTCGGAGAACTTGTTAAAGGGCTTCAACCCAAGAGCTCCTCACTAGCTTAATGGTATTAACAACAACCAATTTGCTATGCAAATTTTTAAATGTATTTAGTTCAATTAGAATAAATAATTCAAATCACTTATCACATAATGAATCATGATTTTCGATCGAACCAAGGTGCGTACATATTTTACGTTCCACGATTTTCGGACTCCTATCTATAATAATTATTGTTCCGTATTTCGATTCGAATAAAAAAGATTTACTATAAATTTTGAATTATTCCCTATGCAATTTTATGTTTTTATTATTCAGATTCTAGTTAATTATCAACAAAGCAATTTTGATTAATAACTACATGTGTTGCTGTAAGTTTAGAATTGCTTAAGCAAAAATAATTTTTATAAAAAAAATAAAACCGACTTCAAAAAAATTAAATGCAACAAATGAAATAATAATAACTTAAAAATAAAATAAAATACAATAAAAGGTATAAAATATCTAATTTAGTTACAACTAAACGACGAAATATTAACATGAAATTACTTTTTGAAGTCGATGCCAAACAAACTATATAAGCGAGCGTACCTGCCAAACGTACTAAGTAAGATCCGTCGAGTGCGATTCATAAAATGTATATGTTTGGCACCGACTTCAAAAAGTAAATTGATGTTAATATTTCGGCGTTTAGTTGTAACTAAATTAGATATTTTATACCTTTTAATGTATTTTATTTTATTTTTAAGTTCTTATTATTTTATTTGTTGCATTTAAATTTTTACTTTATTTTTTGTGAAGAGAAAATTATTTTCGATCTTTGGGGTCTGCGATCGATTGGGAGGCGCTGGAATAATTAATTGTTTAATTAATGAATCAAGGCCTACGCTGCGAAAAATGAACGAGGAGAGGATTAAAAAAGAAATTCCATAATTCATATAGACAAAAGGTATTAGTTTGAGTTTGGGGATCAGTAGCTTAGTGAATTTGGGAGGTAAACCTCTTATGACAAAGCATTGCAGTACATATGCAAAGATCCCGGGTTCGAGCCCCGGCTGATCCTTTTGTCTGTAATAAAAATAATCTTTTCTTCGTTCCCTAAATTTGAATTTATTATTTTTTATTTTTCTCTTTTTAGTAATGTTATTAATAGTGACTTGATATAATACCTTCCATGCATCTCATAAGAGAAAGCGTCGGGCGAATGAATCAGAAAATGATAATAAAATTTTATTTTAGTTACAACTAAACGACGAAATATTAACATGAAATTACTTTTTGAAGTCGATGCCAAACAAACTATATAAGCGAGCGTACCTGCCAAACGTACTAAGTAAGATCCGTCGAGTGCGATTCATAAAATGTATATGTTTGGCACCGACTTCAAAAAGTAATTTGATGTTAATATTTCGTCGTTTAGTTTTAAATATAGAAATGTTTGTGAGTTTTAAATGAATGTTTTAAAAAAATTTTATAAAAGATTTTATTTATTATAATTTCGATTATTTGGTCATAAGAATTAGAGATTTAAGTTATTTCATCATTGATCATATCTTCAGAACTTGACCAAATTAATAGAGTACCACCCCTAAGGTACCCTCTTTCCAATTAAAAAAGAATCATTAAAATCGGTTCATAAACAAAGAAGTTATGCCTGAACAAACATACCAAAAAAGGTCCAATACCAATGAAAAAAAATGGGACCAATCGGAAACTAGACTGAACCCAATGCAAAAAAAATCATCAAAATTGGTTCACAATTGGCGAAGATATGAGGTAACATAGACACAAAAAAAATCAGTCGAATTGAGAACCTCCTCCTTTTTTGAGTCGGTTAAAAATAGATTTGATTCGAACATCGATGTGGCTGATAACATATGTATGAAGCAGTGGCCGTATGGTTAGAGCAGGAGAGGTATTTTAAATATGATGTTAGAGAAAATTTTGAAAAATACATGAGTAATTCGAATCCGGGAGCTCACAATATTTTTAAGATATTTAGGATAATTTTGTGGAAGAACGGGTGGTGAAAAGAAGACGATGTTGAGACATGGGTGATTGCTGAGGGATAATTTCTCTATTTAGGAAAAAAGGGGTTAAAAATAATACTAAAATTTCATTTTGTTTCTCTATTATTACTCCTGAAAAACAATGTGTTTTATACGACCAATGACTCGGAATACGAGTTTTTGATAGTGAATTAAAAGACAATGTTCCAAACATATTTATAATTTTGAGTAATTGTGACACCAGAAAAAGAAAAAATTTCAATTAAAAATTTGTCCCGATTCTTAGAAGTGGGATGTACCTATACTAACTATTTCGTATATAAGAAGAGCTAATATTTAGATTAGCTATTTACTTAATTTTTGTTTTAGGATGATCCATATTTAAGTGTGAAGACTTTAACTTGGATTTCTTCAAGAAAAACTACAGAAATGGCTCAAGACCTCCTTTAATTATCCGAATTTTCCTTTATTTTCATTTTAAGTACTGATTATAATTTAATTTCCTAAAAAGTATATATTTCATGTAGACTTAGCAAAATATTCAATAAATAAATAATAAATCTAGTATAGAAGAGAATTTTATCTAAAATTTCTTTAACTTCTTTTTTCCCTCATTTCCTATGTCTAATATAAAAACCGGACATATCTGTCAAATAGAATCCATTTAAGGAATTTACATACCCTATAAATAAAAAATTTTATTGAGTTTTTCTTTTAAATTATAATTAACATATTTCTTTACCAACTTATCAGCGGCTCTGATGTGATTGGGTAAATATCGAAACGATCAGATTAGGAAAAGAAAATACAATCATTTAAATAACGTTTATTATTAATTATTATTTACAATAGAAAGCCATTATATAAAACATAAATATATATATATATATATATATATATGAGATCTGTTTAGGTCATTAGTAGAGTATTACACTAGCTCACTAGCAATATAAAGTTCAGAGTTCGATTCTCTAAGGCTTCAGTGTCAAAAATAGTTTTTCTTTATATCATCATTTATAAGATTTATCTCTGAAAATTGTTATCATAAAAAAAAGGATTAATTCATTTTTGGCAAATGTTTCACTATTTTCAATGATGTTTTCAATGATTTTTTGGTGATCATTTTTATAAAACGACCCAAGGAATGCTGTTAACAAAAAACAAAAATAAATTAAATCGTTTAGAATGAAATACTCCGAAGTAAAATTTTAGTCAAAAAAATTAATATATAAGTAGTCCAGTCAAATTAGAAAAAATAAAAACACTAATCGGTAAAGATTTGAATTTTGGTATACCTACATGCTTATTACGGATTTCCATTGAATATACAAAAAGTCCCCGTCAGAATCTTGTTACGCTCAAGCCGCCAAAAAATGTACCCGTTTGTCAGTTTTTTGCCTATATCCAGGGCCGTGCCTGACGGGCGTTCATTGCGTGCACCGCACGCAGGCGGCCGAAATTAAGAGGCGGCCAAATCGTTACAAGTTGTTTACTGGGCAAAAATACAATCGGTTTGTTTTCATTAAGATACGAAGTAAAAACAGTTTCTCTAATCTAATCTATCTAAAAAGAGTTTCTCAGTTTTTTTTAATGTTATCCTGGGGGCGGCCATACAGACTGGCACGCAGGCGGCCATATACCCAGGCACGGCCCTGCCTATATCTCGGCCATTATAACTGATAAAAAATATAGTTTATTAAATTTCCTATAAAAAAAATTAACATTTTTTGTATCTCCAATACTTTAGCTGTAATACGACGTTGAATATAGAAGAAAGTCTCCTGAGCTCATGAAACTGTTGTCCAAATTGTTTTTTGCAGCTTCATGACCTGTAAAGATTATGAATAAATGTCAAATAATTAAATTCATTGAACAATGTGCTAGTGTTTCTTAGATATGTCAAGGTTCGTCAATTTATCGTTGCATGCCACTCGTACTAGGTGTAGCATTGTCTGAAGCCCAATCGTCTGGTGGAAGTGATTTATCGGGGTTGGCATCGTCCAAGTCGTCATACTCAAGTTGACTGTGAAGCTGCTTGAAAGGTTCCTCATAAAACTCCCTCTCAATAGAAGTCTCCTCTTTAATGATGAAATTTCTGTTCGAGTTCAAACACGCGATACCTTGGCAATGTCCACAAATCGTTTCGAATTTTACTCCGGCTTTCTGCCATCCACAAGATGAGATACATCCCTTTTTGGAGGAAAGTCCAAGATTTTTTTTTATATATATAATAATACTGATACAAGAAGAAGTTGAACCGAAAAGGTTCAACCTCTGAAGTCCGCGGTGGACCCTTGTATCTTGGAAATAAGAAGAGTTTTAGGGATTGGGTCGGAGTTGAAGGTGTTCGTGGATGCGTATCTTGAAAGATTGAAGGTAATATGTTGCTGGGAGGACGGTCGGGGGAAGAGAGTTCCAGTCTCTAGATGTCATAGGGATAAACGAATAGGCGAATGCGTTCGTTCGGTTAGTATCCAATTTTTTTTTTTTTATGATATTGATGTGAGAAGGAGATACACCAGAAGGTCTGTATGGGCTGGCCCCTCCATCGTGAAAAGAACAGAGTAGAAGGAAAGAAGCCGGGATCACGAGCCAAATTTCAGAAAGTTAGATACAATCCAATATCCAATTTACTAAGTTTTTAGGGGCTTCGAGCAGTGGTAAATTCTCCGATCGATAAATTAGGTTTTTAAATTTATCTCCCACTTAAGGGCGTAGGAGTGTTGAGTCCTAGAAAATCGTGTATTTGGCGCAAATGTAGCCTTTGGAGGGATTATTGACTTTATCTCTTCAGAACAAAAGCCATGGTAGTATCCGAGGGCTGAACCGCGATTGGAATTAGGTGTACATTGTCTTTGGAATTATATGGAATTATTTTGGAATTCATTAGATAATGCCCCTTCATCTATTGTCTTCTACTTGGAAATGAAAGTGCAAGTGGAAGTAGGTGTACACGATATTAGGTCGCGGTTCACCCCTCGGTAGTATTTATAAAAAAGAGAAAGGACGGAGACAGATCTACGATGGGCCAGGGAGTCGAGAATGTCAGTCAATGATCCTTGACTCTGTTCGGACAGTGAAGGCTCCTGCTCCTGGTTCCGCGCTCTCATTACACTCATGCAGTTGTAAAAAGGGATGCAGTATTAAGCATGTTTACCAAAATTCAGATCTTCACCGATTAATGTTTTTATTGGTCTAATTTGACTGGACTAATATTATATGTTACCTGTAAGAGAAGAGATCGATGATGAAAAACCATTGTCACCTTAAGATGGCTCTTGACATCAGACAAACAA
The DNA here is from genome assembly GCA_024734495.1 of Forficula auricularia. Classification (NCBI taxonomy): domain Eukaryota; kingdom Metazoa; phylum Arthropoda; class Insecta; order Dermaptera; family Forficulidae; genus Forficula; species Forficula auricularia. The sequence goes on from JALMQS010000398.1 coordinate 847,917, forward strand.
GAAACTGTTAAAGTGATTTCCGGTACCAGAAACAGAGATGAAGACGATAAAGGTACTAATTTGAAAAGTTTGCCAGGGACAAAATCCACCAATTCAAAAAGAATCGACTTTTCACCTAAAAAAATCTTAATATTAATTTTCTTTTTTTTATAATTATTCTATTAATGAAATCACATTTTTTTATTTGAATATTGTTGTATTTTGTTTTTTAAATTGAATTTTCTAATAGATAAACAACATTTGCTTTTAAATTAATGATTGTCTTCCGCTTAATATAAATATTTTAATTTATTTAAGACTATAGATTTGAATAGCTTTTATAAACACATCTAAAAAATACACTACTTAATATGTTTAATGAACAAACTACATCAATTTTTTCAGAGAAAGGTGAATTGATTTGTGAGCAAAATTCTATTAAATATTCCTGTGAGATATTTATATTGGATTAAGAAAAATGCAAGGTCTTAGAAAAACAGTATTAAATAAATGAAAATATTTAATGACATACCTAATGAATAGGAGAGTTTGTTTGTTTGTTTCAATAGCAGTTACAACCAGATTTAATATTTCAGTTTATTTTATGTGGTTGATAAAAGCAACTAATGCTTTATGATGACTGATCCCGAAAGAATTTTAATTTACGTATATTTATTGTTACTTTGGTTATGATATTTTTATCTAATATAATTTTTAATAACAAATTCAAATTTAGGGAACAAAGAAAAGATTATTTTTATTACAGACAAAAGGATCAGCCTGGGCTCGAACCCGAGATCTTAGCATATGTACTGCAATGCTTTGTCATAAGAGGTTTAACTCCTATATCCACTAAGCTACTGATCCCCGAACCCAAACTAATACCCTATGTCTATATGAATTATGGAATTTCTTTTTTAATCCTCTCCTCGTTCATTTTTCGCAGCGTAGGCCTTGATTCATTAATTAAACAATTAATTTTTAATATTTTTAAAGAAAATAGTTGGGGAGTCGGGTTAGCCGAGCTGGCTAACGCGCTAGACTACGCTTCAGCATCGATGATGACGATGTTTAAGCGGGAGGCCGGGGTTCGATTCTGGCTAGCATATAAAATTTCTACTGGCTAAAACTCGGCTCCCTCACTAACCCTACTAACACTTTACTGATGTGCTGTCTAAATGAGCTTTGTTCCCGGTGACAATAAATAAATAAATAAAAAAAAAGAAAGAAAATAGTTATTTACAAAATATACTACATTCTATCAGTGTGGCGGATTTTTGCATGCGTCTGTAGCCTCATAAATCAAGGGAGGCTCAAAATTCAGCTTCAAAATAAAAAAATATATACCTACCTATATATTTTTTTATAATAAAAATAATTAATAATTTATCAGTGTTCCCTAAATTAGATTGACAAATGAACTGTAGGGTGTAGGGGTAGTGAAAATATTTAGAGGGAGGCTCAAAATTGAATTGCTCCTGGGGCCTCTCAAGTGCTAAATCACCCCTACTGTTCTATCATATAAATAAATAAAAGAATCTGGAAAATATTTGTAAAAACGCTTAGCTGAAAAAAGCTTTTCAAATCAAATCAAAATCATTGTATTAACATTAAATTTAAAATCTTGTCATTAATAAAATATTTATTAAATTTAAAATACCTATTAATGGTAGAGTATAAAAGGCCTGGAAATATTTTGATGGCATTAAAAATTTACTATCCGCAGATTTGAAATGGGATATCCACGGGAACCACTGAAAAAGAAAAAAACATTATTATTGTACAACATCAAATAATTAAATTAAATTTATTTTATAAAGCTAAACGGTTAAATCAATATACTATAGTTGAGGCAAGCGAGATTAAAAAAGTTAATATGAGGATAACTAAAAAATTACATACACTTTTCGTTCTAAAACTTTATTAAACTAAGATAGGTGTACAACAGATACATTATTTTTCGATATAGTCTCCACCTTTAATAATGCACTTGGTCCAGCGAGCCACAAGCTTCCGGATGACTTCCTGGTAGAAGGTTTTCGGTTGGTAATGAAGTCACTTTTGCACCGCATCCCGAACGTCGTGGATAATGTGATAGACAGAATCGTGACTAATGTTTAAAGAAGATGCTACCTTATCTATGGTAACTCGCCTATCTGCTGTAATCATCTCTTGAGCTTGCTGAATGTTGTCAGTGGTCGAAGTTGACGGTCGCCCAGCTCCCTCTTTTTGTGTTACGCTCGTTCGGCCACTTAAACATTTCGATCCATAAAAAAACGCTTTTACGAGATAAAGCACTTTCCCCGTATTGTGACACAAGTCTCCTGTGAATTTCAGCACCTTTCACACCCTCTGACCACAAAAATCTGACCACTCCTCGTTGCTCCTCTTTGGTGAAATCTGATAGCGGAGCTGACATGCTTGTGGTGTTGTAGCTAGACGACAACTGACGCGATCGTGATTAAATTCCGCACATGCGACCACAGACGCGCCAACTCAACGCATGCGGGCGCCTCCTATCTTAGTTTAATAAAGTTGTAGAACGAAAATTGTAGGTAATTTTTGACTTATCCTCGTTATACATATATTTTTTTTCGACGATGGTTTAATTAAAAAATACATATAATTTGACAGGCAGTGTAGGATTTGGATTGTTATAAACAAGACCAGGGTTGAATTGGCGAAAATCATGATAAGAGGTTATATCTTTTAGCAGTATATAGAATTAATAGTTACATTTTAAAGAATAGGGAATTCACCTCTCCTGGCAGAAAATTATCGTGAAACCATTTCTATTCTCCCATAAGAGGAGTGCATGTACTACTTCGTTAACTAGTCACCCTGATTTTCTCCAATAAAACGTCTATTTATGAATTATAATAAGGAGGCATTGATAAAAAATATTTAAATATTTCAGAGTGACGGTCGTTTATTTATCAAATATTCAATATGGGATCCATTAAAATTATCTGGTCTAGATTTAATACACGAAAATTAAAAAAAAATAACAAAAAATTTTTTTATCTGATTTTAATTGCAATAATTTAATATGAATAAATACCAACATAATTGCTTTTTTTCAAAAAACCAATAACTAAGTGAAATTAGTCTTATTGGGAGATATCACAGGGCCTAAAAACAAGAATTCGAATTTCCAAAGCTTATTTCTTATTGAGAATTTTTTTGGCATCAGGACTAAACAAACACTTACACAACAATAAAATATACCATACATAGCTTATTTCATTTAATAATTTAAAAAAATTAAATAGATAAATTAAAATAAAGAGAATATATTCTTAAGGAATTTTTGTGAATCGACTAAAATGTTTTAGATGTTAATTTTTTTGAATCCTTTTATATTTATTTCATTCGTTTTATTTAATAATTTATTTTCATTGCGATTGATTAATTTAAAATTCTCTATTATGTCTGTCTATATCAAATAGCATTAAATCCTCAGCAAAATATCTCCCCATAGAGTGCCTAAATCCTGATATATTTAAATCCAAGAATATTCTTCTGTTGCGTAACTAATTGAACATTTAATTGGTATTTGCTTATAATAAGAAAGAAATAAAGCCAAATAACTCATGGATAGGACATTATATGCATTAAATTTCTAGCTAATAATATTTTAAAAATTGAATGTTTTGATAACTATCTAGGTACTTTACTTCCGTTTAAAGAAGCGGCTGACTAGTTGACCTGAATAATGGGAATGTTGAAATAAATTATACGTATATTATTGATTCTGAGAGTCATCCACTTAAATGAATTCACAATGTACTTCAATTTTTTTCTCTGTTATATTATAATATTAGTGATTATCATAAATCTATACATTTAATAAGGGATTTGGGTGAATCTGACTGTTTCTAATTACTATTGTACAAACTGTTCCGATCTTTTGTGATTAAAGTGTGTGTCTGAACACCAAATTCGAACATTGATCACCTAGATAATAAATCTAAAGACTAAATTTATGACTATATTAAATCAATATTTTTACTACAGCACTTGAGTCATTCTGACTTCTTCTTATTACTGCATAGTGTTTCGATCTTTTGTGAATAAAGTATGAGTCTGAACAACAAATCCGAACATTGATCACCTAGATAAGTGGTTCTAAAAGTGGTCCACATGGACCCCCACAGGTCGACGATGACCTGCAAGAGGTCCATGCCAATGAAAATACAATTGGAGGTCTATGAGAGTAAATGGGGTCCACAATAGTGAATCTTATCTAAGCAGGTAGTGACTTTAATTTTGGCTTTCCATGAATGAAATAATTCACATGCACAGATAAATGTGTTGCTTAGTTTTTGCGTGAAAACATAACAAACAGACTGATAGTAAACTGCGGTTTTGTATACAAACTTATTTCCGGAATTATAATATTAATAGGAATGTGGGGATTTTATAGTGTATCTACTATTTAATTCTATTTACTACAATCAATTACATATTATTTAAATTTAAAATTAATTGCATAGTAATTGAATTAGTATATTTCATAAATCTCACCATATTTGGAAGGGTTCATAAATTTAATTTTTAGGAGATATATAAAATTAAATATTATATCCGAGCTCTGTATATATAATATAATATCATAATAAATTAAAATTTCATTAAAAGTAAAACTTTATTTTCTTAAAAAAATCCGAAAATGAGAGGTAAGGGCGGACCCTTTGTATCACTTCACCATTTTTGGAAGGGTTCATAAATTTAATTTTTAGGGGAGATATAAAAATAAATATTATATTGGAGCTCTCTCTATATATAATATAAAATTAGAATAAATTAAAATTTCTTTAAAAGTAAAACTTCATTTTCTTAAAAAAATCCGAAAATGAGAGGTAAGGGGGACCCTTTGTATCACTTCACCATTTTTGAAAGGGTTCATAAATTTAATTTTTATGGGAGGTATAAAAATAAAAATTATATTGGAGCTCTGTATATAATATACTATTAGAATAATTTAAAATTTCTTTAAAAGAGAAATACTTTATTTTCTTAAAATGAGATGTAAGGGTAAGGAATCTATCACTTCAGGATTTTTGGAGAAGTCATAAATTTAATTTTTAGTAGAGATATAAAAATAAATATTATATTCGAGCTCTGTATATAATGTAATATTTAAATATTAAATTGAAAGTTTTTTTGCCAAAAGTAGCAGAATTTTTATATATTGAAGGAGACAATAAAAGAGTGTTTCTTCTGCTGGAATTATAAATTTTATTTATTTATAATTCCAGCAGAAGACACACTTTTATTGTCTCCTTCAAAATATTAAAATAAATTAAAATTTCTACGAGACACAAAAGTTTGGGAATCTCTGACCTAGATCATAAATCTAAAAACCATCAAGCTTGTACATACATGTATCGTAATGATAATTTTTATGAAAGATCATTAGACTTACTTGGGAGACAATGTCTGGGTGAGTTAGAAAGTCGAACAGCTCGTCAGGTGGCCAGGCAACATTTGTCGACCGCGATACCTTTATCAGTCTAGGCTCGGATTGGCTATTCCAAAGAATGCCAGCTACGAGAATAATTCCAGAGACGATTAGAATCGTCTTCACCTTTTCCAAAGACATTTTATTCATAAATTTAAGAAATGCACAATCATTTCTTCTATTGTACAACGTCACATTTCAAGTTATTTCAAAGTGAAGACGGATATTTTCTGAAAAATAAATTTATTATTGATATTAAAATACTTTTCGGTGAAATAGCTAGAAACAAGATCTATTAGTATGGATAGACTTTTGAAAAAAAATGTAATAATTATTAATAAGTCCGGATTTTCGTGTAGTAAAAACTTTGAAACGTGCAATAAAAATCAGTTCTACTTTACTCGGACTACAGTTGATTACAAATCTACCATAACATTTCGATTCTAATGGTTCTTAAAACATGCAGAATAAAAATTATCTTACAAAAAAAAAGAAAACAAAGAAAAGAAAATTCAGGAGTTAAATTGGGGTGAAAATTTTTTGAAAACTTGGATTTGAAGAAATGGTGATTCTATGATTAAGGAAAGATAAATTTTTTTGGAATTTATCAGCATTTATGTACAAAATTAGAAACGAGGTTAAAAATCATTTTATACAACTTGAATTTGTTGGTTTGTATACCACGTTAATTCAAGAACAAAAGCTCTCTAAATCTCATTACTGTGCTTTTTTCAATACGAAGAATAACTGGTTTAATTTAGATTTTTTTAGCTTCAGAACCTCCAAATATTCTGTAAAAAAATTGTTATGAGACCATCTCATGACTTTACCATTTTACCACCATTTTACCATTACCATTTTAGGAGGCTGACGACTTATGTATTGATACTTTTAAACCCTCTCAAATATTTCGTCGATTTCCACAAAATCTAATCAGTTTTAATCTAAATATAAAATATTTGAATTAAAAAATCAATTTTGATACCTTCATTGGTTTTTGAGCTAAAGCGTACACACAATTTTGTAACACACTCACTCAGCATTCACTTATTCCCTAAAGATATTTTGACAAAATAATTAATATCCCTTAGAATATAAATTTTCGATGTTCACTAATCTACGGTAAGGCTTTATTGTAGAAGTAAACACCATGAATCCGTTCTTTGTTTTTTATTAAAATTGTTTCATCCGTTAGATATTTGAAAATACCAGCTAAAGAAAAGACTTTCTTCTTGCACGATTACAATACTACATAATATCCTGTATGGTAAAGTAAAAAACAAATCGACATATGCGGAGCCTTGAACGATAGCAATTCATCTAAAATTTATCATATAAGTATGTATATTTCTTTCTTTTGTTAATATAAGTTAGACCTTAGTGCCAGGTTTTAGTTTTCAAACTGTTCACAGGCGAAAATTTAGAAATTCGCAAAGAGCATTGCTAGTCTTGAAAAGCGCTCACATTTCCCACAATTTTTATTTATTTTAATAAAAAAAATAATATTCTATGAAATTACTAAATTTTAATGGCAATCTGTTCTTAAAAAGTGGTAAATGAAAGTAGTATTATGAGCATACTAATTTAGTCTTTTAGTAAGGTTTATTAATTCTTAAATATGTAAAACTTTGTGAGACAAGCCCCACGCATATTTAATCCATGCGTAAAATGACTCTATTATTCATGGACACTTGTTGCATCCCCATCTATAATTTAAATAAATATTTGATGTGTATGGGTGGTTCAAAATGCATACATTTTTAGCTAAATTGGGAAAACATATAAACATTTCCTATACATGGTATGGTCAAGTACTGTAATGTGCATGAAAAAAGTTTTTTTGCTTCTTTTTTTCGAAATATCTCAAAAAAGGCTAAAACTATTTTGATAAAAATAAATTGGGCGAAACCATGGCATTTCGGTCTACAAAAAAACCTCTAATAAGTGAATATCGAAATAATTATATTTTTCTAGATAATAACTGTCTTGTCAAAATGTCTGTAAGTCTGTTAGTTAGTTACTCTGTGCGTTACCAAATTATTGTGGACGAGCTAGCTCAAAAACTAGTGTGAATATTAAAACCAAATTTCACACGTAGTTTTGGTGCATTGAGATTAAGAGCTGATTAGATTTCGGTGCACATCGACCCAAAATTAAAGGGGGGGGGGGTTTAAATTTAAAATTATAATATTTTCAAACTTAAATAAATTGGCACGTTCTGATGTGGCCATCCACATGACTTTACCATACACCCTGGGCCCTCTCATATATTTAATGTTTAATAAAATTATGTATAATCATGTAGGGGGGGGTGGTTAGTTTGTGCATTTTTAGACTACTGGGACCCACTGATTATCTCTACAAAATTTGGTTGAGTTTGGTACAAGAGCCTAGATGTACAGTTATGAGGGCTTTTTTGTATACCGAAATGCCATGGTTTCGCCCAATTTTTTTTAATCAAAATAGTTTCAGCCGTTTTTGAGATATTTCGAAAAAAATAATTAAAAAAACAACTTTTTTTCATGCACGATTACAATACTTGAACATACCATGTATTACAAAGTAAAAAAAAAGTCTAATTCAACTTTGAGAGATCTTTCCAGGAATAGTCTTTGCTTCACACTCCATGATCAATTTTCATAGTAAATGCTCAGACTTCGAAGTGTGATTTAGAACTTAACATAATTTTAAACAAGAGGCACCTTTGAGGGTCTATGCAAGCGATTAAGTTTCCAATCTAAATAGCATGGGGTTTTGGAATTAACTCTTCTGACTTAATAAAAACAATCCATAACTTCTCAGATCGAGTATTAGACCACATCTCTTGAATTTCTATAGAAATTATTCTAAGCCTATTAAGATTATCTCGGAAGATAAGCTAAGAATAGCTTGGACTAATTGCTCTCGAGGGGTATATAAGGCGGAGAGAGATAGGGAAAGTAGGGAGGGGTATGTGAAGGGGGTAGATAGGGACAGTGGTAGGGGCCTGGGAATAGTGTGAGGGCTATATAAGGGGGAGAGAGATATGGATAGTGGTCAAAGTAACTCAGTCAGTGGCGTGTGAACATCAACCTTCATCCATCCTCTCAGCTGACTCCACCCCTCACTAATAAACAACCCTTCATCACTTTTATTACTTTTAATAGCTGGGGTAACGGGTAGGTGTATACTTCATTGTTCTTATAGACAAAGATGTACAGATCTACTTCAGGGCCTGGCCTCCCTCCCCACTTGAGCTCATGATTCTTTTCAAGAGAATCATGTCCTGTCCCTAATCCTAAACAAACTCAATCCCTGTTTTTAAAATTTCTTAATCCTTCGAAATGTTTCGCGAATATATTTTTACTTGTGTGAGAGTGTAAGTGGGTTCGTGTAAGGTCAGAGTATTCCAGGTCCAGGCACGAGACGTTGGCTGTTAACGTAAGATATCTTTATAACACTCTATTCTTATAATTAAATAAGTAAGAAATATTCTAAATGTTTCAAGTACTCTTTTCGAGTTTTTCAAAAAAAAAAAAAAAAATATAAAATAAAATAAATAATAAAATAAATATAATTTTATTACGAATATTTATATAGAAGAAAATACTTTAAATTCACTATATTATTTTACTAATATTTTTTCTCTTTTTTCAGGTAGGTGCTCGTCCTACTAAAACTAACATTTAGATTAAGTACTTTCTTATTTTCTGGAAAATCAAATCCTTTATCTTTTTAACCTTTTATCCATTTTCCCGTAAATTCCTTAGTGTTTCCTTCTCGAATCGAATCGCGAGTATACTTTTTATTTTGCGCGGGTGTCAATGTGTTACTCTGGAATCAGCCTCCCAGGTCTAAAACGAGACGTTGTCTGTTAAGGTAATGTATCTATTTCATACTCTAATATTACTTTAAATTCCCCATATTATTTTACTAATATTTTTTCTCTTTTTTCAGGTAGGTGCTCGTCCTACTAAAGCTAACATTTAGATTAAGTATTTGATTTTCTTATTTTCTGGAAAATCAAATCCTTTATCTTTTTAACCTTTTATCCATTTCCCGTCAATTCCTTAGCGTTTCCTTCTCGAATCGAATCTCGAGTATATTTTTTATTGTGCGGGGTGTCAATCTGTTACTGTGAAGTCAGCATCCCAGGTCTACACGAGACTATGGCTGTTAAGGTAAAATATCTTTATAATACTCTATTCTTATCATTAAATAAATAAGAAATACTTACTTTAAATTTTGCAAGTTACTTTTTTTGATTTTTTTCCCAAAATTAAATATAATTTTATTACGAATATTTATATAAAAAAATACTTTGAATTCACCATATTATTTTACTAAGATTATTTTTTTCTTTTTCAGGTAGGTGCTCGTCCTACTAATACTAACATTTATATTAAATGATTAAGTAGAAATAATTAAATAAATTAAAACTCAAAATTATCTATATGCAATTTTGTAATCTTTTCCTTTTTTCTAAATTTAATTTGAGATATTGGTTTGAAGCAAATTCGCTTTTACTCACTTATATTTAATATTTAATAAAATTATTTATAATCATGTAGGGGAGAGGGGTTAGTTTTTGCATTGTTTGATTACTCTGGACCCGCTGATTATGTATACACAATTTGTTTGAGTTTGGTACAGGAGCCTTTTTTTTTTTTTTTTTTTTTAACGTGGGGAAATGCTTTTACGCACGCACATGGCGAAAGGGACTAACCTCCACTAGGAAGGACTACCCAGTAAAACCTCCACTCATTCATCCTTCTCCCCCCCGGAATCCGCCGATTAGCATTGCCTCGGGGAGGGCGGTGTCTTTATATTAAGTCATATTCTTGACTTCTTTCTCTTTTATCCTCATTATGCTGCTCAGCATGTCTGCCACAATTGTCCACTCTTGACTTGACTTCATCAAGAGGTCGGCTACATTGTTTTTTGTTATATGCGTTGCACTTTTCATGTCAGCCGCCATTCTAACCTGGGTCCATCTCTCACATTGGAATATAGTATGTTCAGGAGAATCCTCTTCTTCACAGTACCAGCATTTACTTGTCGGTCTTATCTTCATCCTGTATAGGTATGTTCCGAATACTCCATGGCCAGTGATCGCCTGTGTCATATGGAAGTTTACATTTCCCCATTTTCTATTGGTCCATATATTGATATTTTGGACGAATACCTTGGCCCAGCCATTGTAATTTTGCCATTGTTCTTCCCAGGCTAACATCATAAGTTTTTTAGCCTCATCCCTATACAGTTTTCCTCGTTGGTAAATGGCTACTCTTTCTTCAACTTTTAGTTTAATCGGCGGTATGCCAGCGATTGCCAGCGCGGCCATTGTTGAGACTGTTCTGTAGCCAGATATAACTCTTAGGGCTGTTCTTCGGTTAATGCTTTCCAATAGCCTCTCATAATGTTTATAACGCAGGGTATGCGCCCAAACTGGTGCTCCGTATAGGATTATAGAAGTGACTACATTTGCTAGGGTGAGCCTTTTTTTGAACTAGGACCGCCGATATTTGATGTGATTCTTGCCAGTGCCATATATGTTTTGTTGGCTTTTTCAGAGGTTTTTCGGATATGTGTGGTCATTTTCACGTCTTTATCAATATGAACTCCCAAGTATTTGATTGATTTCGTACTTTTTATGCTCACCCCTTCTATTTCAAAACTAGCTCTTTTAGTTTCCTTCTTCCATTAAGCAGGACGAGTTCAGTTTTTTTTGGAGCAAGCTTGATCCCCATCTCACACATTTGAGATGCAATTTTTATGGTTGTATATTGAGCAAGTTCCTCCAGCATGGTTTTTGTTTTCGCAGATACTACGACTGCCAAATCATCAGCATATGCAAAAAGTGTTACTCCCTGGTGTATTTCCAGTTGCAATATTTCATCATAAAAGATGTTCCATAGTGTCGGTCCCAGTACTGAGCCCTGTGGAACACCGCAAGTGGTGCGAACGATTTTCCCGTTTGGTGTTTGGATAAAACGATCAGTCAAATATGATTGAATCATTCTGATTAGATACCTGCTAACTTTAACCTTGTTCATGGCATCTATAATTTTTTGCCAGGGAGCGGAGTTAAAGGCATTTTCTATGTCCAAAGTAATCATAGCGCAAAATTCTTGATTTTTGTATGCTTTTTCTTTAATTCTTTCAGGGATTTTCATTATTTGTGACACCGCGTCTATAGTGGATCTGCCCTTTCTAAAGCCGTATTGATGGTTATGTAAGATATTATTATCTTCCAGTTCTTTTTCTAGGCGGGTTTTTATTATTGTCTCTAATAGTTTCCCGTATATATCCAGGAGGCAAATTGGCCTGTAAGATTTTGGTGCTAGAGCCTCTTTTTTGGGCTTTTCTATCAGAATTAGTCTGGACAATTTCCAGATGTTCGGGAACTCACCCTCAGTTAGGCATTGATTGAAAACATCGGTAGTAACTTGCGGATTTTTTTCCACAAATGACCTAATAACTTCAGGGGGTATATGATCTGGCCCAGGAGATTTTTTATTTTTAATACCTTTAGCTGCAGTTGTTATCTCCTCCAAATTAAATCGAGGTATCTCCTCGCTATCCAGTGTGATTTTTGGCCATTTTCTTATGGGATGCTGAGGGAATAACTTTTTGATTTGCTCCGAGATTTCTTCGTCGCTCATCTTGACTTTTGGTTTTACATTTAATTTGTTCGTAACTATTTGGTAAGCCCTGCCCCAGATATCATTTTCCAGCTCATCGCACAGTTGCTTCCATGCCGAGGTTTTTGCCTTGTATATAGCTTTCTTTAGATCTCGTTTTGCGTTTTTGTATGAGTTAAGGGCCTCTAATTTTTGACTAAGAGGAGCTGATGGTCTATAGATTTTTAAATTAGCTCTTCTCAGTCGAATGGCTTTCTTTCTGATTTCAGCAATTTCTGGGCTCCACCAATATACCGGGGGTCTGTGCGCAGAGTACCTTTTCTTCTGGAAACAGTTATCACACAGGGATTTTATCTGGTTTATAAGATCCCGCGGCAGGATTTTTTTATTTGGTTGTACGTACGGTAATGGATCCTGGCATCTATTCTCAAAGATCGCCCGTACAGGAGCCTATCGTTTCATTTTTTGACCCTACACTCCCCCTCCTCCATTTTGGGCGGTTGTTTTTTTAATTTTTAGACTTCTGGAGTCCCACTGTTTATGTATACAAAGTTTGATAAATGGGCAAGATTTTCATTTTTTGACCCCCTCCCCCATTTTGGGCGGTTAGTTTTTGCATTTTTAGACTTCTGGGGGCCCAGCTGATTATATATACAAAATTTGGTTGAGTTTGCTCAAATGGCCTAGATTTTTAATTTTGAACCCCACCTCCACCCCCCCCCCCTTAATTTTGGGTCGATATGCACCAAAATCTAATCAGCTTTTAATCTCAATGGACCAAAACTACGTGTGAAATTTGGTTTCGATATTCACACTAGTTTTTGAGCTAGCTCGTCCACAAAAATTTGTTAACGTACAGACTAACTAAAAGACTAACTAACCAGACTAACAGACATTTTGACAAAACACTTATTATCTCGAAAAATATAATTTTTTCGATGTTCACTTAATAGAGCTTTTTTGTAGACCGAAATGCCATGGTCTCGCTCAATTTTTTTAATCAAAACAATAAAAATTAAATATACTAAAAAATGAACCTATAATAACGAAAATATTTTTTTCTCTTTTACCAAAATTAGGGGGTGGGGTCAAAAAATAAAAATCTAGGCCATTTGGGCAAACTCAACCAAATTTTGTATACATAATCAGTGGGCTACGGGAAGACTAAAAATGGAAAAACTAACAGCCCAAAATGGGGGGGAATGAAAATCTATGCCCTTGTACCAAACTCAACCAGAAGTGTATGGTAAAGTCAAATGGATGGCTACATCAGAACATGTCAATTTATTTTTTTACTTTTTAGTCTTAATTATTTTTATATTGAAAAGTTTGCGGAATTTAACAGAATGAAATGTTTTTATTTTTATATATTTTCACTTAAATTGAGTAGGTAAGCAATTATTTTTATGGAGAAATCTTTGTGGAATTTAACAGAACAAAAGTCACATTGATAGATACATAGATAATAGATGGATTCAGGTGAAACTAATATAAAGCGTGTAAAAAAAGTATATCGCCAGCACTCATGACAAACTATCATTTTATGCATTCAAAGCAGAATTTTCTCCAGATTTTTGATGAGTGAGTCATGTTTCAAGTTATCTAACTTTAAATGTAAAATAAGATTAGAAAAAATGTCCGCGATTCCGGTTGATAATTTGAAATACCTTCTCTATATACCCGAAATAGAGAACCTTCATTAATATATAATAGCCAGATTCACAATGACCTTCGACTTACTACTGAATATTTTCTTCTTTTTCAGAAATGGATTAATGCACCTTCTAGATATAAAACCTTGTTACATCTTTTTCTTAAAGTTAATTTATTATTCTTTATTAGGTAATATTGATAAAACATTAACTTGTTTTTTTTTTTTTTTTTTTTTAAGAAAAGATAATAGGGTTGGTTTGAGGTCGAAGCTACCTGTGGATGTATATCTTGAATGGGGCAAAGACGAGAGTTCTAGTCTCTAAAAATCATAGAGATAAATGATTTTTATCCGAAATAGCCACAAAGTGGTTTTAGTGGTATTGAATTTTAGATAATTTCATTTAAGATTTAGTGTTTCATACTTTAGTACAAAGGTTCCCAAACTGTGCGCCGTGGCCTTTTCACAGGTGCGCCGCGAAGTTTCATAATCAGGGCCACCAGAGGGAGGTACAAGGGGGTCAAATACCACTGGACCCGGACTTTTGGGAATCCGGGCGGGAGGTTGATTTTTTTTCTTACACTACACTAAACTATTGGTTAGGTGCGAGGTCTATAGAAAAAAACAAGAAAAAATAGACTATTGATCTATCTAGAAAAAAATATTTTTAGCCATACTTTGAATTAATCTTTCGGAGTCGTCAGGTATCAAGAAAATTTCAAATAGGCATCAGTTGAGCTCACGACTTGATACTAGTTCTTGTAAAATAATTCATAATTATGCGTCGTCCACTTAATCATAGGATTATTATTTCTAATATAACCTTAGACAGAGTATTTCACTTAATTAGAACATTGGTTTAATTTACTAATAGAATTTTCAAATCAAAAAATTAAATTATTCATTTTCGAGAAAAAACTCGAATTCGATGTTACTTTCAATCTTTCAGGTACCTTGAATTCAATAAAATCTGTGTGATATGTGTGTGATTAATTTAATTATTTGCATTGAATCGCTTTGAAAGCTTATTTTAACTTTTTTACTAAAAAAATTATTTCATACGAGTTTAACCTATAACGATAGGTTGAAAGTATGTATGTATGTATTTATTGTATATATAGAATTATAAAAAATTCAATACAAGAATCAAGTACAAAAAGCAGAATTGTGAACAAATATAACAATAAACCATCCCCCCCCCCTCCCCTCATTCATTTATAATAAATGAACGGAGACGCAGAGCACCATCAATAAAATTGTATAAGCTTCTCAACTTTTGTAAGCTCAAAGGCCTCAAAATATCCCAAAAATCTTCAGCATTCTCAATAGAATCCCTTAAATAGACTTCCCTCAACGCATTGTATATCGGGCATACATTTAAAATATGAAATAAATTTTCATTTTCATATTTGTTACAAATGGAGCAGACCATCTCCGGGTTTATTTTGTGTCCAGAACCATTCAACCAAAAATACAATATTTTTATATTGCCCACCCTAGCCTGGTGAAGGACTCTCATCATCCGAATGGGAGCCCTCATTGCCAGAATTCCTCCCTGGCCATAGTCGATCAATCGATAAAGAGGGGCAAAGGAGGAATTAACCATTCTCCTGTGGTCCTCCCCGAAATAATAAGATTCTAGTTCCCATGTCAGGGTTTTTATGTTACTCCTAATTTCTTCTGGGTCCTGCCTAAACCAAATTTCTGATTTATTTAAAACATCGAAAAACTTTTTGATCTGACAGGCCCAGTTCAAATCGATAGAATGACTCTGATTATTACTAAGGGTAAGCATTCTTTGATAACATATTTTAGGCAATCTATATTCAGGCATTACAAGAATTTTATATAGCCATTTTAGGGCTCTCTTAAAAACATATGTAATAACTCTTTTCTGTTGGAATTCCTTCCTTATAACATAGCCGGGAGTAGATCCATTTAAAAAATATAGAGATTTAAAAAATTGTACCTGTGCTCGCTCTATGCTGTTCTCTCTGTTCAGACCCCAAACCTCTGAGGAGTACAAAAGTACATTTAAAACGGTAGACTTATATAAAGCATCTCTGGCTGAGTAACTATCCATTCCAGATTTACTCATTACAATCTTAAGGTTAGCTGTAGCGGCTCTTGGCTTACTAACCATCTGATCTGCAGCGAAATTAAATTTCCCCGATGAACTAAAATGTATCCCCAGATAGCTAATATTTTTAACTATTTCTACTTTTTTTTCATTATAATAAAATGCATAGTCCGAAGGTCTTCCGGCTTCACGAAATATCATTACTTTAGTCTTATTAATATTAACTTCTAGCTTATTGCTTTCACTATATATTCTAAGTCTATTAAGCATCATTTGCAGCTTAATTGGGGTATCCGCCAGAAGGATCAAATCATCTGCAAAAAGCAAAGTCGAAATTGAGGTTTTAGCATCAATGCTTACTCCCTCCAATCCGGCCTCAGATAAAAACCTGTCAAAATCTGAAATGAACAGTGAAAACAATAGCGGGCTAAGGCTGTCTCCCTGCAAAACTCCCTTATTTATCTTAATACTATTAGATAATGGGTAGATAAGGTTGAGAGTATAATTAATGTGTGTTTTATTTTGCAATATAATAGACTTTGCATGCAATTTTATTATTATTATTAAAATAGTTAGCTTGTGGAAAGGGGAAGTAGATGATTTGATGAAACTCTTACTATACTTGATTAATAGAAAATTCTTTATTTCGTGTCTGAGCTTGTTTCAATATCTCCATTATTAGATATGGACTTGTCTCGACATGTATCCGGGATTATTATAAAAGTGTCCAAGCTTATATTTCGCACCCTTTTCTTTCTTTACCAGAGTGAGAAATTCTACCCCAATTACATTTCAGAGAAATTATTATTTTTTTAATTTTTATCTTTAATTGTTTTTAAAATATTTTCAATAAAATAAGGTAATTATTTTTCGAACATTTTAAATTCCACTAATAGATGATTACAAATATTAATATATATTAGAATTTGCCAAAATTAATTAAAAGTATTTTTCTATAAAATAATTTATTAGAATATCAATTTCATTCTCTTAAAAAATCCGGCAATTCGAAGGATCGTACCGCCTTATTCAGGATTTAAAAGGGTCAACGATAGAACCTCCGTGTATATTAATATTATTTTTAATTGCAATTCCATTATTCAAAACTTTGTGGCCAGTGATACGTCTTGATGATGGCCATAGCGGGTGTAAACGTTGGAAAAAAAAAATAACTTTTATTTCAATTTTATTTTATTAACCGACTTCAAAAAAGGGGAGGTTCTCTATTCGACTGAATTTTTTTTTTTTTTGTGCCTATGTTACCTTATATCTCCGCCAATTGTGAACCGATTTTGAAAAATTTTCAGTTCAGTCTAGCTTCCGATTAGTCCCATTTTTTTTCATAGGTATTAGACCTTTTTTGTTAGGTTTGTTCAGGCCTAACTTCTTTGTTTATGAACCGATTTTGATGATTCCTTTTTTATTGGAAAGGAGGTATCTTAGAGATGGTGCCATATTAATTTGGTCAAGTTCTGATGATATGATTACTATTAATAACATCACTAAAAAGAGAAAAATAAAAATAAATTTTAAGAAAAAATAAAACCGACTTCAAAAAAATAAAATGCAACAAATAAAATACACTAAAAGGTATAAAATAATTATTATCTTATTTAGTTACAACTAAACTACGAAATATTAACATGAAATTACTTTTTGAAGTCTGTGCCAAACATATACCTTTTATGAATCGCACTCGACGGATCTTAGTACGTTTGGTGGGTACACTCGCTTATAGGTATAGTTTGTTTGGCACCGACTTCAAAAAATAATTTCATGTTAATATTTCGTAGTTTAGTTGTAACTAAATAAGATAATAATTATTTTATATCTTTTAGTGTATTTTATTTGTTTGAAGTCGGTTTTATTTTTTTCTTAAAAATTATTTTTTAGCTTTAAAAATAATATTAATATATAGTTTTTCACTGATTCAAAAAATTACCGAGCATCGCTCGCTATTCCAAGTACTAAAATTTTATTTTCTTAAAAAAATCAGAAAATGAGAGGTAAGGGGGACCCTTTGTATCACTTCAGGATTTTTGGAGTGGTTCATAAATTTAATTTTTAGAAGAGATATAAAAATAGGTATCACTTCAGGATTTTAGGAGTGGTTCATAAATTTACTTTTTAGAAGAGATATAAAAATAAATATTATATTCGAACTCTGTATATAATATACTATTAGAATAAATTAAAATTTCTTTAAAAATAAAACTTTATTTTCTTAAAAAAATCTGAAAATGAGAGGTAAGGGGAGACCATTTGTTTAATCAAGAATTATGTTTTTTTTTTAATTTCTTGAAGTCCCTATTTGTTTTAATAAAAAAACGTCCACTAAATACTTTGCTTTGTGCATTGACCCCCCCCCCTTCTATGAAAATTTTCTTGCTACGCGACTTCCTTCTTTGGTAGTATTTCACACCTATTTTTATAAAATTCTCGTTGCAATATTTAGAATACTTTTTGGCTTATTAATATTTAGATAAATTTATAAATTTTAGGTAAAGAATATAGCTCAATCAGCATTAAATAAAATTTGCATTTTAATAGTATTTTTTTTTTAATGATTCATTTCCATTTTTATCTGACAATAAAAAACTGGAGCATATCTTTTTCAACGAAAAGATAGTTTTCAAACTAGTTTTACAGCTTCGACTTCTCTACGTTTATATCTTTAACCAAAAGAAAGTATAACTTTCAAATATTCACAATTTCGCTTTTTACAAATTTGAACGATATTCCACTCTGCAAATCGTTTGAGATTGAAAGCCGAAATTCCGGCATTAAAATGCAGTTTTTCAACACTAATTGTATGTCAAATTTCAACTTATTAAGCTAAATTAGTTCCATATCCTTCAAATATAACAATTCAGTTTTTTCTAATCAAATTTAAATTGTGAATCTAAAAACTCCGAAATCTAGTCACTCCTTTGTTTTAGAACTCTAATCTTTTTGACTCTAGAATTAATTTTGCAAGATCTTTAGTTTTTTAGTGATCGTGGTTATCTTAATCCATGAAAACACAGTCACGCAGACAGAGAAAGTAAAAATGAAAAGTCGATTGAAGAAAAAAATTATCTAAATATTTCTTCTTCTTATTTTTAAACCTAGAGGTTTGTTTCTTCCAGAACGTCATACGATCTCTTCTTGGGACGACCTCTACTTCTTATTCCGACCGGCTTGTTTGTCATCACTTTCTTTACCAGTCAGTCTTCTGGCATTCTTCTCACATGCGCATACCATTCCGCTCTTCTTCTCTTAACACATTTGCCCACCTTTTGTATTCCACATTTTCTCCAATATCTTCACTCTTCATTCTATCGAGCCTGGTCACGTTCATTATCCTTCGTAATGTCTTCATTTCAGTAGTTTCCAATAATTGAGAAGTTTTTGCAGTGTCGGGTCTTGTCTCTGCTGCGTAAGTTAACATTAGACGTATTACTGTTTTGTAGACTCGTACCTTGGCTTCCGTTCTTAAATATTGATTTAACCAGATTGTATTGTTAAGGCAACCCGATATTTTTTAGGCCTTTTTTGCCTGCTGTTTTACCTCTGTTTCTAGGTCTTGATGAGAGGTCATTTGCATGCCAAGGTACATGAAGGACATTACCAGTTCGACAATCGTATCGTATAGTTGTAGTTTAAATCGGAGTGGTGATTTAGATATTGTGAGTGTTTTGGTCTACTTGGTTGACCGAATTTACATGTAACACAGCTAAATTTATACAGGAGGCGCTGGAGGGAATCTTTATCTTCTGCAACGAGTGCTCCATCGTCTGCGTAACAAACGCATGTTATTTTCTCGTCCCCTAAGGAATGTCATTTTAGAATTTTGATTTCGCCAATGATTTCATCCATAACTATATTAAAAAGCAGCGGACTAAGCGAGTCTCCCTGCCTAATAAATTGATTCACTGGGATGCTTTCCCGACAGTCTTCCTTCGGTTTTTATTTTGGCTTCGAGTAAATATCCTGTATCAGGTTTATGAGATTATCTGGGATTTTAAACTTGTCTAGGATTCTTATGACGTGCTTAAATTGGACTTTATCGAACGTTTTTTCTATATCGATAAAACAGAAAAACGCCGGCTTGTTAAATTTGTAGGCCTTTTCGCAGAGCTGTCTAATGGCGAATAAAGCGTCGACACAGGATCGACCTTTCCTGAAGCCTAGTTGCTCGTCATGCAAGTTTATTAGCTGTGACAGTTTATTACTTATTATTTTTGTGGTGAGCTTAAGGTGAGTATTTATCTAAACACAATATCAACAAATTTGATTTCTAAAATGAGTGAATAATCAATATATTTAGATTTCCACATTATTTTCATTTTTTTTTTTTATTTATTAGGCGCTTTTGTTAGTTTTATATAGGCTTCCTTTAAAAGGCTTTTAACCAAAGTATATATCACGCTATCTGGCGCTATTAAGGATATATGAATAAAAATATGGGAAACATTTGGGATCTATTTTAGGACAATGACTATCCAGGGAAACACCGAGAGCCCGGAGCTGGATATTATTAAATAAATATTTGTTAAAATATATTTTTATATAAATGTAAACAGATTGTGGAAAAAAGTCATTTTATATGAGCCCCAGGGCCTTTTCAAAGGTGGTGCAGACCCCTCACTCACCAGCTCATTTAATCGGGAGAGAAGCTCAAAATAATATATAACAATAAAATATATTCGGCCGAATTAAATATAAGTTTTTAGAGTGAAACTAATTCATCTAACTATAATGATATTATAATCAAGTATAATGCTAGTAATATTTTTATTATTCAAGGGGCCCATTTGTTTCTTTAGGCGGTGATGCATACTATTCTTGATTCGTCCCTGAGCCAAGTTAAATAAAAACATGTAATAAAAAAAAGAGATTTTTATTTCTATAACCTATATTAATAATAATACTTATATTAAGCAGAAGATACAATCGGTGATTTAGTCTTTATAAATTTAACATCTCTGCACTAACGGTTAAATAGTAAATATATATTTATGCAGACCAAATTTATTTGACTATATATCAAACTTCCGGTCGAATAAAACAAGTGAGGAGGATCTATTGAATAAGATGAGGAGATTAAGTAGTAGCTTAAATAGAAAAAAATAAGATTATATAAGTCTGATGATATAAGATAATCAATTTTCGTCCAATCCATTTGCTTTCGATAAGAAAAAATATTTTTACAGGTCACTCGGCAACGAATAATTCAAAAACATATTTCTAAAGAAGTCAATGGAAAAATAGATCAACTCTATTGTTATTATTAGTTAAATAGGATGTATGTTATTAGAGTAGAATAAGTATTTATAGATGACTCACCGTTTAGCAATTACATTATCGATTGTTTTATTTTTTCTCTGGAGATAGAACAAGTTAGAAATTTTCAGAGCAAAATTCCAAACAAGTGAAATCTTTGAAAACCGGTAAGAGCGAATGAAAGTGCGTGAGGATGGATTGAGCTCGAGAACGAGAGTAACATGGAATCCGGAGTCTCGCTTTTTAGTGCGTGTTCATTCATAAAAACTTAACTAAAGGAGGGAGGGATTGATTTAGTAAAACGTTTTCAGATGGCAGCAGTAAATGGCGCGAAAATAAACCTATCTTTCAAGAGAATTATATATTATACTGGCGAAAATTTTAAATTCGATTAATATTTTACTCTTCTTTAAGTGACATATCAGGTCTCCCTGACGTTTTGGCTCCTCTCCACATATACCGGTGCTGAGTGTTTTTACACAGATATACGGGACCTACTTTTTAACGCCGGTTCCGAACGGCTAGTTTGGAGAGGTTACTAGGCAATTATACTCTTGGTAGGTTGCCATTACTTTCCAAGAGGAGGCGGCTGAAAATATCTGCCCAGACTCGGTCTCGAACTAGCGTATTTCAGGCCACTAACTCACTCTATTTTCTACCTTAAATAGTAATCTATATATGAGATATCTATAAATCTAAGACTTTTATCAAAAAAGTAATCTAAGTAAACATTCAAGTCATAAAATTTTCTAGAGAATGAGATAGGAATCTAGGATGAGTCATTTTATGAAGGAAAAATTGCGATTTTTTTCAAAAAATTGCAGCTTTTCAAAACTTCAACCCCATTGCGGCACGGATTACCATTTATCCAATTAAGATGAAACTTTGTTTGAATTGTAGCAAATTTAATCAAGTTTAAAAATGTATAAAGTGGTCTTTGTCGAAAACGTGCTCCTTCATGGTCAAAATGGGAAAATATCGAAAAAAGTGCTGAAATAGTCGCAAGTATAGGGACTTAATTAAATTATGGATACGATTCACCAAACAATTAATACATATTAATTGACATCTTAAGCAATAATTATTGATAAAATTTAATATAAGAGTTCACATTGCCAATAGAAGTAGACTTAGGTATTTTATATTCAATTTGGGGAAAGTCAGTCATTCTATTGCCCTTCAAATTTTGAAGATAGTTAAAAATTTTCTTCAAAATTCAAAACACTCAACTACTTTTATTTAAATTATTATATTCGGTGATGGATTAGTAAAATATGGGGCCCTAGAGGGAAAGATTTTATCTTGGGCCTCCCGCTCCCCCCATTTTATTTAAAGAAAGTTAAAAATTATATAAATAGGTATAATATTGAAATTTCGATATACAGAAATATCATAGTGGGGGTATTCGGTTCCGCCAAATCTCAGACTAATTGAAACCCGACTAATCGGAACTAGATAGATATAAAAAAATGAAAATTGGTTTAAAGTAACTTAAAATTTTTAAACTATATAATCTACCCCATCTTCTTCGAAACTAATATAATACGCCCTTGCTTTATTATTTTATTACAATTTTCTGATTCATTCGCCCGACCTTTTCTCTTACGAGATGCATGCAAGGTATTATATTAAGTCACTATTAATAACATCAGTAAAAAGAGAAAAATAAAAATAATTTTTATAAAAAAAAATAAAACCGACTTGAAAAAATATAAAAAAATAATAAAACTCAAAAATAAAATAAAATAAAAAAGATATAAAATAATAATCTAATTTAGTTACAACTAAACGACGAAATATTTATATAAAATCACTTTTTGAAGTCGGTGCTAAACAAACAATATAAGCGAGCGTACCTCCCAAAACGTATCAAGTAAGATCCGTCGAGTTAGATTCATAAAATGTATATGTTTGGCACCGACTTCAAAAAGTAATTTCATGTTAATATTTCGTCGTTTAGTTGTAATTAAATTAGATTATTATTTTATACCTTTAAGTGTATTTTATTTTATTTTTGAGTTTTATTATTTTATTTGTTACATTTAATTTTTCTGAAGTCGCTTTTAATTTTTTTATAAAAATCATTTTTCTCTAACTCCTAATAACCGGAAATATATCGAAATCTAAACTCACTTTTGGTTTTATTTCATTTTATGCGAAACCCACTTCGCAATTTTACCCAATTTTTTATTATTATCTAAAAATGTTTCACCCAGAACCACCACCTATCTCCTTAAAAGTTATCAAAAAAGAAACACTTTTTTCATGCATGATTACAATACTTGACCATACTGGTAAAGTAAAAAATGTTTAAAAAATAAACTGCAACGGATCGTTGCTAAACTTCATCCAAATTCATTTGAAATATTAATATGTTTGTTCCTTTATTATTAATCAGATATCACTTGCAATTTGTAGTTCATGTTAACATTAATTAAAAATAATTCTGATTTAATAGTCGAGGAGTAACCATTCTACATTGGATTTTTTGACATTTCGGTTATTATTGTAACCATTGCTGAAGACATGGAGAGGAATCGACTTAAAATCAAAAATAACGATCGATTCTCATCTAATACTAGAGGAATAACCTTATTGCATTCCATTTTTGATGTTTTGACTATTAAATGGCAACCTCTTCTGAAAACGTGGAAGAATCGACTTAAAATCAAAGAGACTAAATTCTTTTATGGCAAACAACTCAAGCTTGTGTGTATTTTTACTTTAATACAGGGTATGGTCAAGTATTGTATTCGTGCATGAAAAGTGTTTTTTTTGCTTCTTTTTTCGAAATATCTCAAAAACAGCTGAAACTATTTTGATTAAAAAAATTGAGCGAAAACCACGGCATTTCGCTCTACAAAATAGCCTTTATAAGTGAACATCGAAAAATTATTTTTTTGAGATAATAATTGTTTTGTCAAAATGTCTGCTAGGTAGTTTGTCAGTTAGCTGTGCGTTACGAAATTTTGGTGGACGAGCTAGCACAAAAACTAGTATGAATATCGAAACCAAATTTCACATTTAGTTTTGGTTAATTGAGATTAAGAGCTGATTAGATTTGTGGTCCATATCGACCCAAAATTAAGGAGGGCAGGGGGTTAAAAATTAAAAATCTAGGCAATTTGAGCAAACTCAACCAATTTTTACTTTATCCAATGCGAAGCATGGGAGAAAGTATTGGAATCGCTCTCGCGGCAAGCGCGACTTCAAAGGGTCCTCAGGTAAAGACTACGGAACCCATGGACTCCAATTAAGGTCACAAATTGAAGTATTCAATGAGATTGAATTTTAGCACGTGACGGTTTTGCCAAAATTACCTGGGATCTCGCCGAGAGGCCAAAAAGTGCCATTTTTTTGGAAGTGCGTGCGGATGGATGGATGGATGTGTGTGTGTGTGTTATCGTTTTTTTCGTCCACGAATTTTTCCACACCGTTGCACCGAATGAATTGAAATTGAAAACCTACCAGTATTTTAACAAAATGAAGCGCTGATTAGTTTTTGGTACATATCGGTCCACAAACATTAGTACTTTATTTCAGTACTTTTTTAGTTTTTTCTAAATATCTTGAAAATGACTTAACCAATTTTGATGAAATTTAATATCCTAATTAAGTACCTTGGGACCCACAAAAAAGGTTAAATAAAGTTTTTAGTAAAATTATATTTTAAAGTACTTTACTCTAGAACATATTAATATTTCAAATGAATTTGGATAAAGTTTAGCAACGATCCGTTGCAGTTTATTTAACGTTACCTACGATATTTTATCTATCTAAAATAAAGTTTTTGTTTTTTTCTCATCTTAAGATTTGGATAGATTAATCGAAATATGTGCTTTCAGTCAACATTCCCTATTCACTACTTGTTAAAAGTCCGATTTTTATTCATTAATTACACGAAAACCCTTGTTCAGATCTTTTTCAAAAAATTATTTTATACGTATTTGTTATCGATTAATAAAATATTAAAAATTCAGATTTTTAATCCAACATTGCCTTAATGTCCAAACAACCTTAATTGAAAATGAAGCTGCAACGGATCGTTGCTAAACTTTATCCAAATTCATTTGAAATATTAATATGTTTGTTACTTTATTATTAATCAGATATCACTTGCAATTTGTAGTTCATATTGAAATTAATTCAAAAATAATTCTCATTTAAGAGTCGAGGAATAACCATTTTACATTGGATTTTTGACGTTTCGGTTTTTATTGGTAACCATTGCTGAAGACATAGAGGAATCGACTTAAAATCAAAAATAGCCATCGATTCTCATCTAATACTTGAGGAATAACAATTCTACATTAGGTTTTTGACGTTTCGATTATTATTGGTAACCATTGCTGAAGACATGGAGGAAACGACTTAAAATCAAAAATAACGATCGATTCTTATCTAATACTAGAGGAATAACCTTATTGAATTCCATTTTTGATGTTTTGACTATTAATGGAAACCTCTACTGAAAATGTAGAAGAATCGACTTAAAATCAAAAAGACTAAATTCTTTTATGGCAAACAACTCAAGCTTGAGTTGTTTACCAAAAAAGAATTTAGTCTTTTTGATTTTAAGTCGATTCTTCTACATTTTCAGTAGAGGTTTCCATTAATAGTCAAAACATCAAAAATGGAATGCAATAAGGTTATTCCTCTAGTATTAGATAAGAATTGATCGTTATTTTTGATTTTAAGTCGATTCCTCCATGTCTTCAGCAATGGTTACCAATAATAATCGAAACGTCAAAAACCTAATGTAGAATTGTTATTCCTCAAGTATTAGATGAGAATCAATCGCTATTTTTGATTTTAAGTCGATTCCTCTATGTCTTCAGCAATGGTTACCAATAAAAACCGAAACGTCAAAATCCAATATAGAATGATTATTCCTCAAGTACTAGATGAGAATCAATCGCTATTTTGGTTTAAAGTCGATTTCTCTATGTCTTCAGCAATGGTTACTAATAAAAACCGAAACGTCAAAAATCCAATATAGAATGATTATTCCTCAAGTACTAGATGAGAATCAATCGCTATTTTTGGTTTAAAGTCGATTTCTCTATGTCTTCAGCAATGGTTACTAATAAAAACCGAAACGTCAAAAATCCAATATAGAATGATTATTCCTCAAGTACTAGATGAGAATCAATCGCTATTTTTGGTTTAAAATCGATTTCTCTGTCTTCAGCAAAGGTAATGGATAAGAAAACAACGCAGTTGCTATGGTTACTCATAAAAATTCCTCCCAAATTTTTAGCATTTCACAGAGAGAAGCCTATCCATTCTTACTTAAGCAAGGCTAAATGAGCTATATTAACACTTTCAAATGAATAAATTTTAAAGAATTTAAAAAATTAAAAAAGTACCATCTTACTCTAGAGTAAAGTACTTTAAAATATAATTTTACTATAAACTTTATTTAACCTTTTTTGTGGTCCCCAAGGTATTTAATTAGGATATTAAATTTCATCAAAATTGGTTAAGTCATTTTCAAGATATTTAGAAAAAACTAAAAAAGTACTGAAATAAAGTACTAATGTTTGTGGGCCGATATGTATCAAAAACTAATCAGCGCTTCATTTTGTTAAACTAATGGTAGGTTTTCAATTTCATTTCAATCGGTGCAACGGTGTGGAAAAAATCGTGGGCCAAAAAAGCGATAACATCCTACATACATCCATACGCACGCACTAAATGAAAAAATCGCACTTTTTGGCCTCTCGACGAGACCCCATGTAATTTTTGGCAAAACCGTCACGTGCTAATATTCAACCTAATTGAATACTACAATTTGTGACTTTAATTGAGTCCATGGGTTCCGTAGTCTTTACCTGAGGACCCTTTGAAGCCACGCTTGCCCCGAGAGCGATTACAATACTTTACCCATGCTTTGCATTGGATAAAGTAAAAAAATCCATTCTTCAAAAATTGATGACTCTGTTGAGAAAGGATAAATTTCGAGCACTCCTAGTAGTCCAAGAGCTGGTGACATATTTTTGAGTACGGATTTGACCCAACTAGAAATAATGCGTAATGGTACCGTCTATGATAGTTGCTACAAGAAATGGCCAGTCTGGCTGGTCTAAGCAGGTGGACCAGGTACTGCACATGAGTGTGAGTTCAGTAAAAAATACATATGTGTTAAAAAATATTTTTGACCCACAATGAAATTATAAAAATTATAATTTATAGTCAATTATAAACATAATATATTCACTCCAGACCATTTGAGTGGTTCCACGTCCCACCACTCAAATGGTCTGGAGTGAATATATTATGTTTATAATTGATCCAGACCATTTGATTCGTTTTATTTTTTATATCTTAATGTGAAACCTACCAAGTATTTTTATCCAATAATTTAAAAAATGTTTCACCAAGTACTCAACACCAAATTCCTTAAAAACTATATGAATTTTAAAAATATCTAAGAGTTGAAAAAGTACCAAGCAAAAAATAAATAATAAATACTGCGTGTTTATATTTTTATTACAATTTTTATGGTAACATTAAAAAACCAAGTTCCAAGTTAAATGGCATGATAGAACAAATCTAATTAAAGCTATCTATTTGTAAGTAGGTGACTAACAGGTCTATTAGAAAGCGTCATTTGACAATGCATACACTAAATAAATTTCCATTCGTGGGAACCTAAGCTGTTTGTCAGTTGCATAAAATTTTACGCTTGTTTACTTCAAAATCCGGCCCTACTATTTTGACCCCTCGATCCCCGCCGAAGACTTAAAGGACCATGGTAATGGGGTCCGTTTTAAGGGCGAGGGAAGGAAATGTATTAGTGAACAAAAGGGCTGACCCTCTGCTCACCGCAGCTATTTTTCTAGCAACAGTCCAGCCAGTTCGAGGATTAATAAGTTAGCTAACATAATATGAGATCTTTATGATGAGATCATCTATAATAGTTTTTTATTTATTTTTTTTAAATAAAAGTAAAAATAAATAAATAACATATATTTTATTTAATGATGAACGTGTTTGATATATCTTATGATACTTTTAAAGAATCCCTTGGTAGGCTCAGGAATTGAAATATTGAATTCATTTTGAACATTTTCAATATTTTACTTTATCTCAGAGTGGCATGTGTAAAGTATTGTAATAAGTCTCGTGCTAAGCGCGATTTCAAAGTACCACCTGTTGAAAACTACGGAACCTATTGCCTCAACCAAAGTCACAAAATATATTCATTCATGTTGAATTTTAGAAACTGAAAATTTTACCAAAAATTTCATGGGATCTCGTCCAGAGCCCCAAAAGAATGTTTTTTCATTTAATCCGTGACTATGTATAATATTATGTATGTGGCGGTTGGTGACTTTTCAACCAGGGGATAGGTACTTTCCAAATACTTCATTTTTTGAAATTTTATTTTAATCATGACTTTTTTTTAACAAATTTCATCGAATAAAGCATCATTTTCGATATTTTTCAAATTTAACATTAGACTATTACTTTACCATACAGGGTATGGTCAATATTGTAATCGTGCATGAAAAAAGTGTTTTTTCCGCTTCTTTTTTTCGAAATATCTAAAAAACGGCTGAAACTAATTTTCATTAAAAAAATTGAGCAGAAACCATGGCATTTCGGTCTACAAAACGCCTTTATAAGTGACAATCGAGAAAATTATATTTTTCGAGATAATAATTGTTTTGTCAAAATGTCTGTTAGTTGAATCTGTCTGGTTTGTTAGTTAGTCTGTGCCTTACCAAATTTATTGTTGGACGAGCTAGCTCAAAAACTAGATGTGAATATCGAAACCAAATTTCACACGTAGTTTTGGTCCATTGAGATTAAGAGCTGATTAGATTTTGGTGCATATCGACCCAAAATTAAAGGGGGTAGGGGAGGGGGGTTAAAAATGAAAAATCTAGACCATTTGAGCAAACTCAACCAAATTTTGTATACATAATCAATGGGACCCCAGAAGTCTAAAAATGCAAAAACTAACCCCCTCCCCTACATGATTATATATAATTTTATTAAATATTAAATATAAGTGAGGGGCCAGGTTGTATGGTAAAGTCAAGTGGATGCCCACGTCAGAACACGTCAGCTTATTTAAAAATATATTAGTACTTTAGTCCCAAACGGATACTGCTTTGTGTGAGTGAGGGTAGGAGTCAGTAATTAATTCTTGTGACTTAAACTCCATAGTCCCTGAGATGGAAATCGGCCATTTTCCACAATGAATCAGTCTTATAAGAAAATCTTAAATTTCTCCTAATTCTATTGTTATAAGCAAGCTATTACTTGTCTATAGCACTCTTAGTTATTTCCCATCTTATATATTGAGAGTTCTTAAAAATAGATAAGTCCAAAGATACTCGAATCATCTTTATTTATTCCTTTTTTGTATTATTACTATTTTAATAGTTCCTCAGTGAGAACAATTTTTGCTCGACTAAAACTCGTTTAGACTTGTCTTTAACATGCTTGAATTCGAAGGCATGGACCTCAAACCTTCTATCCGAACTCTTTACGGAAAAATCATTCATTTTAATTGCCCCTTGAAACTATGCAATAATTTATTTAATTTTGAGAACCAATAGTTATAATAAAATGTTTTTTTATAGAAATATTTGAAATAACGGAAAATAATTTGAAAATTTAAAAGATCTCCTGACATTTTGAAATCAATCTTATAATTATATTTATGAAAATACTCTAAATGTTTGAAATTTTATGCAAATGCATCTATGGACCGCGCTACACTAGTATGTATGTATTATATGTTACCCTTTTTTCATCATACATTTCAACCGACTAAAATGAAATTAAAACATACCATTACTTTATCAAAATGAAGCGCTATCGACCCACAAACATGAACACTTTATTCTATTATATTTTTAATTTTTTTTAAATAGGCTTAGTCCCAACAAAGGTTACCTATATAGTTTTTAATAAAATTTCATTTTAAAGTACTTTATTTTTTTTAATTTATTTATTTAATTAGTTGGTATAAAATAGAGTAATTAACCTAGCTTTAGTAAGAATGGATAAGCTTTTCTCTGTAAAATGATAAATTTTATAGTAACTAGCATAGCAATTGCGTTGATTAGCATCCGTTACCTTTATTGAAGACATAGAAGAATCGACTTAAAATCAAAAATAGGCATCGATTCCCATCTAATACTTGAGGAATAGCCATTTTTGACCTTTTAATTATTACTGGTAACCATTAGTGTTGACATGGAGAAATCGTCTTAAAATCAAATAGACCAAAAATTATTTTTTGGAAAACAACTCAAGCATGAAATCTGCAATAGTACTTTTTTACTACTTTTGATTTCAAATAGCCAGTGATATCTAATTAATAATAAAGTAATAGACCCTTTGAAACCCTGAAGAAGGAGGGAAGAATCCTCCGAAACGTCGGTTTGAAAGGAAAGGAGGAAGGAATCCAATAAATTACACCTTATTTGATATGTGTTATTTTTTTCTTTCCTCAGTACCCCAGGGCTGCCTTCCATTACATTCAAATATAAAGTAATAAATATATTAATATTTCAAAAGTCTTTGGGTAAAGAAAAGTAAAGTAACGATCCGTTGCAGTTTATTTTTTGATTAAATTTTAGATCTATTTTCAAAAAACCTTAGCAATAAATATATATCAATATTTCAAAAGACTGTTAGGTAAAAGTAAAGTAAAGTAACGATCCGTTGCAGTTTATTTTTTGATTATATTTTTCATTTATTTTCAAAAAACCATTTTCAAGCAATAAATAATTAAAAAGTCTTGGCCCAAAAGATAATAGTGATATTTAAATTTGAGATGTGAATAATTTTACTTTACCATAGAGGGTATGGTCAAGTATTGTAATCGTGCATGAAAAAAAGTGTTTTTTTTCCTTCTTTATTTCGAAATATCTCAAAAAACGGCTGAAACTATTTTGATTAAAAAAATTGAGCTAAACCAAGGCATTTCGCTCTACAAAAAAGCTCTAATAAGTGAACATCGAAACAATTATATTTTTCGAGATAATAATTGTTTTGTCAAAATGTCTATTAGTCTGTCCGTCCGTCCGGTTGTCCGTTAGTCTGTGCTTATTAAATTTTTGTGGACGAGCTAGCTCTAAAACTAGTTTGAATATCTAAACCAAATTTCACACGTAGTTTTGGCCCATTGAGATTAAGAGCTGATTGGATTTTGGTGCATATCGACCCAAATTAAGGGGTGGAGGGGTGGGAAGGGGGTAACTCAACCAAATTTTGTATACATAATCAGTGGACCCCCAGAAGTCTAAAAATGCAAAAACTAACCGCCGAAAAGGGAGGGGGGGGTTTATGGTCAAAAAATGAAAATCTAGGCTTTTGTACCAAACTCAACCAAATTTTGTATACATAATCAGTGGGCCCCCAGGAGTCTAAAATTCCACAAACTAACCCCCCTACATGAATATAAATAATTTTATTAAATATTAAATAGGGCCAGATTGTATGGTAAAGTCAAGTGGATGGCTACATCAGAACACGTCAACTTATTTTTTTCTATTGTTTCAAGATATTCGAAAAATACATCATCATCATCATTGAGTATACAGTCCTAAGACTGGTTTGATGCAACAATCCGTCTCCACTCGACTCTGTCCTCCGCCAGCTGTTTAACCTCTCTAAATGTCTGGCATCCCATATCCCCAATTATTTGGTTGAAATATTCTAATCTGGGTCTTCCCCTTCCCCTTTTCTTTCCCACCTCCCCCTCCAAGATATCCCTAAGCAGTCCCCCATGTCTCAGTGTGTGCCCCATCATCTGACCTCTTCTCTTCTTCAGACTCTTCCACAAGGTTCTTCTTTCTCCGATTTTTCCAAGAACTTCTTCATTTGTGATTTTATCCATCCATTTGATATTCATCATTCTTCTGTAGCACCACATTTCGAAAGCCTCCAATCTCTTTCTCTCCGCTTTTCCAATTGTCCAGGTTTCACACCCGTACATGGCTATGCTCCATACATATGTCTTCAATAGCAACTTCCTGTTTGCTAAGCTGATTGAGGAGGAGCATAGTAGTTTTTGTTTTGAATTAAACCCCATTTTTGCTTGGGCAATTCTTGATTTAATTTCGTTTTTGCTCCTCCCATCCCATGTTATTTTACTTCCTAGGTAGCGGAATTCCTTAACTCCTTCTAGGTTTTCTTGGTTAATTTTGATGCATTCCTGTCTCGTTTGTTCTTTTTTTGTACATACTAGGACTTTGGTTTTATTCTTGTTTACTTTCATTTTGATTTCTTCTATTAGGATTTGGTTAATTCCATTCAAGGCGTCCTCTAATTCTTTTTTATTGCTTCCTAGAAGGGCAATGTCATCGGCAAATCTTAACATAGCGATCTTTTGACCTTGGATTTCTATACCTGTATCAATTTTGTCTTTGAATTCTTTAATCGCTTCTTCTATGTATAAGTTGAAAATCATGGGTGACAGCACACATCCTTGTCTTACACCTTTTTTTATTTTGGCTTCTCTTTGTTCATCACCAATATTTATAATTGCCGTCTGGTTTTGATATAGATTGTAGATTAGTCTTCTCTCTCTGAATTTTATTCCCGCCTGTTTTAATATTTTAAACATAATTTCCCAATTGACGTTATCGAATGCTTTTTCTAGGTCTATGAATCCGATGTAGACAGATTCTTCCCTGATAAAAGCCCTTTCTATTATTAGTCTAAGAGAGAGAATTGCTTCTCGGGTGCCTCTGTTTCTTCTAAAGCCGAACTGGTCTTCCCCCAGATTTTCTTCAACTCTTTGTTCTATTCTTCTTTGGATTATTTTGGTTAGGATTTTGGAGGCATGTGAGGTTAGGCTAATGGTCCTGAAATTTTCACATTTATCCGCGCCTGTCTTTTTTGGAAGTGTGACTATTTTGTTTTTTTCGAAATCTTTTGGGATGATTCCCAATTTATAGATTTTGCTAATTAGTTCAAAAAGTTTGTCACGTGCCTTTTCTCCAGAGTTCTTTAGGATTTCAGCTTGTATATTGTCTATTCCGGGTGCTCTATTATTTTTTAGTTCCTTCAAAGCTGTCTCGAATTCTGACCTGAGTATGGGGTCTCCTAATTCGTTTTCGTCCACAGATTCTTCTTCTTCTATTGGGTTCATTGTTTTTTCTTCTCCATAGAGTTCTTCTAGGTGTTCCTTCCATCTATTTGCCTGTTCGTTTTCGTTAAGAATAATGTGGCCTCCTTTATCTCTTATGTTCTTGCTTTTTGGCTTGTCTTCTTGAAAATTTCTTTTTATTGTCCTATAGGCTACATCAACTTTTCCCAATACTAGATTTTCGTTGACTTCTTTACATTTTTCTTGAATCATTTTTTCTTTTGCTTTTCTACATTCTCTTATAACTTTCCATCTTAATTTTTTATATGTTTCTTTCCCTTCTTCGTCTTTTCTGTTCTTAAATTGTCTTCGTTCGTCAATCAGTTGCCGTATTTCGTCTGTTACCCATGGCTTTTTAATTTCGTTTTTCTTTGATTGAAGGACTTCGTTAGCTGTTTCGGTCAGGCTTGATTTCATGTCATTCCATTCTTGTTCGATTTCATCTTCTTTATTATTTGTGTGTGTTTTTCTTCCAGTTTCTTATTCATTACGTTTTCGAAGAGTTTTTTGGGTTTCCTTATTTTTTAATTTAGATATATCCCAGTTTTTTCGCGACCGCCCGTTTTTTATTAGTTTTTTAAATTTTAGTTGGCATTTCATCGCAATTAGATTGTGATCACTAGCTATATCAGCCCCAGGATAACTTTTGCAGTCCTTTAATTGATTTCTGAATCTTTGTCTGACTAATATGTAATCTATTTGAAATCTCCCCTTGTCTAACGGCATTTTCCACGTGTAGATCCTTCTTGGATGGTGTTGGAAGAGTGTGTTTGCTACTACTAGACTGTGCTTACTGCAAAATTCAATTAATCTTTCGCCCCTTTCATTCCTATTTCCTAGACCGTGTTCGCCCACCACTTTTCCTTCTTT
The DNA here is from genome assembly GCA_024734495.1 of Forficula auricularia. Classification (NCBI taxonomy): domain Eukaryota; kingdom Metazoa; phylum Arthropoda; class Insecta; order Dermaptera; family Forficulidae; genus Forficula; species Forficula auricularia. The sequence continues at coordinate 881,967 of JALMQS010000398.1, forward strand.
GCCTTTTCCTACTCTTGCATTCCAATCCCCCATAATTATTAAATTTTCATCCCCTTTAACGCGCTTCATCAGGTTTTCAATTTGTTCGTACATTTCTTCTATATCTTGGTCCTCATATGATGTAGTAGGCATGTATACCTGGATTATCACAGTATCTTTCGGTTTCGAATCCACTGTAATCATAACAATCCTTTCGCTTACCTGTAGATAATTCTTTACCCTTTGCCCTATTTTTTATTCATAATAATGCCCACTCCTGCCCTCCCATTCTGCCCCCCGTGTGAATGATTCTATGGCTGTTTTCGAACCAAAAATCTCCCTCTTCTGGATATCTCATTTCACTAATCCTAATAATGTCCAATTTGTGTCTATCCATTTCCCGCTTTAAATTCACTCAGTTTATCGTCTCCCTTAGCGTGCTTTAACATTCCACGCTCCGGACTCGTAGAAAGTCATTATTTATTTTTCCCTTTATGATGGTCTCTCTCGGGTAGCCCCTTCCCGGAGATCCGAACGAGGGGCTAGTTTACCTCCGAATTCTTTACTCGAAGAGAAATCGTCATGTAGCATATTCTCGGATTTGTAATGTGGTGGTTTCCCGTTGCCTTCCACATGTTGAAGAGAAGAAATGAAAGGAAATCAACTCCCAGCCCCTCGAAAACCTAATCAGCGTCGGAGTCGGTAAAAATAAAAAAAAAAAACAAGAGTTGGCCAAGGGAGGCCGTATAGGAGAGAGAAAAAGAGAAGCCTGACACAAGTAAAGTGAAGCAATGTCGAGACTTAGCTCGGATAACCCCGTGGTCGCAATCCACGTACTCATCAGAAATGAGTTCCTCGAGGTAATAATGAATAAATAATGAAAAATGTATAAAAAAAAAATTTACACTAAAAACAATTTGGCAACGGCGCGTTTATTTAACCAGCGAAAGATGTATAAACCGCACATGCGCTAGATTTTTTTTAAAATTATAATTTTCATAAGAGACTGTAACGTAGGCGTTGATTACATTTGTTAAAAAATAACAAAACGATTTTTATAGAAATTTAAAATGTATTTTATCTATCATTTTAATATAAAAATATTCCATCTCTTACAATGGTGCTAGATTTGTCAAACGAGCACGGGATTGGCTAGAATCGGTACATAAATAGCAAAAAATTTTGGGCTTATAAATTATGAATCCTTATTGTCTGTTCTATATATTCTAGCATTAACTTTTTGCTAGTATTGTCGCGAAACAACTACCTTAATATAAATTATATAAATGTCAACCTATATACATTATAAAAAATACGTTTTTTTTAATATAAAGGGCTCAATGGATAATCACTGCCACGTTGCCTTGAACAGTTAACAAAAGAATTCAAAGGGCCTTTCAGAGAACAATATCTAGAAATTTCTTAATCCTGTTTTGTAAACCACTTGGTTTTTTAAGAATATCTAACATAAGCTACTTGTTTCACCCTCTTTTTTAAATCGATCTCTTCACATTTAATTTCAAATTTTAAAAAGGTGAAAAGGGGGAAATCAGGTTCCCCGAAATTCACTCTAGAAATTTAGTGAATAAAAGAAAAAAGAAGGGTTCTCTTTTTCTCTCTTTAATAGGATTAATTTTATCTTCTAACAAGCTTAATTAAAATCGGAGGTCTGACACTGCGCACAAAGCTATAGAAACAAGGAATTTTAATAGAGAAGAGAGAGATTTTAATAGAGAATTAATCTCTCTTTAAATAGAGAATTTTAATAGAATTAAAGCTTGGAATCTGGTAAATTTTATTTGATTATTCAAATGGAAGTGATAAATCTTAAAATTATGAATATACCGTCTTCATAACTACCAGAGGCAGTTGACCTTTGCGGGAGCATTTCTAGGTCAAAATGTCTTTCGGTATTACTGTTAATGTTTAATTTTATATTGTAAATTACAAACAGCTCTATTGAGCTATGAATTAATGTGAATAGATATTGATAATACCAAGACATTATTTGTCAAGTATTTCTAATGGTTTTTCATAAAAATTATCAACACATAATACACATACAAGCAGGACCATGCCACACAGAGAGCAAAGGCGTGCGCCGTACACAGGGGGGGGGTGTACTGGTGATAATTGCTCATTTTTAACACTATTTTTGTATTCAGATTGTATATATTGAATATTGTCATGTCTACTAAAACTACATCTTAAGATAGTTCTTCACAAATGCAAAAACTCAAGAAGTCTTTGAAACTTGGAATTAGTCATTAAAAGCATAATACACATACTGTTTAAATTTGAAGACGATTTATCACACCAAACATGAAATAATTGCAATTAAAAATGCCATTTTTTACATTATGGTAGATAGGGAAAGGGTGGGGAAATGATCATTATTTTATTTTTTCATTGAAGGACTTTCACCATCTTGATGAAAAACTAATATTTGTTAAAATAATATATTAGGAGTAACTTAAAAAAAATTGAAATTATTTACCTCTTAGTTTTGATAAAAAAACAAAAAAACATATTTGGGCGATTATTTTTAGTGGAGGGATATAAGAACAATGGCTTGGAAACGATCCGGCAAGTATGGGTGTATCCATATAGAGATTTCGTAGTGTCAGTGGTACAGTCACGTTAAAAAAACATAACCTAAAATTTTAGTTCCGTTCATATTTATAGAGTGGTTATGAGGCTTAAGCTTTGTGTGTGGATTGTAAGGAGGTTCTTTCGCGACAATCCACGCCAAAAGTTTTAGCCTCGTAACCACTCGATAAATATGAATGGAACTAAAATTTTAGGGTAATATTTTTTTTACCTGACAGTCCACTCACCACTACGAAATCCCTATATAGATACACACATACTTGCCGGTCGTTTCCAAGCTATTGTGCTTATATCCCCTCCACTAAAAATAGTCGCCCAAATATGTTTGTTTTTTTGTTTTTTATCACAACTCCGTAGTAAATAATTTCTATTTTTTTTCAAGTTACTCCGAATATATTATTATAACAAATATTAGTCCTTCATCAAGATGGTGATAATCCTTCAATGATAAAAAAAATCAAATAATTATCATATCTCCACCTTTTCCCTATCTACCCTATGTTAAAAATGTCATTTTTATTTGCAATTATTTCATGTTTGCTGTGGTAAATCGTCTTCAAATTTTAACAGTATGTGTATTATGCTTTTAATGACTTATATTCCAAGTTTTGAAGACTTCTTGAATTTTTGCATTTGTGAAAGAACTACCTTAATTGAAAGTCTGTGTCACGGAGGGTTGCCGGAGATAGTAATAACAGTTAGGTATATACCAAATGGATATAAAAATAAATGTACAAGTTGAGGTAAAAACAAAAAGAAAATTGTATAATTCAAAGTTAATAACTGGCTCATGAAAATGGGAGACTTCCCGTTCGGTTGGGGCGCCGAGACCATACTTTCATGAATTATTCTTAAAAAGCTAGTTAGGACGAAAATCAGTGGCGCGAGACTCCCCGAGATTGATAGATGACAGTCGTGTGAAATTTCAATTTAGTCGCCTATTCGATATCAACAAAATGTAGAAAGAATGAGAAAGCAAGGAAGAAAAAAATACTTCGCGAAAAATATTCCCATTTTAAAATCATTTAATAATATATTTTTTTCTAAAACCTGACAGAAAATGATAGACTTCTATTTAAATTAAAAAAAAAGAAGTATATTCAGGTACTTATCATTCAAAAAGGAAAAATTTATTGAATGGTTAATTAAAAAACAACAATTATGAAATAATAATTTTTAATGACTCTTAACTGAGCATAAGTTAATATTTATATTTATCACTATAGCATGAATTTAATTAAAAATTTGGTTTTTTTTAATCACTTCAAAAATTCACTACAAGTCATGTTTTCGTGTTGCCTAATTGCCATTTTGCAAGGCTGCACTTTTTGATTTCGTGTGATTTTTAACTTTTTTAAATAACCGGGATAAAAAGACAAACTAGTTGGGACACCGGGACCATACTTACAAACCGGAACGTATGGTAAGCTCGAGGGATGAACCGCGACCTAATATGCTGTACACCTACTTCCAATTGTACTTCCAAATATTTCCAGGTACTTCCAAATATTCCTAAGTAGTTTCAAATATTTCCAAGTTAATATTTCCAAATATTTCCAAGTAAATATTTCCAAATATTTCCAAGTAATTCCAAATATTTCCAACTACTTCCAAAATACTTCCAAAGAGGTGTACACCTACTTCCAATCGCGGATCACCTCTCGTTGATTCCTACCTCATTCTCTAGGAAATTCTGTTGACTTGAACGTTTACTTGAAATTTTTTTGGGATAAAATTCTTAGATTTATAGATATCCAGCATTCTCCACTTTTTGAGGATTCGGATAATATCCTGTCAGGGAAAATGTTAGATATCTATAAATTATTTACGAAAAAGTTGATAGTTTTCGACGAGCGGTGATCTGCGAACTAATATGGTGTACACCTACTTCCACTTGTACTTCCAAATATTTCAAAATAATTGCAAATATTTCCAAGTACTTCCAAATATTTCCAAGCACTTCCAAATATTTCCAAGCACTTCCAAATATTTCCAGGTACTTCCAAAGATTCCCAAGTTCTTTCAAATATTTTACTTCCAAATATTTCCAAGTACTTCCAAAATACTTCCAAAGAGGTGTACACCTACTTCCAATCGCGGATCACCCCTCGGGTAAGCTTATTTATAAACAGAGACCGGATTTTTAAGCAATTGTATATTGCGTTTAAGTGCTTTTTTTTAAAACAGTCGACCTAATATCTTTTCGATTAGTGCATTTAGAAATAATTAAATACATTTTCATTTTGCATATTTGTGGATAATAATTGCATACATATATTGAATATTTTGATAAAAACACTTTTTTTTCATTTAATTTTTTTTCTAAATTACGAAAAATTATTTTGATTTTGATTATTTAAATATTTTAATTTAAGGAGATAATTTTTTTAATGTTTCTTTTATATACCTAAGTTTATTTTTGTTCCTATTGGTTTTCGAAAACTGAAAAAAATTAAATTTCTGATTATTGTTTGATTTATGTAAAAATGTTTTTCATTAAAAAAAAAAGATTTATTTTTTTATGTAATTAATAATTATTCTTGTATCATACAGACAACAAATTTTGCTTGACCTTTTTTCTTCCTTATCTTAACAACTCATTATTTATTATATTACCTATTATAATTTTGGCCTAAATTTTATACATTTCGAGAATGTCACAAATTCTTAAAATCTTAAAGGTACTCTATTATTTATTTATACTTTACCATACGGGGAAGAAAATATCATGTTGAAGGATTTATTTTTTAGTCTTTATGAGGTGTCATTGAAAATGTGTCCCAAGCTCTTGTGCCGTGTTTGTATATATATATATATATATATATATATAATGAATCCCTGTAAGGTTGTGTAAGAAATTTACTATCCACGATTACACGAACGGAAATTCATGTTAATTTCGCTCTTGTGCAACATGCTTGTTTAACAAAAAACTGATTAGATTTTGTAATTTCAGATAATCAATTCATAAATGAAAAGGAAAACAATTGAAAAGCTAATATGCTGAAATTTGGCATAAACATGGGTATTAATAAACCGCATCTTCAATTTTCATCAAAACATTAAAATAAAGGAAAATATACTAAATATTCAAAAAGTTACGCTCTTTCCTTTTAAAAAAAAATTAGCTTTATTATTGAATTTTATAAATTTAGTTTTCCATAAAATCAGTGTGAGTGGTGTATAATAGTTTTCTATATATCTTTCTTCTATATATTATTTAGTCTGACGCGGTTTTCAGAATTATTCCTCAGCCATTCGTTAAAATCAAAAGCTAGAAGTTGTAACGAATTTAAAGAGAAAAAATTGATGCGTTCTAAGTGAAATATAATTTTCTGTTGTGACATTCGAAATGCATTTAGAAAATGAGAAGCGATGAAACACCTATTAGATTCGGTTATATTTTAATAGAAATGCTTTTTAAGGGTCTGGTGAACTTACTGGTATTTTAGGGGGTTGTAGCCCGGGGAGCAACATTGAAAATAAAGCAGTAGGGATGGCGGAGGGGTGCTTAGGGGGGTTGGAGGGCTATAAAACACCTGAGGCAAGAAGCGGCTGTATCATTTGCACTGAAGACTACGGGCACTCTACACTGGAAAATCTTAAGGGCCGAAGGGCTAAGGCCCTTTGGCCCTTCCTTTTCTGGTCATCTATCACAATATGCTTTAACCGAAAACAACGACGCGCAGAAGAATCTCCCAGGAAACGGCCACGGCTACAAGGACAACGAGGGTAAGTCATCCCATTTTATTCTAATTTATTAGCATCTAGCTCATGCCTGTCCAACCCGTGGCCCAGCACTACAATGAATGCAGCCCGACATACAATTATAAACTTCCTTTAAACATTGAGATTTTTATATACTTACTGGAAAACATATCTGATACAATTTGACCCTTTGTTTCTAAAATAAGAAGAAATTGAACAATCTTCCCCAAAATTTTTGAGAAATAAAAAGAGAGATTTAAAATTTTAAGTAAATGTGAAAAAATATACCAAGATTTGCAAAAAAATAATCACAATTTTGTCATATTTTGACTACATATTTTATTACATATACCTAAATATTTTTAAAACTTTTTTGCTACTTTGTTATGGTGGATATCATTATATTACATTATTAACTATCTTTGTTGATTAAAAAACATTAATATAATTAATATATTTTATCTGTGTCCCGAGGCAATTGTTTTTACTTCAAATGCGGCCAATGTAAGCCAAAAGGTTGCACACCCCTGATCTAGCTGGCTACTTTCCCAAACTTTTCTTTTCATAGGTGTATGGGCAGAGCCGAGGGGTGAACCGCGATTGGAATACATCTTTGGAATTATTTTGGAATTCATTAGATAATGCCCCTTCATCTATTGTCTTCTACTTGGAAATGAAAGTGGAAGTGGTAGTAGGTGTACACGATATTAGGTCGCGGTTCACCCCTCGGACAGAGCTATGGGCATATTATATTCCAAATTTTATTAACGAACTAAAACTGGCTGATTTCAGATTATGGAAATAAATGTAATTTTTAGATTTTTCTATTTCTGATTTGTGTCTAGTTACTTCACACATTTACAAAATAAAATCGGCATATTTCTGGATGAAAGCATTACGTAGTTCTCTCCCTGTAAAAGCGTAGGTAGGGTACGTTGGAAAACAATGAATTAATCAGAATAATTACTCAGTGTGCTTAAAAAAAAACAAACTTAAATTAGTTTCGGGGATATATTGAATAATATACACAATTAATGGGACCGATGTGGTAAGTGTTCTGTTTTTATCCTCTATGACACAGAACATTAAAAAATTAATTGAGTCTTTTGTTGATTGCTATTCGTCATTGAGTTCTCATGATGTTTTAATATAACCTCAGCTGGGCTCAACGGCCCCAGCAGATGATGCTTTTGTTGTCCTTGGACCTTGCAGCGCATTAAAGTTTCCATCTGAAAACATTCTTTCTCGCTACCATCATCATTTTATATTATTTTATTATTTTAAATTTAATAAAATTTAATTATATGAAAAATTATTTGCATTTTTATTGCATTTTTACATTGCAAAAAAAAAAGAATTTGAGAGAATGGCTGGTTTTTTGATATTCCTTTTTTTATTGAAGCTTGGTAGAGGGATGTGGCATATCTGGCTGCTGAGAGTGGTTGCCTTTACCACTGCGCATCCTATTTGTACAGGTGCAAATGTTGTATTTTCAAATCATTTTTTTATGTTGATTTTTTTCATAATTTTCTATATATATACTGGGTGAGTTTTTTATCTTGAGACAGTCTTATAACTCAAAAACAGTGCATTATATGGAAAAAAGTTTCAAATAAAAGTTTATTCATATCAAGGGGGAAACTAAACTATACTATTGTTTGTCGACCTAGAACAAGCTTTCAAGGGTATTTCGAGGTCAAGTTCTGTTTTTTAAATGGAAACCTATATGTTTCTGTACATATTCTGAATCTACAAAAAAAAACTGAACAACTTTTATTAGTTGAAAAGTTTTTGTTTTGCTGAGAGTAGCAGAGTTGTTGATTCACAAAGAAAAACAAAGAGGTTGTCTTCATGCTTGGTGCAACTAAATAATATATATTATTAGAACTATTTTGTCATACGACATCAAATAAAAAAATATTAAATCTATTAGATCTCAAAAAAAAATTTTAATAATTATTTTTAACAATTATTCAACTTAATTATCAAATAATGATAATAAGAATTAATTATTAAATAAATATTTATTAAATCGAAAAGTCACAACAATGAAAATAAGTGTTTATAATGATCTTAAAACTTCATTATACGTAGCTACACAGATTTAAGAAATTATTTTCTACTTAATAGAACTATTTAAAATTCTTGAGTTTAAATGGATCATTTTTTGTTGAAGACAGAATTGAAATGGTCTTAATTTATGGTAAATGTGGAAGAAGTGTTATAGGGCTGGCAGTGAAATGGATGCCGAGCGTTTTCCTGACAGGAATACACCCTCACGAGCATCATTTTATCATGTTGTAAATCTGTTAAAAAAAAAAGTGTAAAATCTACAAAGAAACTGAAACAGGCCAAAATAACGAAATTGATACTGGAATTCATCCAGAAGACTTGCGATACACTATGGAACATCACAGACCAATGTCAAAAAATTATTAAAATATTAATTATTATTAAATTATTTATTTAATAATTAAATATTTGATCATTATTTTTTGATAATTAAGTTGAATAATTGTTAAAAATAATTATTAGAAATTTTTTTTTGAGATCTAATTGATTTAATCATTTGTTTATTTGATGTCGGATAAAAAAATAGTTTTTATGAAAGTTGTTAAGTTTTTGTTGAAGATTAAGGATTCGTAAAGAAATATATAGGTTTCCATTTAAAAAACAGAAGTTCACCTTGAATTACCCTTGAAAGCTTGATCTAGTTCGACAAACAATAGCGTAATTTAGTTTCCCCTTGATATAAATAAACTTATATTTGAAACTTTTTTTTCATATAATTCACTGTTTTTGAGTTATAAGACTGACCCAAGATAAAAAAACTCACCTACACACATATATATATTTTTTTTAAATATTGCTTGTTGTTTTCATGACTTTGTGATATTTACAACTAGCTGCGATGACCCTCTCTCTTCTCCCTTTTGGGTAGTTTTGGGGGGAATTTCTTTAAACAAAAGTTGTCAGAAATGACATCCTCTACAACTTTGCTTATAGCAGAATTTGTCATAGAGTTAATAATTTAAGAATTATTTGATAATTTCCATTAGCGCCCTCACCACCTGTACAAACGCAACCGCTCCCAGCAGCCAGACATGCCGCATCCCTAGCAAGCTTCAATAAAAAAAAGGGATATCAAAAAACCAGCCATTCTCTAAAATTCATTCTCGAAAACGTTGTTAGCTCTCTCATATTATAAGATTCTTCTTTTAAAAATTAAAAAAACTTTTTGTCGACGTTATTAGAAAATTGTTTATTTATGAGGGGTAACTTAAAGAGTGAGGGCTTATGCTTGATTATTTTTTTCTATATCAACCATAAGACACTTTATAATTTATTCCTTATAAAGTTTTCTTTAAAATTTTTAATAATTTAACGATTTGAATGAAATTTTTTTCTTAAAAGAATTAATAGACAGGAGTAATCTTTTAAATTTTTCCCACATGATATAGTGGTCGGTTACCTTTTCATATGAGGGGTTGTAAATATGTTGCTTTTGTTAAAAATAAAACAAAGGAGACATAACAGGTACTTTCTATTCACTTTTGAACCAGAGCCCTCTCATACTGGTTCCTCCCTAAAATCACTTAGCATAAGGAGTTTATTTCAACAGGGAGTGTCCCCTATTAAAAATGTACCTACCCTAGAAAATAACATCACTCAATTTAATTTAATTTTTTTTCTTTCAGGACATGATCATCTCAAGAAGATTCTCTACGAGAAAGAATTTCATCGAATGTTATTTGATATTTTAAACTCTATTACTTGTTGTTAATTATTATTTTAATAACATATGGTTGTTATTTTTTTTAGTTATTATTATTTATTATATATATGTATGTAGTTTATAAGAATGCAAAGCCAATCCTTAATTATTTAAATTTAGAAATAAGATATGAGACTTATTAAAAAAAAAACTAAATGGATGATTTACCCACATTGATTGAAAATGCAAATATTAAAAAAAGAATTTTTAATCGATAAGTTAACAAACAATATATAAAATGATAGATGAAAAAATAAATAAATATAAAAGGTACAGATTAATGCTTAGTTTGTAGAGAAGACAATTCCTCTTCAAGACTCGTCAGTTCTTCAGGCGGAGTTACGGAATAATACAGGCTAGTTTTATGTGTTGGATTGATCTATAAGAACATGAAAATATAGTAAAAGTAAAATATTGATTGAATTAAGCACACTCTTAAACGCAACATGGAGAGACTGATAAAGATTTACCTCTCTATAATCCTCGTCGTATAGGTAGGGTTCGGAATCGCGATGTTTCAATTTATGACGTTTACATAAATACTCTTGCTGGAAGCTGTAACCAAATACTGCCCTGACATCTGCACTCCAGAGGCTCTATGTTTATATATCTAAGTAGCTAAATAGTTTAATTAATTTTAAGTTGGAACTGACCTCTGATTTTTCTCTGGTTCTCGTGACGTTTCTTTTCTTAAAGAGGCGGTTATAGATTTAAGTATTCGTAGTTGATAAAGCATGCCTAGAATTTAATCAATTTATGTTAATGTTAATGTTAAGTTTTATGTTATCTTCTTTTTTTACTTATGTTATATCACAATAAAACACAATAAAAATGAAAAAAAAATAAAATAAAACACCTTGTTTTTCGAGCATTTTCACCTGACCGAGACGAAATCCCTCATTGAAATAGTCCTGAAGAAAAGTATCCTCTTGTTTTTGAATTTCATCGATTTCGTGTTTCAGTTCATTTATCTCTTCGTATTGTAATTGTACTTTCGTTTCCAGTTCTTCCTGGTATCAAAATATAAATAAAACAAACATATTACTATGGTAAAGAAAATTTTGAAAAACTTTAGAAACTTTTTAAAAGTTAAAAATAAAATTCTAGGTAGGTTTCACAAAAATACCTCAAAAAACATTTTATTGTAATAAAATGCAGAAAATAGGAATTGCTTTTAAATGAAACATTATAAAATTATAATTAATTGGAACATTAGATGACTTTTACATAAAAAAAATAGACTCGGTTGAAACTCAATTTGAATTAAGAACTAATTTGTTTTTATTTTTTGGAGTTTCAAGCACACGAGTGTTACAGAGCCATCCAAAGGTAGCTCTGGACGCCGGGGTGCTTGTCAAATATCTAGAAAAGTATTAAATTTAATTAAATTATAAAATATAGTAAAAATTTATGTAGACACTAAGGTCAATCTTAGAACTTAACCCGGCCTTAGTATTTATCTATTTTTTTTCTAATTTTATTTTATAAAATTCCCATAGCTTGATGAAAAAAATTTTCAAGCTTGTGTTCACTCATCAACTGAGAGGCTTTAATAGTATTAAATTTAATTATTACGTCAAAATGGTTTTCAAGGCAGCTTTAAAATAATTATATCTAATTTCCTCTATATACCTCTACAATATATAAAAAACTAGCTGACGACCGGGCCTTCGGCCCGGCGTCACTAGCCCCTGGCGGGGAGCGTCTCGTTCATACCAATTTAATAATTGAAATTTAAAATCTTACTGTAAGTATCGAAAGAATGTGCTGAATGAAATTGATTCAAAAATAAGGAAGAATAAGGAAAGATTTATTTAACACATTGCCTAAGCACGATCACTATCTGACCAATCAGAATCGTTCTAATAATTTAACGCTTTGGCATTGGCTATGCACTGGCCAATCAGATCGTTTCCACATACCCACATATCCACATATCCACATACTTTTCTATTTTATATATATATATATAGATAGATAGATAGATAGATAGATAGATAGATAATAATATGTAAAAAATTTATATAGGGAAGATTTAAAATTTTTACGGCTTTCGGATTTTATTTTAATATATATATTTTTGAGCATAAATTATGAATTACTATAATGATTATTTTATAGGCAAATTATCTAAATGATTTTTAAATTAATTGTCTATTTTGAAATTAAATGAATTTTCTCAATATTTTTTATTCCTTTATTTATTTATTTACTTGTTTTAAAATAAATTGATATATTATTAGTTCTCGATAAAATTTTGATGACTATTTATACAAATTTGAAGTGTTGCGTAAGGGTATGGTCAATGTTGTGTTGGTAATCGTGCATGAAAAAAAGTGTTTTTTTGTTCTTTTTTTTCGAAATTTTTCAAAAACGGCTGAAACTATTTTAATTAAAAAAATTGAACGAAACCATGGCATTTCGATCTACAAAAAAGCCCTAATAAGTGAACTTCGAAAAAATGAACTTCGAAATATTTTTCGAGATAATAATTGTTTTGTCAAAATGTCTGTTAGTTAGTAGAGTCTGGTTGTCTGTTAGTCTTTGCGTTACCAAATTTTTGTGGACGATCTTGCTCAACGCTAGGTCTATTGAGATTAAGAGCTGATTAGATTTTGGTGCATATCGACCCAAAATTAAGGGGGGGGGGGTTAAAAAATTAAAAATCTATGCCATTTGAGAAAACTCAACCAAATTTTGTATATATATAATTAGTGGGCCCCCAGGTATAAAAATGGAAAAAACTAACCCCCTCCCCTACATGATTATAAATAATTTTATTAAATATTAAATATAAGTGATTCAAATATATCAGCCATTTATTCAAATATATCAGCCATCAATCTCCTGGACAATAGTCAAGTAACTAGGAGACATAAGAAAAATCATATTCTAGACACCGAGGAGCGCGCCATTCTGCACAACTGGACTAATAAATTCAATTTAGTGTGACTTCGATGGAAGACTTCCCTTTCATGTGTATAAATGACAAAGTATTGTGTATGTGTGTTTGTTAATCAATTTTATCAAATTTACTTATAACCTGTTCAAATGGTTGATTGTAAATAAATTATAAATAAAAAAAAAAAAAAAAAATATAAGTGAGGGGCCAGATTGTATGGTAAAGTCAAGTGGATGGCCACATCAGAACACGTCAGCTTATTTTTCTTGACAGACAGTGGATCTAATTATACATGATTTTTTCCGTCGAAGGTAAAGGGATTCATTATAGATCTAAAATGAAAAAAATCACCGTACCAAGAAAAAAATTATAAATTTATTATTCAGCTATGAGAAAATAATTGATAAGATTTGATTAGAATTTTTTAATTTATTCGATATTAATGAACAAATTTTAAATTCAAATTTTTTCTTGAGATTTGAATAGTGATGATTTTTTGCCACAAAAATTGAATTTATAATTTAATTGAAAAATTATTTTAGCAATCACCTTGGAAAGCCTTAATTTCGTGTTGGCGGTCTGAAGGGCTGATTCCCGTTCCTGTGCAGAACGCATATCTTTCCGCGCCTTCCGCGCTTCCTCGATCAGGGCGTCCAGTTGATATCTCTCGAGGGCCGAGCTGGAAGGTGAAGGTTGTTGCGCCCACTGAACAAACATCAATAAATAGTCTCATATTAGTGAAATTTTATTTGCAAAACTTACATAAAATTGGAACTGAAGTTTCTAATAACTAATGGGAATTTTGTTTTTATTAAAAAATTCATAATTTAAATGTTTACAAATCTTTAAGTTTCAAGATTTACTGAGTCCAAAAAGTGTTATTTTTTACTTGGCCGTAACAGGGTATGGTCAAGTATTGTAATAGTGCATGAAAAAAGTGTTTTTTCCTTCTTTTTTTTTCGAAATATCTCAAAAACGGCTGAACCTATTTTAATTTAAAAAAAATTTTAAGAAAAAAATAAAAACCGACTTCAAAAATTAAGTGCAACAAATATAAAAATACACTAAAAGGTATAAAATAATTATTATCTTATTTAGTTACAACTAAACGACGAAATATTAACACGAAATTACTTTTTAAAGTCGGTGCCAAACAAACTATACCTATAAGCGAGCGTACCCGCCAAAAGTACTATGTAAGATCCGTCGAGTGCGATTCATAAAAGGTATATGTTTGGCACCAACTTCAAAAAGTAATTTCGTGTTAATATTTCGTCGTTTAGTTGTAACTAAATAAGATAATAATTATTTTATACCTTTTAGTGTATTTTTATATTTGTTGCACTTAATTTTTTGAAGTCGGTTTTTATTTTTTCTTAAAAATTTTTATTTTTCTCTTTTTAGTGATGTTATTAATAGTGATCATACCATCAGAACTTGACTAAATTAATATGACACCATCCCTAAGACACCCCCTTTCGGATAAAAAAAGAACCATCGAAATCGGTTCATAAACAAAGAGGTTAGGTCTAAACAAACCTAAACAAACCTAATAAAAAAGGTCTAATACCTATGAAAAAAAATCGAAAAAAAATGGGACCAATCGGAAGCTAGACTGGACCCAATGCAAAAAAAATTTTCAAAATCGGTTGACAATTGGCGGAGATATGAGGTAACATAGGCACAAAAAAAAAAAAAAAAAAAAATTCAATCGAATAGAGAACCTCCTCCTTTTTTGAAGTCGGTTAAAAATTGAACAAAACCATGGCATTTTCGGCCTACAAAAAATTTATATAGGGAAGACTTAAAATTTTTACGGCTTTCGGATTCTATTTTAATAATAAATATTTTTGAGCATAAATTATGAATTACTATTATTTTAATGATTATTTTATAGGCAAATTATCTAAATGATTTTTAAATTAATTGTCTATTTTGAAATTAAATGAATTTTCTCAATATTTTCTATTCCTTTATTTATTTATTTACTTGTTTTAAAATAAATTGATATATTATTAGTTCTCGATAAAATTTTGATGACTATTTATACAAATTTGAAGTGTTGCGTAAGGGTATGGTCAATGTTGTGTTGGTAATCGTGCATGAAAAAAAGTGTTTTTTTGTTCTTTTTTTTCGAAATTTTTCAAAAACGGCTGAAACTATTTTAATTAAAAAAATTGAACGAAACCATGGCATTTCGATCTACAAAAAAAGCCCTAATAAGTGAACATCGAAAAAATTATATTTTTCGAGATAATAATTGTTTTGTCAAAATGTCTATTAGTTAGTTAGTTAGTTAGTTAGTCTGTGCGTTACCAAATTTGTGGACGAGCTAGCTCAAAAACTAGTGTGAATATCGAAACCAAATTTCACACGTAGTTTTGGCCCAAAATGGGGGGTGTAGGGTCAAAAAATGAAAATCTAGTCCCTTGTACCAAACTCAACCAAATTTTGTATACATAATCAGTGGGACCCCAGAAGTCTAAAAATGCAAAACTAACCGCCCAAAATGGGGGGAGGGTGTATGGTCAAAAAATGAAAATATATGCCCTTGTACCAAACTCAACCAAATTTTGTAACATAATCAGTGGGGCCCCAGGAGTCCAAAAATGGAAAAACTAACCCTCCTCCCTTACATGATTATAAATAATTTTATTAAATATTAAATTTAAGTGAGGGGCCAGGTTGTATGGTAAATTCAAGTGGATGGCCACATCAGAACACGTCAGCTTATTTAATGTATAAGAGAGAGTATGAGTGCGTATTATGAATTCTTTTAGGCGATAATTATGAAATCGTGAATTTAGAAGATTTTTTAAAAAGTAAAAAACTGATTTGTTTTTAAAATTATAATCCAGAAGTTTTATTGTATTTTTAATAATTTCTCAAAAACAGCTCTATAGTTGTAGTAGCGTGAAAGAGCGAAGACTGATTTCTATGATAATGTCGGATCTTCCATTAATTTAATGGAGTTGTTCTTTTCTGAATTACATTCAGCGTGGTAAGTTAATCTTAGAGGGCCCCTTTTCATAGATGTAAGCCATATTCGAGGCAGGGACGAATTTGAGCTTTAAATAGAATAAGAAGTTAAGTGAATAGAAAGCCAAGCTCGCATGCATCAGCTTATGCTGTAGAAGTAATTAAGTAATTTGGTCATTCCAAGAGATGAGACCCGGAAGTTGGATATATACATATATATTAGTATATCAGTGGCGTATGGTCCATGGATGCACTGGATGCGGTGCATCTTTAAAATTTCAAAAATTTAGAGTATTTTAATAAATATCGACTTCAAAATTTCAGAAGGATCTTTAAATTTTCAAATTATTATTCGTTATTTCAAATAATTCTATAAAAAATATTTTTTGTTTCGAAAAATATATTGGTTCTCGAAATGAAATAAAATTGTTGCATAATTTAAAGGGGCAATTAAAATGAATGATTTTTCCGAAAGGGGTGTGGATAGAATGTTTGAAGTCCCTGCATGGTATAGTATCTTCCATTTTAAGTATGTCACAGACAAGTCTAGGCGAGATTAAGTCGAATTAAAATTGTTCTCGCTGAGGAACTATTAAAATAGTAATAATACAAAAAGTAATAAATAAAGATGATTCGAGTATCTTTGGACTAAACCATTTCTAAAAATTCTCAATATCAGAAATAGCCAAAAGTGCCATAAACAAATCATAGCTTGGTCATAGCAATAGAATTAAGAAAAAATTAAGATTTTCTTATAGGACATGCTGATTCATTGTGGAAGATGGTCGATTTCCATCTCAGGGAGTGTGGAGTTGAAGTCATAAGATTTAATTTCTGACTCCTACCCTCCTCACACAAATCAGTATACTTTTGGGGGGAAGGTCTCAAAATAGATTTTTAAAAAATCTAATGTTAAATTTGAAAAATATCGAAAATGATCCCGTATTCGATGAAATTTGCAAAAAAAGAGAAGATTAAAATAAAATTTCAAAAAATGAAGGATACATTTTTGGACAGCGTCCCCTGGTTGAAAAGCCACCGACCGCCACTGATATATATATATATATATATATATTTACATATATTCTAATTTCAATTTGAACTTATGCTATGTGTGGTCTCGCCCGAAAAAAAAGTTTCCAAATCAAAATAAACATTTTGTTTTTATGCGAAAGAAAAAACAATAAATACAATAATAAAAAATATTCCAATTTGATATAATCTCTAGTCTGATTGTAGCAAGGTCTTATGCAAAATATTTTCATATATCAATAAATTTAAATAATAATCTATTTACACTATCTTATCAAAAATAAACTTAAGGTCACACTATCTAGGTGTTTTAAAAATAGTAAAATAGTGGCTTGGCGACCGAGCAAGTTCAAGTGTTAATAATCTCTCAGTTTATTCAATGTCAGAATTTTTAGATTTAGATCCTCAGAAAAAACAATAATAATAATAAAAATTAAATAAATAAGGAGAGAAGGAAAATCATAAGAAACGTAGGTTTTTAAGAGAGTCAAAATGGAGTTTAAATAAATTTCTTTTATTCGGAATTTTATTTTTCATTATACTTGGGCTGTCTTCAATCAATTTTAGTTGAAACATTCAGGAATTTAGAATTATTAGGAACATCTTTTTCAAGCGCCTGTTGATAGGCAATCCGAAATACGGAGCATATTTTAGTTTATCTAACTCTGATGATTGATGATATCACAATGTTAACAGCTGTTATCAGATTAAGGACTAGTTAAAAGTCTCTGCAGACAATGTAAGTATGTCTGGTATTTGCCCATTAGCAACAGTGTCCAATCTATAGCCTATTCCTAGCTTTAAATTTCAATCCTATGATATTTATTGTTTTTACTAAAATAATCTCACTGTGGTAGACATATTAAAATATATAGATGTTAAATAAAACTACGGCCAACATCTCAGTGTAAAATAATTTTATTTAGTCTTCTGCCACGTTTTAGATCCTTAAGGATATCTTTCTTCAGGACAAAGAACTTCCTTCTAAAACTAAAATTCATCTAAGTTAAAAACTGTATAAATCCGCAGAATTTTGCAGATACTGTACTGAATCTTGAAAAAATTTAATTTGACCTTCAATTTTATTTATCACTTAACTGGAAAAAAAATATTTCGTTTTTCAGTTCACTACTTGAATTTGTTTCTTTTCAAACGGATCGTTCTGAATAATTAACCGAAGCGTTTTAATTAATAGAAAATTGTTTCAGAAGAGTATCGTTTCCCACGACTTAATCAGGCGTTGAAAAGCAATCGCTTCGACTTGTTGAAAGTATAAAGGAATGTGATTTCGTCTCGGATACCATTTATATGTTTATGCAACCGGCAAAGAATGAAGCTGTGGTATTTGACTGCAAGGTGAACGGGAGCGTTCGCTAACTAAGGCCTGGTAGACGAATAATTTATTTTGTTTTTGATTTCATATTTGTTAAATCATATCTTATTAATATATATACCATATATCAGAGCGGTTGGTGACTTTTCAACCAGGGGATGCTGTCCAAAAATGTACCCTTCATTTTTTGAAATTTTATTTTAATTTTGTTTTATTTTTCGTTATTTTTCAAATTTAACATTAGATTTTTTAAAATTTATTTTGGACCTTCGCCCCAAATGGATACTGCTTTGGTTGATTTCTCCTATTTCTATTGCCATAAGCAAGCTATGACTTGTCTATAGCACTCTTAGTTATTTCTGATCTTATATATTGAGAGTTCTTCAAAATGGATTAGTCAAAAGATTCTCATCGTATCATCTTTATTTATTCATTTTTTGTATTACATACTATATTTCTATTTTAATAGTTCCTCAGCGAGGACAATTTTTATTCAACTAAAACTGGTCTGAACTTGTATTTGACATGCTTGAGCTGGAAGATATACCAGGCAGAGAATTCAAACCTTCTTTCTGCACCCTTTTCGGAAAAATAATCATATTAATTGGACCTTGAAACTATGGAACAATTTTATTTAATTTCGAGAACCAATATAATAAAATATTTGAAACAACGAATAATAATTTGAAAATTTAAAGATCCTCCTGAAATTTTGAAGTCGACCTTATAATATTATACCTTATACCTTATAATATTCATGAAAATACTCTAAATGTTGAAATTTTAGGGATGCGCGGCATCCACAGGATCATTGACCGCATGCCAATGATATATATGTATATATTTTATAGCTTCATTGCATATTACATCACATCACAAGCAATCAAACAAGTATTATAAAATGGGAATATCAAGACGAAGTTTCATATTTATAGCTATGGAGCTTTGCTTAAGTTATTATTATTTTTTTGTTTATTTGTGTTTAAAAATATTCATTACAGACGGAGAGATGAAACAACATTAATGTGTCCCGTTTTACCATATGTTTATACGAAACCCTAAAAAAAAGATAGTTTATTAAGAAGGTCACCTTGTGTGTGGACGTTGGTGCTTTTGTAGAACCCCTAGAGCTTTCTTCCTTGTCAAATTCTGCTGCAAGGAGGCTGAGTTGGCGTGCATGATGCTCATCTCGAGATCGTAGACTACTTTCAAGACGAGATCTCTCATCACTAAGCGCAAATGCATCGCGTACTAGTTGAGTGAGAAATCGATGTAGCAGTGAACTACCTGCCTCATCCCAGTGATGCCATCCACGCTCTGCACTACGGCACACATGGCGGAGGGTCTCTATACTGAAATCAAAAATATACCATTTACAATTTTTTTAAGATATTGCTACAATAAGATGTTACACCAAGAAAGTGCACCATATTTAAGTCAGGATATAATCTCGCATTCTGAAAAGAAGAAATTTCAATGATTGGGTTAGAGTTGAATGGTGACGGATGGCTGAAAGTGATGGCGAACTTATGACACGCTTGTCAAAAGTGACACGTTAAGACATTTTTGGTGACACGCATCGTTTTACGGACTGTCCTCGCTCAAGAATAGTCAACAGAAGTTGGGCTCAAGTCACTAATGTAAAGAATAGTAATTAGGTTTTGTTTTTGAATAAATAAATATACCTATAAAAAAAATATGTTTTTTTTCCTAGGATTCCTACTATCACCAAATTATGAATATTTCTAGATGTGACACGACACTAGAGTTAAGTCAGGTTTTTTCCGAATTTTGACACACCAAACTCATAAGGTTCGCCAACACTCCCATAGACTATGAATATGTGAAGGTTGCTTGTAGCGAGAAAATAAAAGGTGGAAATTCCTGTCTCTAGAAATCATTAGACCTGTATTTAATTTGACCGCAAAACGATACTTTTGAAAATCCCAAGTTTTTTGCAAATTAGTCTTTAATGAGGATTATTGATTTTATATCTTTAGAACAAACAGAGAGTATCTATAAAAAAGGAAATAGCGGGATCTACGATGGGCCAAGGGATTGAATAAATTGAACAAGGCGATTTTAATTTCCTTTATATCTCTATTCATTTCATTTTATTTCAAATTTCAATTTTTTAAATTTAATTAAATTGGCAAGCTTAAGGGATATGTTATTACATTCAATAGCATTTAGGGAAAACGGTGTAGGTTTATAATGAAATATATTTAAAAAATCATAAAGGTTTGGAATTATTTCACAAAATAAAAATTAAAATAAAATTTGAGTTGAGACTAAGTCTTTTGTATAAACTACAGATGATGGGCTAAAAACCCGAAATATATAGAGTATTGATTCTCAACGAGATTCTTGAAGTGTTCCGCCACTGCTAAGCCCGAATTGAATTTTTTTTACATTTCTTTATCAATTGACACTATTTTTTTTTTTTTTTTATAAATTTTATTAAACCAATTATTTTACATTAATTAATGTATACCTTGTATTTTAGCTTCGATTCCGGAGATTGCTTCTCCACCATCGAGTGTCCTTATTCATCTTTAGTCCTTGTTTTTAATAAGAGGAAAAATCTAATTAGATAAAAAAACCTCTTTTCCGATAATTATTTCAATTCCATTATTCCCCAATCAAGTCGATTGGATCGTGTTCCTTCCTCCATCAATTGACACTACATTTAATCCAAATATTTATTTGATCAATTGAACTAAAGAGGTAGTAACATTTTACAGGATACAGAATGTCCTATGATAATTTTATAGGTACATCAATCAAACCAAATAAAATTCTATTAATTTATTGTATTGTTAGTGTGCCGTTAAATTTGTAAGTTATTAAAAGTGTGCCGTTACTAAAAAAAGGTTGAGAATCACTGATATGGAGTATCCATTAAACTCAATCTTTATTTTAATTTTTATTTTGTGAAACACCACTAATTCCAACCCTTTATAATTTTTTATTACATTCATATTAGAGACGAAACTTTCTTAATCTTCTCAATCTATCCCAGTGCAAGCAATACAATTGATATTAAAATAACTGTACAAATACTAAGTTCAAACTAGATTTCAGAATTTAACCCATCTAATATCGTTACATGCTTAATTGATGATTTAATGTTTTGGTGGTTAAGTTTTTTATCAGATATTCTCATCAGAATTCCCAATGTTTCAACTCCTAATTCGGATATAATTTTAAGTGCTTAAGAATTATTCTTAGAGCAGAAGTTGGATCACATTAAATGTTTTCAGGTGATTGACTAAGGCAGTGGTTCCCAACCTGGGGGCGATGCGTATTCAAAGGGGGAAAATTATAATAGTACTGTACAATTGAAGTTTCCTGGAAGAAATCCACCGAGCACAAAGCAGCCATTGAAAAGGTAAAATAAAACAATAACAAAGTTTTCTAACTTTCATTTATTTTTTCAAATTTTAACTATCAACTTTTATCATTTTTCCAGATTCCAATTTAAAAATGAAAACATGTACTCCTGTTTGTTAAATGTCAATGATCTTAGTTAATTATTTCACTTCTTTGTTCTTAAAAAAATCTGTAAAAAATGTACATTTTAATTATTGTTCTATTTGATTTAAGAGTGACCGGATAAAACTGCTTTGGTTGTTTTTATATACGGTAATACAATTGTTTAAAATAATACAACTGCTTTATTATTTACATTTTACTTCAAATTAAAATTAGGCATACAATCAGAGGCGTATCTACGGGGGAGTTTTTGGGGGTCAGACCCCCCCCCCACAAAGGCAGGGTTCATGGGTTGAGTAACGGCAACGACAAACCTTTTCTTATGGCAAACTAACCCTAATTAAATATATTATTAATTATGGAAAATCCAGGATATCTATAAATCTAAGAGTTTTAAGTAGTCCAAGTAAACGATTAAGTCAACAAAATTTCCTAGAGAATGAGACAGAAATCAAGTTTCTAGGATCAATGGTTTTCATTTTATGGCGGAAAAACTGCGATTTTTTGCAAAAAATTGCAATTTTTCAAAATTTCAACCTCATAGCTCACGGGTTACGATTATCCAATTAAGATGAAACTTTGTTTGAATTGTATCAAATTTAATCTGTGCAGAGTGGTCTTTGTCTAAAATGTGCTCTTTCATGGTCAAAATGGGAAAAAATCGAAAAAAGTGCGAGTTTTTGGAATTTGCGAAAACAGAAAAAATACGCCAATTTTCAACTAGCGCTTGAGCCCGATAGGTTCACCGTAGAAAAAACATAAATAATGAAATTTGTAGGAAATTTTATGAGCTTTCATTTTGAAAAGGAAAGTTATTTACGAAAAGTTGATAGTTTTCGAGTTATACGGAAAAACCGCCAAAAAATGAGATTTTTTACCTTTTTTTTTGCATTTTTGACCGGATTCAGAACACCCAAAAACAACTCGAAGAAAATATAACTACCCCAAAATTTTTCGGGTAAAAACACAATTTAACTGGACTATTTGTTTTAATAAAAAAAAATTCTCACTAAAAATTTTCCTTTGTGAATTGACCCCCCCCCATGAAAATTTTCTGGCTACGCCACTGCATACAATGAAAATGAGAAGGGGGCGATAGGTGTTAGACAATCTCCAAAAAGGGAGATGGACCACAAAAGGTTGGGAACCACTGGACTAAGGCATATACCTACTTAATAAACTTATAAACAAAAATATATCTCCATGCATCAAGTCTTAATGGTTTAAATTTAGTATCACAATCACTTCTCCATTAATTGAACAAGTCTAGGATTAGAGGCCGAAACAATGTAGATTATGAATTTTTTTATAAAAAAAAAGTCTAATCTAGTTGGTTTTAAAAGAAAAACTTTCTATAGTTGTACATGTTTAACTTCCGAGAAATAAAATGTGTTCGTCTGAACCTGCCAAAGTTATTTTATACCTATACATAATTTAAAAATAAATCAAATGGAGGAGTTGAATTTTGGCGTATGAATACCGAAAAAGAAGGAAATGAGTTATGGAAGCCGAAACGTCGTGGTACTAATATTTAATTTTCCGATTTAATCATGAATGATCTAGGCAAAGAAATATTCCACATTATTTAAACTAATTTTATAATATTTTCACTAATTTAGTCTTTAGAGAAAAAGTGAAAAATTAAATTGAAATTGAAATTCAAGATCTTTTCAACTAAAACATATTAGAACTTGAATGAAATTAACTACCAGAAAAGTGCAAGTCTTATATTTAAATTTAATTTAATTTAATTTAATATTTTAATTTTATCCTTTATTCCTATTCTTATTAATTTCAGTATAGACCGATTTGTTCCATAAGATAGAGATGTTAAAGATTTATCTTATAAAGCGTTTCACAATCATCGGACCATAAAGTGGCATTCCTCAGCATCGCCGAGCGTTCAACTCCTCAGGCGAAATGCCCTCATCTCGTCGGATGGTAAAAACGCCGCGTAGGTCGATAAACTCTTAGGTAACAAACACAATCAAAACTAAAGGTTTGGAGTATTCTTCGATGCTGAGGCTTAACATTTGCCTTTCGAGATACCAGCAGAAAATAGAAAAGAATTGTGAATATGTCAGATGAAGGAAATAGAAATCAAAATCAAAGCGTATCAGAAACAATGTCATATTGTCAACTAAAACTTGTTTAGTTAGCTAAAATATTTAAATTATGTGATACATTGATTGAAAAACAAAACAAAAAAAACCCAGTTAATTTACATTTTTTTACACTAGAGCAGTAGTTCTTAAACTATGGGTCGCTATCCCTATTTGGGTTGAGTAACTTAATTTTGGGGCGCGAAAGATGGTCAACAATGAAAAAATAAACCGACGTGTTCTGATGTGGCCATCCACTTGACTTGACCATATAACCTGGCCCCTCACTTATATTTAATATTTTATAAAATTATTTATAATCATGTAGGGGAGGGGGTTAGTTTTTCCATTTTTAGACTCCTGGGGCCCTAGTCATTATGTATACAAAATTTGGTTGAGTTTGGTACAAGGGCCTAGATTTTCATTTTTTGCCCCCCCCTCCCAATTTTGGGCGGTTAGTTTTTACATTTTTAAACTTCTGGGGTCCCACTGATTATGTATACAAAATTTGGTTGAGTTTGCTCAAATAGCCTAGATTTTTAACCCCTCCACCCCCTTAATTTTGGATCGATATGCACCAAAATCTTATCAGCTCTTAATCTCAATGGACCAAAACTACGTTTGAAATTTGGTTTCGATATTCGCACTAGTTTTTGAGCTAGCTCGTCCACAAAAATTTGGTAACGCACAGACTAACTAACAGACACTTTGACAAAACAATTATTATCTCGAAAAATATAATTTTTTTGACGTTCACTTATTAGAGCTTATTTGTAAATGCCATAGTTTCGCTCAATTTTTTTAATCAAAATAGTTTCAGCCATTTTTGAGATATTTCGAAAAAAAAGGAAAAAAGCAGGCTTACAATACTTGACCATACCCTCTATGGTAAAGTAAAAATTATAATGTGTTGCGATCAAAAATTAATTATAAGTTCTCTTTGATTCTTTATTTAATAAGAAACAAGAAGATCCATCTTATTATTAATATATAGAATTAGTAATTGTAATTATGTAGTTTTAACAAATAATAAAATAATTATAATAGGAATTATAATTAAAGTAAAGAAAATTTTTGAACATTTTTTTAGAAACTTTTTAAAATATAAACTACTAGGCAGGTTTCACATTTAGATTTTAAAGTTTATATTTTAAATTTTAAAAAGTTTTTAAAAGAATTTTCAAAAATTTTCTTACTTTGTTTAAAATGTTTCAAGATGAACCTAAACCATTCTCTCTTAACATAACGGAATTAAAATTAATTTAATTAATAATAGTTAATAAACAAATAAATAATTATTAATAATTAATAATAAATATCATTAATAATTATTAATTATTAATTAATAAATAATATTAATCTCTGGGGCTAAACAAACCTCACGAATTCCCAAAAAAGAGAAATTTCTATATACTAGGTATGTTTACTAAAGATTTGCTTCAAAATAAATTGATTGTGTATTTGATAGTAAAAATGCAGGTTTAGACCATATATCTATATAATGTGGTGTCGCGAAAAATTTATTATTCAAAATGGGGTCGCAAATGGAAAAAGTTTAAGAACCGCTGCACTAGAGCTAAAAAAACGGTTTATAAATTAGCGGGCTAGACAGAAAAAACAGATATTTTAAACACCTTGTTTTGGATTACTGAAGGTTTAGAGGAAATTTTTCACTCAAGTGACATCGATATCTATCTACTGGCGTCATATATGAGATTTTAATGAAAAAATGACATACTATGGGATTTTCGCAAAGACGCCTCAATATTTCCTAATCGCATAGATAGTAATTCACCATAACACAATAATGGAAAAAGTGATTTTATTATACCGATAAGTATTTTAATGGAAATTACTAGATGTTATCTTCGCAAAAATTCAATTGTAAAAATCATAAGTAGGAGAAATGTTGATTGAAATGAAGACCAAGGTTGACGAGTAATTTCCATTAAACTGTCAAGCGGGCAGTCACCATCAAATGTCATTTCATACTGATAAAACACCTCATTCAAAGTACAATTGAAAATTTACAATAGTGGGTACTTAACAAAAGACCTTTCTATAGAGAGCTAGATATTCTCATTTCAGAGATATAAACAATCTAAAAAACTGAATAAAGAGCTTCACCTTCTATTTAGGATAAAGTGTCTGTTTGAAAAGCTGTTCATAGTGCGTGACAAAAGAAATTTTTTTTGGAATTTTAACATTATATTGTTGAATGTGAGATTACAACGTGTAGATATTAAATTAGAAGAATCATCTTCTGCGATCCATCTGAAAGTAATGTTATTTGTAGCAGTGACAGTAAAAAAGTACAAGAAAAGGTGTATTTATATAATTCAATTAAGTAAAAATATATTGTATGTGAAGTACAAAATGATATTAATAAAAGTTAGGATTCTGAAATATGTAGATACGAAGAATATAAAAATTTTGTAGTTCATTTAAGCAGAGATTAATATTAAATAAAAGTTTTGAAATAAGAATCAACCAACTGAAAATGCCAACATAATAATGGGTATAATGAACTCCGAAACGTTCATTAAACACCGTTCCAGAGTTCCCAATGAAATTCGATTATGGTAGAAAGTAAGTAAAAGTAAATGTAGAATTTTATTCATAATTCGTATATCGAAACTAATTTTTGAGATTTTTCAACCTAAATTATTCAGAAGCATTTTACACTGTCAGCTTATTACTGTGTTTCCATTGTTATGGAATTGATGAGTGAAATATGAAAACACTGGGAGCTGCAAATCTAAATTTTGACCCACGGGTCTAGTGTTAGGTAGAGGGGCGGTGACACTTTGAGACAAGATTATATATGCTCATCGCGCCTGAAAGAAGCTTCAAAATGAAAACTACAATGTTTAGTAAGTTATCAAATGATCTATTCAATGATACTTCGCTCAATGGGTTGCGTGAAATTTTATTCAGCAGTTTTTCATCTGTCATCCATTTTTTTTTCATTTATAATTAATTTTGTGTCTATGACTTAAATTTGTAATTTTATTTTCTAATTTAATTCTAAAAAGACTTTATATTTATACTTTTAATTTTTAGTTATATTAATATTCATATTTACTTAGATTTCTTATATTTATATTTATATATTTTTATATTTAAAAAAGAAAAATCTTTGTAAAAGAATTTTTTAAATTTTAATTTTATTGATGTTTTTCTTGTGTTATGTTGGTATGTAAGATTTGAATGTTATATTTTGTTATATTGGTACATGTGATTTAGATGTTAAAAATTGTGATCACTCGTTCAATTATTCAATTTTAACTTGTAATCTCCTGATGATGGACTAATAATCCGAAATATATTGAGTTTGTATAAACCTCTTTGAGTTTTATTTCATTCACTGTGAAACTACACACTCTTTACTTTATTAATCTGTCATCCATATTAATTATTTTATAGGAACCAAAATAAATGACGTCAAACATACTCATTCTAAGCTGCTTTCATACATTTTAAGATATTTTTTAATCATTGGGATGAAAATTTAGAGGGCCGACTCTGAGAGATTTTAGCATGCGACTGCGTTGTCAAAATAATGATTTCAAAACGAAAAATTTAAAAGAATTTTTAAAGATCTTTTCAAAAGTATACGAGTACAGTCTAGATAGAGGGGAAAGACAGATAGACAAATGACCTACAAAAACTCATCGTAACGCTTCCCTTTTTTTATCAATTTTTGTACAAAATCCTAAAAAGAGTCGAATTAGTAATAAAATTCAGTAATCAAAACTTGACTCGAATAAATAAAAATAAAATTTTCTTCAAAAAAGAAGCGATAGGGCATAAATACAAGTCACCGTTTGTTCGATTTGTTATTTTCGGTGTTGAGATAATATTAGAAATCGGAAGTGATACCTGAGAGATGAAAAGAGGCCGGTATTCTGGAGGCTGATAATTAGTCCTGAAAGACCCGATGACTCTTCGGTGGGTTCTGAGGAGTGGATACTGCAGAGTTCCTCTGAGTCGGAGGAGAACGGCGGCTCCGGAGAACCACCGGAAGCCAGGAATTCGCCTGAAACAACAAACATACTGAGTAGTCTCCTCAGATGATCTCTATAGAGGTATGATCTAAGAAATACATGTTCAGACCCATGGTCCGCTTTACGTATGTAAGCACAAACATTTCTACTGAGAGCTTTTGAATCCGGATTTGATTCAAGAGGTTTTTCTAGATATTTATGAAGGTCAGAGAGAGTGGTCGTCGGTCAAATCGAACCACTACTAATATAATATTTATCAATGAATAATATTTATTAGTATAAGCTCAACTTTCCATTTCATTTTCTTTCTTCACCATTTTCGAAGAGGTTATTAAAAATTATTTGTTATTAATCTAAAATTCTAAGTTACAGCGGAATATTGAAAATGTTAGTGGACTAATAAAACTTGAGCAAGATGTGAGGTAGGTTCACAGGTTTTTGTGAAACCTACCTCGCATCTTGCTCAAATTTTTTTATTATATTAAAATGTTTCACCTAGAGCCAACATCTAATTCCTTAAAAGTTATCTTAGTAGACAATTTTGATTATATTTCAGGGGATCCATTCCATCGATAATCGGACCCAAGTGCTAAAATGTTATCATTTTTAGCTATCATTTGAGACGAACCACATCTGACATACAACACTTTACAACTATTTTCTAATTTATCAACTAGTACAGGATCCTTCAAAGGCCATCAGCAGCATTGGTTTTGAGATCTTCTGAAGTGATTAATACCTAGAGTATATAAACACTGACTTAAGACAGGAAGATTGAAATTTTTCGAGAAATCTTAACTTCCAACTGGGGTAGGTTGCAAAGTGTATAAATTTATTTCCTGTCATATGTTTGTGAATGTAGGGATTCATAGAAATATCTCTCACCGAATCCGTGTAAAAACTGATCAATTGTAAGGAAGCCATGTCTAGGTGCATCCAACGAATCAAAGACAGCTTCTAATTGTTCTGGAGAAAGAGGAACTTCCGATCGCATTCTTTGCAACAAAAATTAAGCACATTACATTGTGAAAAATATAAATAAAATATCTAATTAAAATTAATAGGATTACAAAAAAGTATTTCAATCACATTATTATTTTATTTTGTGTTTAATAGCCACCAGTTTTTGTATCCATAAGCAGTCAAGTATGAATAGAAAACACAGATAAAAGTGATTTTTCTTTAAATATTATATTTTGCTTATGACTCTTATGAGAAACAAGGTGTAAATGTAATGATTCATGCGATAATTAAAATCAAATTAAATTCACTTATGTAGCAAAATTTGGGGAAACGCTTTTTTCTTTTGTGAAAAATGAATAAATTAAATAAAGATTGTGTCTTCTGCTTAATATAAACATTTTATATTATTTACATTTTATGAAGATGATGTCGATAGCGTTGTGATTGTCTTTAGTTTTTCCCACAGATATTTAATGGAATTTTACTAAAAAGTAAATTCATTTTTAGTAAAAACATCTTAAAAAGAAAATGGATTTTTTAAGCGGAAGACATGATTTCTGATTTATTCCTCTTATCACCCAACTATGCTATCTGCATCCGTATACCTATATGATAATGCGATTTGATTTTGATTATAAGTGCATGATAATAATTAATAAAGAACATTTACATCTTTATTGGGGTCCAATCCCGGCTTCTGCTCATTCAATTTCTTCGGCTTTAAGCTAATTCATAATAAAATATTAATTTATATCATTTTTATTATCAAAAATTTTGATTTTTTTTTAATACTCTTATTTTCATACTTTCGAACGTTAGGGAAGAATTAATCAAAATTTAGAATCGCGATACATCAATATGGATAATAAAATTCCTAAAATGAGATTTTCGTCCGCGTATACCAAACATATGATCTTTCTTGCAAGAAATTAAAGCAAATCATGCCAATTTCATTATAATTATTTAATTTATTCTGATGCTCTAGCATCATTTAAGCTCCCTGTCTGTAATTATTATGCATATCCGAATTCACTTATGGATTAGTAAAAGTAAAATTAGGAGTAAATGTCTTAAAGAGTATGATGTTGTGAATGGTAATTACTTAAGGTGACCAGACACAACCCACCCACGTTTTATCAATGCTAAATGAAAAGATGATGAAGTTGTTTTTATTAGGAATCGCATGTGAATAAATGAAGTAGACAACACAAGAATGTAGAAAAATTGAAATTTATTAAAACAATCAAATTTATAAGATTTTTTTAAAATTTCTGAAAATTTTTTGTCTTTAAAATCTTTATACTTCTCTATCTCCGTAAATAATGGTATGAGAGCCTAAAAAAAATCGAATTTTTAAGATTTTTAAAACATTTCAGAATTTTTTGTCTTTAAAATTTTTAATCGTCTTTATCTCCTTAAATAATGGTCTGAGAGCCTTAAAACAATCGAATTTATAAGATTTTTTTAAAAAATTTCTGAAATTTGTTATCTTTAAAATCTTTAAATGTCTCTATCTCCGTAAATAATGGTCTAAGAGCCTTAAAACAATCGAATTTATAAGATTTTTAAAAATTTCTGAAATTTTTTGTCTTTAAAATCTTTAAACGTCTCTATCTCCGTAAATAATGGTCTGAGAGCCTTAAAACAATCGAATTTATAAGATTTTTTTAAAATTTCTGAAATTTGTTATCTTTAAAATCTTTAAATGTCTCTATCTCCGTAAATAATGGTCTGAGAGCCTTAAAACAATCGAATTTATAAGATTTTTTAAAAATTTCTGAAATTTTTTGTCTTTAAAATCTTTAAACGTCTCTATCTCCGTAAATAATGGTCTGAGAGCCTTAAAACAATCGAATTTATAAGATTTTTTAAAAATTTCTGAAATTTGTTGTCTTTAAAATCTTTAAATGTCTCTATCTCCGTAAATAATGGTCTGAGAGCCTTAAAACAATCGAATTTATAAGATTTTTTAAAAATTTCTGAATTTTTTGTCTTTAAAATTTTTAATCGTCTTTATCTCCTTAAATAATGGTCTGAGAGCCTTAAAACAATCGAATTTATAAGATTTTTTTAAAATTTCTGAAATTTGTTATCTTTAAAATCTTTAAATGTCTCTATCTCCGTAAATAATGGTCTAAGAGCCTTAAAACAATCGAATTTATAAGATTTTTAAAAAATTTCAGAAATTTTTTGTCTTTAAAATTTTTAATCGTCTCTATCTCCGTAAATAATGGTCTGAGAGCCTTAAAACAATCGAATTTATAAGATTTTTTTTAAAAATTTCTGAAATTTGTTATCTTTAAAATCTTTAAATGTCTCTATCTCCGTAAATAATGGTCTAAGAGCCTTAAAACAATCGAATTTATAAGATTTTTAAAAAATTTCAGAATTTTTTGTCTTTAAAATTTTTAATCGTCTTTATCTCCGTAAATAATGGTCTGAGAGCCTTAAAACAATCGAATTTATAAGATTTTTTTAAAAATTTCTGAAATTTGTTATCTTTAAAATCTTTAAATGTCTCTATCTCCGTAAATAATGGTCAAGAGCCTTAAAACAATCGAATTTATAAGATTTTTAAAAAATTTCTGAAAATTTTTGTCTTTAAAATCTTTAAACGTCTCTATCTCCGTAAATAATGGTCTAAGAGCCTTAAAACAATAGAATTATAAGATTTTCAAAAATTTCTGAAAATTTTTGTCTTTAAAATCTTTAAACGTCTCTATCTCCATAAATAATGGTCTGAGAGCCTTAAAGTGAAAGGCTGTTTAAAATGATATTTCAAAACTAAAATCGGAAAAATAAAGTTTTTGATTGTATGTATTGTACTTATGGTATTACTTAAGCAACTATAATTTATTTGAATAGTCTAGTCAACTAATTCTACCGAGCAGTTAATTATTATTTAAAAAAATAAGAAAATGATATTTTTTAAGGTATTTTGAGACAAAAAATGATTTTTTTAAATGTCTTTTTGTCTGTGTATCTAATCAATTTTCCTACTAGATCGTTCAACCAATAATAATTATACAATATAAATAAAATTTAGGGAACGCGGTGTTGGTTTATAGTGAAACATTGTTAAAATTAAATTAGGTTGGAGTTGGTGGTGTTTCACAAGGAGAAAAATTAGTCAATGAGTCAATGTTCTCCTGACGATGAGTTAAGAGCTCGAGAATATATAGAGTAAACTAAAAAAATCTTTGTATTTTAATTTTTCTCCTTGTGAAACACCACCAACTCCAACCTAATTTAATTTTATACAATATAAAGGTGAATTTAGAGGTTTTGAATATAGTGTGAACAAAGTCAAGAGCTCGATTTTAAAATTTATTTTTTAGTTATTTATAGGTGTTTTTCAAAATTTTGACAGGCTCTTTCAGTGCACTGTCAGTGCCTGTCATCTGATTGGCCAACCCAGTTCCTCCATTTACCATCTACCCTTTGTTAGTTATAAAAAGCATTTACTTTGCGACATACAACCGGCCCTTAAACTGGTTTGACGCAACCACCCGTCTCCACTCGGATCTGTCCCCCGCCAGCTGTTTGACCTCTCTAAATGTCTCGCATCCCATATCCCCAATTATTTGGTTGAAATATTCTAATCTGGGCCTTCCCCTTTTCTTTCCCCCCTCTCCCCTCCAAGATATCCCTAAGCAGTCCCCCATGTCTCAGTGTGTGCCTCATCATCTAACCTCTTCTCTTCTTCAGACTCTTCCATAAAGTTCTTCTTTCTCCGATTCTTCTAAGAACTTCTTCATTTATAATTTTATCCATCCATTTGATATTCATCATTCTTCTGTAGCACCACATTTTGAAAGCCTCTAATCTCTTTCTCTCCGCTTCTCTAATTGTCCAGGTTTCACACCCGTACATGGCTATGCTCCATACATATGTCTTCAATAGCATCTTCCTGTTTTCTAAGCTGATTGAGCTCAGCATAGCCATTTTTGCTTGGGCAATTCTTGGTTTAATTTCGTTTTCGCTCTTCCCATTTAAATAGAGCCCTAAAAGAGAATATCCCTTACTAGCTTACTTCTACTAGTGCCGTTTCTGTTTGGCGATTAGTAATCAAAATAAAAACTATTGTTTGATTAATGTACCAGAAAATGCGATACAGCTTTTACACTATCAATGATTTGTAATTAAAATTTTGTTGACGTAAAATTTTTTATAACCCTGAAATAGATCTTAGAATAAATAACCAGGAAATCTCTAAAAGACTATTTTGAAATAAATAAATAGCTACACGTTCGTAATTAATATAGAAATATAATTAATTTTTCACCTGTACTTACGCTTGATAATAAACAGAACATATGATTTGTTATCTCAAATGCATGAACAAAAGGAATAATTCTTCCTTGAATGTTTTTTAGACACATTAAAAATAAATATTAAAAAAATATTTCCTTTATTAATTAATCAATTCTTCCCAATCCTTATGTTCTATTTGTGAAAATACATGTTTTATTTATTCTGTAATATATATATATATATATCATTAGAGGTTTTTCGGGTTTCTCCCCGTGGGTTTGAGAGTTTTACTCGACGTTTCGGCTCTCCTTTTGGAGCCATTTTCAAGGAGAGGGAGTGGGTGGTCTACGTGGTCTTAACCTTGTAGTCCAAGGTTCGTTTTGGAGGGTGTCTTCCGAGTGAATTTCTTCGGTCGGGAGGTTGGGTAGATTTGGATATTTAGGAAGTTTTGGGTGTTTTGTGGTTGAAGGTGTATTACTTAAGACCACGTAGACCACCCACCCTCTCTTGAAAATGACTCCAAAAGGAGACTGAAACTGTCGAGTAAAACTCTCAAACCCCACGCGGAGAAACCTCGAAAAACCTCTAATGACATAGAACCTATCCGCGGAAGCCTCACTGAACATATATATATCTTAAAAGATTAAAGCATGTGAGAAGGATGTCTTCTCACCGGGATAGCTTTATGGCACTTGGGTTCTATTTTTTAAGGGTAATTATCTATAACTTAGAAGTGTTCGAAATTTTGAATATATATAATCTCTTTATCCTCTAATTTGTTCAATTACTACTAATTATTTATAATTTTTGTAAATAGATAATTCAGTATATGATTAGAATATTTAGATATTTAATAGTAAGTAGGTATCCCAAACAGTATTTCTAATTGGAAATACCTTTTTTAGATACAGATAATACATTTTTAGATAATCAAATTTTTGGTTGGAATATCTAGAAAAATATAAAAATTTCGTATTTATAAAAAATATGTAGGTAGATATATAGTATTTATTTATTTAAATTTGTACAATGTTCTCTGAGGCAGTTTGCCTCATACGAGCAGTAAAAATTACTGTAAAACAGAGTTTGATTTTAAACAGATAATGATAATGAAATAGTAATATCTTACTATATAATTGGTAGACGACAAAAAAATGTTGGCAAAAAGCAAAAGAAGTTATTCCTGAGGGAATACTTTACATCTCACGGATAACTGTTTGCTGTTCGTTTTTCATACAAAAAACGGAAGAAAATACTACATATTATAAAAATATCTGCAGTCAACTCAACCGTCAAGACTGGAAAAAAATCTTGTTCTAATTTTAATAGTTAAATCAATAAATGAATCGTTTTTGTCATGGATAAACCGAAGCCTTTAAGGCGAAGACACGAAACGAAGACATTAAAAAAAAAAATAAACATGCAGAACGATTACCAAAATTATAGTCAGCGAATTAGTTAACAATTTATGTAATCTTTATAACATTTTTTAGTATATTTTTTTATTTCAATTATTTCATAATATTTATGTGTCGTTTCCATGAATAACTAGAATAATTAGTATATTACGAGATCGCAATAATTGTCATCATTAACGAAAAACAATTTGCATAAAAATGGTTATAAAAATGAATTCTTATTTATTTTTAAAAAATGAACTGTCAATTTATTTTATATTTATTATTTCTATTAACATTTGGACAAAATAATTTCTTGACATTTGTTGACATCGTGCTCTAGTAACATACAGATGACATTGCATTATTTTTATTTTTATTTGATTTTATCATTTAACATTTTATATTTTATTAAACAATTATTTTGTTTTGGTCTAAATAAAATATTAGCAAATAAATATGATTGTTCTAGTTTTCACTTAAGGTAGTTGTTCCTCCAAATGTGTTTTCTTACAATTTTTTTGAAATTTAGACAGATTATTATTTAAATACTTCTACATCGATTGGTGGAAAAATGAAATTTATTAACAATACAGTTCTGGAGATATTAAATTTCAAAAATCGAGTTTTACAGGATCTTTAACATTGCACTATACGGGATATCGGAAAATTTATTTGATTTGATTATAATTAGGAAAACCTTCTTATCATTTTTATAAAAAACTAAACCAACATTAAACAATAAGTAATACAATTTTGATTTATAGTTACAACACAGTTTCTGAGATAATATAGAATAAATAATGAAAAAAATTTAGACTCTAAAAACAATTTGGCAACAGCGCATTTATTTAACGAGCGAAAGATGCATGCACTATATTTTTTCAAAATTATAATTTTCATAAAGTGTAATGTAGGCGTTGATTACATTTGTTAAAAAATAACAAAACGATTTTTATAGAAATTTAAAATGTATTTTATCTCTCATTTTTAACCGACTTCAAAAAAGGAGGAGGTTCTCTATTCGACTGAATTTTTGGCACCGACTTAAAAAAGTAATTTCACGTTAATATTTCGTCGTTTAGTTGTAACTAAATAAGATAATAATTATTTTATACCTTTTAGTGTATTTTATTTGTTGCATTGAATTTTTTGAAGTCGGTTTTTATTTTTTTCTTAAAAATTATTTTTATAATATAAAAATATTCAATCTCTTACAATGGTGCCAAATTTGTCAAACGAGCACGGGATTGGCTAGAATTGGTACATAAACAGCAAAAAGTTTTGGGCTTATGAACTATGAATCCTTATTGTCTGTTCTATATACTCTAGCATTAACTTTTTGCTAGTATTGTCGGGAAACAATTACCTTAAGGAGGTTCTTTCGAGACAATCCCACACAAAATGATTTAGCCTCGTAACCACTCTACTAATATGAACGGTACTAAAATTTTAGGTTATGTTTTTTTAATGTGACTGTACTTTTTACACTACTATATTCTCTTTATGAATGGATCGTTTCACTTAATTTCCCCTCCAATAAAAATAATCTCCCAAATATGTTTTTTAAAACTACGTGATAAATAATTTCAATTTTTTTTTAAGTTACTCCGAATATATTATTCTAGCAAATATTAGTTATTCATCAAGATGGTGGTGAAAGTCCTTCAATGAAAAAGAATACTATATATATTTGTCTAGATTAATTTGCCCCAACGCTGACGTAATGCTGCCGTCAGTGAGCGCTGATGCCGTCTTTGAGGCAAATTTGAAATATAATTGTAATTGAAACTCGAATTTTGGAATGAAAGACTCCAATTGATTTTAAATTAAGAAACATTAAATTTATTGATAATTATTCCCCTCCCCCCTCACCACTCAAAAATTAAATATTCAATTCGCTTTTCTTTGCGCACAGAAAAAGAAATTAATCACATCTTATTTGATTTATATTTTATATATTATTTGTTTATTTTTTAAAAATTTGCCACTTTTTTATAATTTATTAAAAATCTAAATTTTGTTATTCTTATTTTTTGATTTTTACAAAATTGAACGACTTAAGACACGCATGCCCGAGTTTCTCATGGAAATACTGGAGGGAGCAGCCTGTCATACAAACAACACCTGATTGATCTCTTTTAAATATTTGGAGCCTTATATCGATTATCGATCCCAAATTTAAAAAAAATGATATAATATAATTCTCCTCCTCACACGATCCCACTTATTTAAATAAATCTACATATTTCCACACAAAAAATATCACAATGCTGTAGATTATAGAAAAAAAATACTACCAGATTCATATCTAGAGCCTCATTTCTGTAGCTGTGTCAGGACGAAAATGAGGTGAAACTTTTAAGAGTCTATGTATTTTCGGGAGTTTACAGGTATACATTTGGAATGTGGTTTTTTAAGAGGAATAAAATTTTTGGACCGAGACGCTGCCCGCCAGGGCACCAGCCCGGAGGGCCGAGCTTCGAGGGCGTGCCGAAGGCCTGCACGAAAAGCTTGTAAAATAATGATCATTTTCCCACCTTTCCCAATCTACCATATGTAAAAATTTCATTTTTAATTGCAATTATTTCATGTTTGGTGTGGTAAATCGTCTTCAAATTTTAACAGTAGGTATGTGTATTATGCTTTTAATGACTTATATTCCAAGTTTCAAAGACTTCTTGAATTTTTGCATTTGTGAAAGAACTACCTTAAACGAAAGATATAAGTATTGAAGTCATCGCTTATCGGAAGAAAAGTTTCGACTGGAACCATTGAGAATTAATGCTAAGGAAAGTTTATTATTATACTTGAAAACGACTCTTGAACTAGGGTACATTCTAGTGAGATTTTCTGATTAAAAATGTGCTATCCATATGTTTACAGACAATTTTTTTTGCAATAAAATCATATTGCTGGATAGAAGTAAAACTAGGAAGATATAAAAATTCCTTCGAAATGTGGTGGTATAGGAGAAACATTATAATTAATTGAATAAAGGACTAAAGAAATAACCAGAACAAGAAAGATTCGTGCTCGCATATCGAATGTTCCGTCCCTAATAATATATGTATACTATATTATAATTGATGGTGAAGGGATAGAGGAGGGAAAGGGAGACAAGATCCAATCGATTTGATTGGGGAATAATGGAATTAAAATAATTATCGGAAAAGAGGTTTTTTTATCTAATTAGATTTTTCCTCTTATTAAAAACAAGGACTAAAGATAAATAAGGACACTCGATGGTGGAGAAGTTATCTCCGAAATCGAAGCAAAATACAATGTATACATTATTAATGTAAAATAATTGGTTTAATAAAATTTATAAAAAAAAAAAAAAAAATTGATGGTGAATAACAGATTCATATTTTAGCTGAGTTTTTTATGTGCTACTCTAAGTAAAATATCGAATTATTACTATTAATTAATACTTGAAAAAAATTATGCCAAAGTTAAAAAAAATATGGTCTTGTTTTTCTTTTTAAACATGGACCCTTAGGCCCGGTTGTATGTCGCAAGTAAATGCTTTTTACCACTAACCAAGGTGGTAAATGGAGCCACTGGGATGGCCAATCAGATGACAGGAACTTTCAGTGCCTGTCATCTGATTGGCCATCACAGCCCCTCCATTTACCATCTACCCCTGGTTAGTGGTAAAAAGCATTTACTTTGCGACATACAACCGGCCCTCAGTGGCTCCATTTACCATCTACCTTGGTTAGTGGTAAAAAGCATTTACTTTGCGACATACAACCGGGCCTTAGTGGTAAAAAGCATTTACTTTGCGACATACAACCGGGCCTAAAAAGAACAAAGTGGAAGAATTTAGTAAAGAGGGAAACTCAGATGAATGGGCCCATCTTTAGAGGCATGGGGGATCGATGAAGAATACTTTAGTGAAATATGCAGGGCAAAGATAGATCAGACTTCAATAAAGGCTATGGAATGTGGGATTTTAGAGAGGTAAAATTATTTTCTTGGGTTAAAACCAGATAGAGGTGTACAGTTTCGTCAAACCACTCTTCGTTCTTATTTTCTTATGATAATATTTATATCAAAGATATTTATTATTATTTTTTTATTGTCCTCGAGAACATAGCCCATTTTGGACAGGCATATATATATTTTCTCAATTAAGTAGGGATCAGATTACAGTCGGATTGCAGCGATTCGGGCTTGAATCCGCACTAGCTTGATTAGACGGTATGTACGTTATCCACTCGACCAACCTGACCCCCTATTTGTAGATTTAGGTCTTGAAAATTTAAATGTTTTAAAATTCAAAATATTTAGAACTAGGAAAGGAATTTAAAACTCCTGATATCATATGGATTAACTTTGATTTGTTTCTAATGTGAGTTATTGGGTGTATTTTTTCCAAACAAGACTTTGGTGCGTTAAGGAAAACTAATGTTTGTAAGCTCAAAATGCTCGGCCAAAGGGAATGTTTGAAAAAATGCTGAAAGCTAAAGAGGTCATTTTAATGGCTAATTTGACCATCTCCAGTTAAATATTACTGGCAGTGAACTCAGTGTTAGAATAGCTATCAGATTGCGGCTATTTTTAACCGTCTTCAAAAAAGGAGGACGTTATCAATTCGACTGAATTTTTTTTTTTTTTTTTTTGTATCTATATTATCTGATTTCTTCGCCAATTGTGAACAGATTTTGATTATTTTTTTTTGCTTTGGGTTCAGTATAGTTTCCGATTGGCCCCGTTTTTTTCATTGGTATTGGACTTTTTTGTTATGTTCAGGCATAACTTCTTTGTTTATGAACCGATTTTAATGATTCTTTCTGCGTTAAGATCAATATAGCTCCAAGGTAGTCAAGATAACTAACTATTTATTTATTTATTTTATGTATGTTCAGCGAGAACTTTTTGCCACGTGGACTGATTT
This sequence comes from Forficula auricularia, assembly GCA_024734495.1. NCBI lineage: Eukaryota > Metazoa > Arthropoda > Insecta > Dermaptera > Forficulidae > Forficula > Forficula auricularia. The sequence continues at coordinate 921,406 of JALMQS010000398.1, forward strand.
CGATGATTGTTTTTTTATTGGAAAGGGGGTACCTTAGAGGTGGTCTCATATTAATTTGCTCAAGTTCTGATTATATGATCAATGACGAAATAACGTAAATCTCCAATTCTTATGAGCAAATAATCGAAATTATAATAAATAAAATCTTTTATAAAAAACAATTTTAAAACGTTCATTTAAAACCTGCAAACGTTTCGAGAGAATTTCTATATTTATGAATTGAATTGTTTTATCATTTTCTGATTCATTCGCCCTACGCTTTCTCTTACGAGATGCATACAAAATATTATCTCTAGTCACTATTAATAACATCACAAAAAAGAGAAAAATAAAAAAATAATTTTTATAAAAAAAAATAAAACCGACTTCAAAAAAATTAAATGCAACAAATAAAATAATAATAACTCAAAAATCAATTAAAATACACTAAAAGGTATAAAATAATTATGTAATTTAGTTACAACTACATGACGAAATTTTTAGATGAAATTACTTTTTGAAGTCGGTGCTAAACAACCTATATAAGAGAGCTTACCCTCCAAACGTACTTAGGCATTAGGCCCGGTTGAATGTCGCAAAGTAAATGCTTTTTACCACTAACCAAGGTAGATGGTAAATGGAGGGACTGGGATGGCCAATCAGATGACAGCCACTGAATATACCTGTCATCTGATTGGCCATCCCAGTGGCTCCATTTACCATCTACCTTGGTTAGTGGTAAAAGCATTTACTTTGCGACATACAACCGGGCCTAAGTAAGATCCGTCGAGTGCGATTCATAAAATGTATATGTTTGGCATAGACTTCAAAAAGTGATTTCATGTAAAAATCTCGTCGTGTAGTTGTAACTAAATTAGATAATTATTTTACACCTTTTAGTGTATTTTATGTATTTGATTTTTGAGTTATTATTATTTTATTTGTTGCATTTCATTTTTTTGAAGTCCGTTTTATTTTTTTTTTTTATAAAAATTATCCCTCTAACTTTAGACGGTTCACTCCTAGTGATGTCTATTGATTTAACTAGAAGTCAAAAATATCCGGTAGTTTGATTTAGTCAGAGTGGTCGTAAGAACATTGGAAAATTCTTCGGATCATTGAATTTTAATTAATATAATATAAGTTAAACCTGATTTCGGGACTACTTTTTTAGCGGACAGAAGATATATAAAATTATTTATACCTAACTGAATTTAAATTATAAATAGCTATAAATTACCTTAAACAAATCTATAAAAACAGATCATAAATACCTTCTTTCTCCTCCCCTGCCAAGGACAAATTTTCTTTAGGTCATTCGAGTAATGATAAAATTGATTTATAAAGGAATCAAGTTTAAATTTTGTGTTTAATAGCATCAACGACACATTTTAGATTTAATTACCATAGAGTCAAACAAATTAATTCAGAGGACAACAAAACGAAAAATTTTGAGAAAAACTCGAATACAAAATTTTCAATGCTCTAATTTCTTACTAGTCCGAATTCAAGCCTTTTTCAATGCAAAATTATAATGTTTCTTTTCGATTAATTTACAACGAAACACAGACACACACCCTAAATACTTATAAATAAATAGAAAAATAACACATAGGATCTGGCTAAATCGTCACTATACCATTTCAACTACAAAGTGGAATTAACAATGATCAGATTGAGAACAATAAATTTCAAAATGAAAATTCATTACAATACTTCGAGTTTCAATAATGGCTATTTCCATCTTCAAAATAATTAATTTCAATTTTGAATTTATTAGTCCAAATTTGAAATTGATTCAACTCACTATGAAGTTGATAAAGTAAAATATATGAAATCGAAAAAAAATAATCTTACAGTTAATGTAAAATAAGAATCTTCATGAAAACATTATCTACCCAATAAATGTTATTTTTTCAGCTGCTTTACCAGTAACTAGAGAGAAAGTTTAGAGTGAGGAAATGATAAAGGATTCATTTATTCTATCAATTCTTTTTGAAAGAACCTTGACACTCTTTTTAATCAAATCCACAAACATTCACTCACAAATTAACAGGTGATAACTTAGGTGTGAATCGTTGTTTTAGAAAAATAATTCTATTTTTTTTAATAATAAGAAAAACAAGAGAAGGCAACGCCTATAAATCAAGGAGTTTTTTGACGGGTTATAGTGAAACACCACTATAACCCGTCAAAAAACTCCTGTGTTTAATATGTTTCACTAAATGTTACCTATAAATCAAAATTGATTCTTGCATTCTTAAACAAAATAAAGCCTGATAGAAATCCCCCCCCCCCCCCCCCACACACACACACACACAAAAACAAACAAAAAACACTTCAAGTCAATTAAGAACTTTGGGCAAGGACGAATCAGCAGACCATTGAAATTAAAAGAATAAAATGTCTTGAGATTGGAGCAGATTATATCTGTCTACAAAAGTGGATTAGACTAATCTCCAGAACTTTAATAAATCTGTATAAAACAAAAAATAAAAAAATTGGGAAAAAATTAAATTTCGACCATCGGGAATATGAAGAAAAGAGGAACCGTACTATCCTCAAGTGAGAGCTATAAAAATAACGAAGATTCATATTAAAATAGTCGTGGTGCTAAAGGTGAGTCTAAACGAAATTACTGGTTCAACGTCGGATCAATAACATTTTTTCATAAATGTTAAAAATCAATGTCGACTTTGTTGTCGTGACGCTTGGCCCACCTTTGGAATAAGCACCAAGAAATAATTGACTTTTGTAGTAATGTAGGAAATTAAATAGACAACATCAAATACAGGGAAAGTCAACGGGGTACCACCAGAATAAATAATTTCCCAATATATTTAGAAAATATTTTCTATAGAGGCACCATGGTCGAAAACGAGTATATCAAGAAGAAAGAAAAAGATGAAACAGACTACAATAGGATTTATTAAATTTCATTTATCCAAGATAAGTTTCATGCATGTTTTCACTCAAGTTAGCTTGCCCCAATTTAGGCAAACTTATTTAATAAAAATTGCTTAGTGTAAATGAAGTTTTATTATGCATTGTGTTGAGCCATTAAATAAAGTGGAAATAACTACAAAGGAAAAAGATAATATTTTCAAGCTACAAAAATGTAAAATAGGTAAAAGATAATCGGGCTTATTGTAGTGTTCCCAAGAGAAAATTACAGTATATTACAATAGAAACAGTCAATTAAACTAATTGAATTCCGTGTTAGCTAGTGAAACATTTGTCAATTAAAAACATTTAAAGGTTTTTGTAGCGTTTCATAGTTAAAATATATAAACATAGAGTTTGAAAAACGTAATTTATTTTGTGTATTTGTCCATCTTCTGGAGGTAACATTAGAATTTGAATTTGAGTCGTTTACAAACGATTCCTGAGTCCCGACATCGAATATATATATACCCATAGTTGACCGCTTCAAGTAAAATTATAGATTCGAAAAGAATTTCGTCTATAACTTAGTTTACAAGAAACGGCAAAAAAGGTTTATACGATAAACACGATTGAACGTATTCATCTAAGAAAGTTACATAGCTATAGTGCCTTAAGTGGATATTGATGAGGCAGAGTCCAAAAAAAGAAGAAGATAATTTACACTATCTTTTTATTCATAAAACCGATGTTTCGGAGGCCCTCCTTCTTCAGGGTTTTGAAGGAGGGAATACGAAATCCGAAACGTCGGTTTTATGAATAAAATGATAGTGTAAATTATCTTCTTCTTTTTTTGGACTGCCTCATCAATATCCACTTAATTCACTTATCAGTCCGTCTCCAAAAATTACTCCAGTTATAGTGCCTTTCGACACAAAGGGTCTTCCGAGTTTTATTATTGCTCAATACAAATTGTCTAGAAGGGATTCGGCCTTAGAGGCGTTCAGGCTTAATCCCACGGATGGTAGCTTCGCACCAACGGCCGATCGAACGAGTGCGTGAATCAAATGTCCAAATCTGCCGTTTCTCTTGTACTGAGGAGAATTACTTCTTCTTCTTCGAGTGCCATACCCGAAACGGGTGTCGGCGCCTCTCCACATATACCTTTGCTGAGTGTGTTTAGTTGTTTTACACATATATAGTACAGAATATTAAGACGCGGTTCACCCTTCGGGTAAAACCACGTGAACCGCGTCCTAATATACTGTACACCTACTTCCACTTGTACTTCCAAATATTTCCAAGTATTCCAAATATTTCCAAGTACTTTCAAATATTTCCAAGCACTTCCAAATATTTCCAAGCACTACTGGATCTAAGGGTGTCAAGGGGGCACGTGGCCCCGGCGGTAAATTTTAAGAAGCGGCCCAATTTGGGAAACGGGAAATTTTTTGTATATATTTAGCATATTGTAGGTGAGGGGGAGCGGCGACAAATTCAATTTCCATATCACCCGACTTGGCGAAGAACATATTGAATTTCGAGAAATACTTTTCTTCTAATTTATTTTAACTGTGGAAGTAAAAACTTTACTTTCACCTTCAAGGAGTTTAAAAATAATATTGTTAGATTCCCACTGATGGGTTGTAATTCGATAGAAGATGATCATACGCAGATAAGAAAAAGATTAGACTTTAGATTAGTCCAAGGTTTTTCTTTTATAATTAGTGATTTGTAAATGGAAAATCCGAGAAATTAAACAGGTGAAGAATTATCAAAGAGTATGAAACATTACGACATGTCCGAGGCCGTGATAGCTTATCACTTGAGAAGAGTAGCAAAATGGACAATAACAGAATTTCGTTTGTTATATTTATGTTTTATTTAGATTTTTAGGTAAGTACTCTTGATATTATATTTTTAACCGACTTTAAAAAAGGAGGAGGTTTCTAATCGACTGAATGTTTTTTTTGTGTGTCTATGTTACTCCATATCTCCCCAAATAAATAAATAAATAAATAAAAAAAAAAAATTGTGAACCGATTTTGAAAAAAAATTTGCATTGGGTTCAGTCTAGCTTCCGATTGGTCCCGTTTTTTTTTCATTGGCATTAGATCTTTTTTGTTAGGTTTGTTCAGGCCTAACTTCTTTGTTTATGAACCGATTTCGATGATTCTTTTTTTATTGGAAAGGGGGTATTTTAGGGATGGTGCCATATTAATTTGGTCAAGTTCTGATCATATGATCAACGACGAAATAACGTAAATCTCCAATTCTTATGAGCAAATAATCGAAATTGTGATAAATAAAATCTTTTATAAAAAAAATCTTATAACCACTATTAATAATATCACTAAAAAGAGAAAAATAAAAATAATTTAAAAAAAAAAATAAAACCGACTTCAAAAAACTTAAATGCAACAAATAAAATAATAATAACTTGAAAATAAAATAAAATCCACTAAAAGATATAAAACAATTATCTTATTTAGTTACAACGAAACGACGAAATATTAACATGAAATTACTTTTTGAAGTCGGTGCCAAACATATACATTTTATGAATCGCACTTGACGGATCTTACTTAGTACGTTTGGCGGGTACGCTCGCTTATAGGTATAGTTTGTTTGGAACCGACTTCAAAAAGTAATTATTTTATACCTTTTAGTAGTGGATTTTATTTTATTTTTAAGTTATTATTATTTTATTTGTTGCATTTAAGTTTTTTCGAAGTCTGTTTTATTTTTTTATAAAAATTATTTTTTAGAAATAAGCTTGTATCCACTTGCACATGACTTCCAATTAACACTCTTTTTTATTACAACTCTACATTTTTAGAAATAAAAAAAAATCTATAAAATTAAGAGTTAAGATTTTGATTAAGTCACACATAATTAATTATAATTATTTTTTCCTGTTCAATAAATAATTATAATTATGTGTGATTTAAACAAATTTTGAACTTTTAATAAATCTAATCACAAAAATACAAGCTTTAAATAAAATTTATAGAATAATTAAACCGGAAAACTGTCGTCTTAAGTTAAAACTATAAGTCAACATCGGTACTTTCATTATTCAGAGAACGCTTCCCACAAGACATAATAAGGTTAAGGAAGCATTTTATTTGTTTCATTTATTGACCCCTTGAAACCCTTAAGAAAGAGGGAAGAATCCTCCGAAACGTCGGTTTGAAAGGAAAGGGGGAAGGATTCCAATAAATTACACCTCATTTGATATGGGTTAATTTTTTTTCCTCACTACCCCTGGGTTGCCTTCCATTACATTCAACATAATAAGATATTTTAGGGATAGACCATAAATAGAGAGAAATCAAAAAAATATTTAAAGATTTTATTCGTAGATTTGATTCTTCGGTGGTTGATGAAGAAAAAAGCTTCAACTATAGCGAAATAGACTTCAGAAATATCCGTGTCGTCAAGTTCTTTAAAAGTGAACGCAGATTTTGTCCTGCTTTTTCCAAATCTACTAGAGACATCTTCTTAATTCAATAATGGCCTTGAATTTGTCAATGAGATCCACATACTCTTTTTGTCAATTCCGCGCCCAGTTTATTTTACACTCGTTTCATTTGATTATTTACAAATTAATTTCAAGAATCCTCGAACCGCTTATTAAATTCTAAACCTTAAGAATAAGAATTTTGAAATTGTTACAAATTTTACTTTTCTTTTCTACAATGTGTATATTTGCTCTCATCGTTTAACTAAAAACTTGTTAATTATAAATAAGCTGATATGACCATCCACATGAACCATAAACATCCCTCGTTTATATTAACAATTTAATAAAATAACTTATACCTAATCATATTCCAAAGAACCTCTTTCTAAATTGTTGACTCATTAACAATCTATTATATCTCCTTATAAATAAGAATCTTCTAATGTAAATATCAGCTTTCTTCGATTTTGGAAATTTTATTATTTTAAATTATTTTTAAACAGCCCCCTCCTTTGGGTCAATGTCAATTTCATAAGGTGGTCTAGGGTGCAAATACGAAATTTCGTAGAAATCGATCAAAGGTTCTAGGTGTTAGGGTATATTGATAATTATATTTTTTTGAACACCCCCAATTCTGAACCCGTAAAAAATAATGACTATTTTTTAACCAACTTCAAAAAAGGAGGAGGTTCTTTATTCGACTGAATTTTTTTTTTTTTGTGCCTATTTTACCTCATATCTCCGCCAATTGTGAACCGATTTTGAAAAAAAAATTTGCATTGGGTTCACTCTACCTTCCGATTGGTTCCATTTTTTCATAGGTATTAGACCTTTTTTGTTAGGTTTGCTCATGCCTAACTTCTTTGTTTATGAACCGATTTCGATGATTATTTTTTTATTGGAAAGGGTGTATCTTAGGGATGGTGGCATATTAATTGGTCAAGTTCTGATTATATGATCACTATTAATAACATCACTAAAAAGAGAAAAATAAAAATAATTTAAAAAAAAATAAAACCGACTTCAAAAAAATTAAATGCAACAAATAAAATACACTAAAAGGTATAAAATAATTATTAACTTATTTAGTTACAACTAAACTACGAAATATTAACATGAAATTACTTTTTTAAGTCGGTGCCAAACATATACCTTTTATGAATCGCATTGGCACCGAGTACAAAAAGTAATTTCATGTTAATATTTCGTAGTTTAGTTGTAACTAAATAAGTTAATAATTATTTTATACCTTTTAGTTTATTTTATTTGTTGCATTTAATTTTTTGTAGTCGGTTTTATTTTTTCTTAAAAATTATTTTTTATTATAGATCTCTTTTACTATATATCTTTGATATTCACATTAGTTTTTTAGACAGAGGGTACAAAAAATTTGGTAACGTACTAACTTTATTTTATTTTTAACCTAAAATAACTAACTAGGGTATGTACATTAGTCTCTTAAGACATTTTAACAAATTTATAATTCTAATTGAGAGAAGCTTTTCGGGACGAGAGAAGATATCATAAATTATTTGTTATGGATTTTTTTTTATTATTATTATTATGAATTCATCAAATTGCTTGTACATTATATTTTATTGACTTCTAAACAATTAGGAGAGGGTTTTATTATCTTTTGTTGAATACGTTATTAACTTGACCGTTTTTATTTTTAGCATATAATGCTAATTTTGCAACAATTTTCAACCCCCCCCCCCAGAAATTTCAATGACGCACTCTGCGTCTCAAACCCCCCCCCCCCCCCCCGAGGGGCACTCCTGACATATGTCTTTATTAAATAAACACAATCATATAACATCAATGACGATCGTTCAGTAAGCTAAATAGAGACGCCTTAAGCCTTAAGCAATGTTTTTGTTTTATTTTATTGCTGTAATTATAAACTCATATTTTTCTAGTATTTTAGACAGTATATAATAAAAAATATTGTATACTTAGATTTATTATTTAATTCTAATTAAATAAATTAAAATATAGGAATTGGAGAAAATTCAAGTACAGATAGTTATTAATAGAGTAAGCCTTCAACTTACTTGCATGTCGCGCTTGTTAATAAAGCCCTTTCCCTCTGCATCGCTAAGCCGAAAGAGGTAAGCCGCCCTTTCAGTAAGCGAAGCATCCATCGTGCTCAGACGGGATCCTGTGATTGATGATCTGCAAGCAAATTAAAAATAAATTAGTTATGGTGTAAGAAAAATAATAATAATTGATATTGAAGATACTCTTAGTAAGTAGTGCAACTATCTTTTTAAATATATTCTTGGTGAGGAAGTAAAACCAAAGATATTCCATTAAAACACAATTAAAACATTGGGAGGACCAGACAATCTAATATTGTTTTTAAAATGTTTTAATTGTGTTTTAATGAAAAACGTTCGTTGCTGGCTGTCTTATAGTTGAGAGATTTTTGACAAAGAGTTATATTGAATTAGCCACTGATGAAGTCTCAATAAAGTGACGAAACGTCTGGTAAATTGAATAACTAACCCTGTTGTTTGATTTTTTGTCCACTTCCCTGCGATTTTAAAATACAAAAAATAATATTCTTTCACATCTAATTATACATGGTATACAAAATCACAAAACAGGTAAAAACTTATGTAACATTTTTTTTTAATTCAAAAATTAACAGAAATGAAAATATATGCTAGATTGTATTATTCAGATGAAATAAAGTCGATAATTTCTGAAATAGCTTACTTTATACTTTACACGTATCGATATAGTCTGTTACTGTGATTTTTAAGGCGGATCAAATTTGAATTTCATCTTTTTTCAATATCTTTATTTTAAAAGCTGAAAAATTATCTAATTAAGTTCAGGCTCCCTCAGTATGTATTTTTGAAAGGGGAACTCAAATTTGAGCCAATCTCAATCACTAAGTCGAAGTAAAAAAGAAAATATTTTGTTTTACTAAATAAAAATGAAGCCTATTCTAATTATTGTTAGAGTTCGTGGTTGTGATGAAACTGTATTAGATGAAGGAGGAGGTATCAGCCAAAGATGGAATCAGTGGGTTCAATAAAACACCTTATATAAACTCATTACTTTCATTCTGAAACTTTTGGGTCCAGGCAGGTTATAAATTTTCATGAAGCTAAAAAATTTTATTTTTGACAAAGCTTGGTTCGATCACATATGTGTACCGCATTTTGTGTATAACTCCTAATTAACTGAAGATGCCCAAATAAATTCAGGCCGAAACGTTTTATGAAAGGTGTTTTATTGAACCCAGTGATTCCATCTTTGGCTGATACTCCTCCTTCATCTAATACAGCCTATTCTAATTTGCAAAGAAAAGATTTTGAACATTGTTCCTAAGTCAATTATCCCAAATGAGACTAGAAAACAGGTCAGAACTTACTATAGCAAGAAAAATAAATTATATATGAAATCATTGATTTTTTCGAACTTACCAAATAATATTCTAAATAAAAATATGCACTAAATTAGAAATATGTATTTGTTCTTGATAACTTAAGTAATTCACATTCAAGTATCAATTTCCAACTGATTGCCTAATAGAATATATCGAATTTTCTTAGATTTATCTAATCTGATCTAAAGTATACAAGCGCATTAACAGTGAAAAGCGCGTAGGAGGATAATAATTTAGTATATAAATAAAACTAACAAAATAAATTTCTTTAACTCATGAATAGGAAGAAACATTTCAACATACGACCTTATAAAAGTAGCTTAAGAAAAAAGGGTCAGTGATAATCGAATTTTAAATAATTTACTGCATCCCACTTGCTTTTTACTTATTAATTATATTAATAATAAACCAACATGAAAATAAAATAATTAAAAGTAATTTTACAATTTAATTTAATTTATGTATTTAAACTAAAAATAAATTGATTTATTTGCATAGTAACTAATTAATACAAGGTTTCATAATCTATTGTCGGCTCATTAACTTGTGATCCAAGCGATCTCAATTTAGCGATTCGATTTTTTCTAGATTTTCATGGATTATTCATCTGTAAGTTCTAAAGGAAATAAACTGCAACGAATCGTTGCTAAACTTTATCCAAAGTCATTTGAAATATTAAAATGTTATTCCTTTATTATTAATCAGATATCACTTGCTATTTGCAGTTCACGTTGACTTAAATTCAAAAACAATGATCGATTCTCATTTAATACCTAAGGAATAACAATTCTACAATAGATTTTTGTCGCTTCGATTATTATTGGTAACCATTGTTGAAGACATGGAGGAATCGACTTAAAATAAAAAATAACGATCGATTCTTATCTACTACTAGAGGAATAACCTTATTCCATTCCATTTTTCCTGTTTTGACCATTAATGGAAACCTCTACTGAAAATGTGGAAGAATCGACATAAAATCAAAAAGACCAAATTTTACTACTACTATCTTACTACTATCTTACTCTAGAGTAAAATACTTTAAAATATAACTTTACTAAAAACTTTATTTAACCTTTTTTGTGTTCCCCAAGGTATTTAATTAGGAAATTAAATTTCATCAAAAAGTCAAGTCATTTTCAAGATATTTAGGAAAAACTAAAAAAGTACTGAAATAAAGTACTATTGTTTGTGGGACTAGTAATTTTTGGCAAAACCCTCACGTGCTAAATTTACCAACAACTAATCAGCGCTTCATTTTGCTAAAAGAATGGTAGGTTTTCAATTTCATTTAAATCGGTGTAACGGTGTGGGGGAAATCGTGGACGGAAAAAACGATAACATATATCCATATATCCGCACGCACTACATGAAAAAATCGAACTTTTTGGCCTCTCGACGAGACCCCATGTAATTTTTGGCAAAACCCTCACGTGCTAAAATTCAACCTAATTGAATACTAGAATTTATGACTTTAATTGAGATCGGGTTCCGTAGTCTTTACCTGAGGACTCTTTGAAGTCGCGCTTGCCGCGAGACCAATTACAAAACATGCATCGCATTGGATAAAGTAAAAAGTTTTAAAAATGAAGGTACACATTTTTATTGAAATCCGAGTCCTGAACCAGATTCTATATTTTTGGAATCAAAAAATTATTTATTTTAAATTAAATAATATGAAACGAGCATTTAATAATTAAAATTTCTTTCAATAATTTGACCTATGAAATTTCCTAATTTAAAATTAAAATTTCACTAATCTAAATAAGCTATTTTGTTTGTTGAAACATTTTAAATAAAGTAAAGAAAATTTTGAAATTTTTTAAAATTTAAAATATATAAAAATAAATTTTTAAGAAAAATTAAATGCAACAAATAAAATACACTAAAAGGTATAAAATAATTATTATCTTATTTTGTTACAGCTAAACGACGAAATATTAACATGAAATTACTTTTTGAAGTCGGTGCCAAACAAACTATACCTATAAGCGATCGTACCCGCCAAACGTACTAAGTAGATCCGTCGAGTGCTATTCATAAAAGGTATGTTTGGCACCGACTTCAAAAAGTAATTTCATGTTAATATTTCGTCGTTTAGTTGTAACTAAATAAAATAATAATTATTTTAAACCTTTTAGTGTATTTTATTTGTTGCATTTAATTTTTGAAGTCGGTTTTATTTTTTTCTTAAAAATTATTTTTATTTTTCTCTTTTAGTGATGTTATTAATAGTGATCATATCATCAGAACTTGACCAAATTAATATGGTACCATCCCTAAGATACCCCTTTCCAATAAAAAAGAATCATCAAAATCGGTTCATAAACAAAGAAGTTAGGCCTGAACAAACCTAACAAAAAATGTCTAATACCTATGAAAAAAATGAGACCAATCGGAACGTAGACTGAACCCAATGCAATTTTTTTTTTTCAAAATCGGTTCACAATTGCCGGAGATATGAGGTAAAAGGCACAAAAAAAAAGAAAATTCAGTCGAATAGAGAACCTCCTCCTTTTGTGAAGTCGGTTAAAAATACTAGGTATAGGTTTCACAAAAATAAAAGATCAGATCCTTGTTTAGCAGGACTATATATTTTTCGGGGTATAAGTCCATCTTCAGGAGTTCACAAAGGACACTATTGAAGATGGGTTTTATACCCCGAAATATATATAAGATTCCTGCTAAACAAGCATCTGATCTTTTATTTTTGTGAAACCTACCTAGTATTTTGTATTTTAAATTTTAAAACGTTTAAAATTTTTTTTCAAAATTTTCTTTACTTTAAATAAATAAGCTACTTACTAAAGAAAAGGTAGAGCTCGTACAATATTACTGCCTCAGAATAAATGATTATTTGAAGGTTTGGCTTTCAATGTCACGATTTTATGCTTATATAAATTTGATAAAAAATTGAAAAAATTATAAATCATTCTATATTTAAATTTATATATTTTCTTCGTTAATATAGGTAGATAGAAGGATGATTAGAATAATTATACGTCTAAGCAATTTATATATTTCAATTAAAAAAGAAAAAGAAAACGTAGCTACTTAATTTTTATATTTATTATATTAAGTAATTACAGAATTAATAATATACTTGTCTTTTCTATATAGGAATGATAAAATATGGAGAGAAATATATAAATTAATTTAATTGCAGACAATTTTGAAAAATTACTTTCTATTTACCTATCAAAATAAAATTAATGTTTATATAAGGAGAGAGTTTGCAAAATTTTGGCTATTGACCAAACGTGCAAGGTGCATTTTTTTAAATATTTGAAATAAATTATATTTGTTTATATCTAGGTATATGAAATATTCTGATTTAAATAATATTATAGTGAATGTGAAAATGATATCTAATTTCCCTATCTAATAGAATTTTTGTTTATAAGGTGGGACACTTTCTAAAATTTTGTCTATTGACCAAATATAATACATAATGTATTTTTTTTTTTTTTTTTTGAGATATTTGAAATAATTTTTATGTCTATGTAATATTCTAACTTAAATATTATTATTTATTATTTCATTATTCGTGTCCATGATTAATAATTAAAGGAATCGTAGGGAGTTAGACATGACTTTAAATTAAATATAAGTTTCATTAAATATGTCAAACGTTTCGTTGCTGTTTTGCAACTTCTTTCAGTGGCATTTATTAAACTTATTTGTCTGGAGTTTTTACTAGGAGAAAAACCATTTTCAAACAGTATTTTTACAATTCATTCAATTTATCAAATAATATAAAATATAAACTTTTTTAAAACAAAGTACCTGATTGTTTTAAAAAAATTGTATTTTATATTATTTGATAAATTGAATGAATTGTAAAAATACTGTTTGAAAATGGTTTTTCTCTTAGTAAAAACTCCAGACAAATAAGTTTAATAAATGAGCCACTGAAGAAGTTGCAAAACATCAACGAAACGTTTGCCGTATTTAATGAAACTTGTATTTAATTTAAAGTCATGTCCAACTCCCTACGATTCCTTTAATTATTATTTATTGTCGAAATGAACTGTTATTACTTTATTTTTCTTTCATAATAGTCATAGTTATAGAAACAATTTTCTTAACATATTTTAATTACAATTGTGAATTTAAGCAGCTTCTACGAACTAAATTTTTTTCATTTTTGGTTCTGGTTAAACATAGGGGTTTCCTATAATATTGGAAAAAATTTTACGGAAATCGGAGTAATCGAATGTTTCACATTTTTTTTTATTTCATTGGTGGTTCTGGCTTAATGTTTTTAAAATCCATATAATTAAAAAACCATACCTTCTAAAGATTAGTCATTGTTCGGCTCAAAACTTTTCTATTGAATGTTTTTAAAATTCATATAACATGGAAATCGTATCGTCTATAACAGTATTTCTCAACCCTTTTTGGTTGACGGCAGACTAAAAATATCTAGAATCATCTGCGGCACACCTAAATATATATATAATGCAATTTTAATTATTTGTCAAAAACGCTCGAAGCACACAGGTTGAGAAACACTGGCTTAGAGAGCCCAAAATCTAAACAGTTCTCCGCATTGAAAATATAAGCATTTTGCTACAGAACAAACTTTCTATGACGATTTCTTTTATGAATTTAATTTTTCTATTAAATAATAAAAATAAAGAAAAAAGTAAAACTTTTTCACGATCCAGTACGTTCGCCATTTAGAACAAGTATTTGTTTAACATTATTGTCTGAATTTGATTGAAGTTCAATTAAATATTTTCTTTCTCTATAACGACTTTTACGAGTATATAATTTTGATCCAAGAGCAAAATGCCATTCCTAGAATAATAGAATTTAAAAATTAAATCTTTAATAGTCTGAACAGGTCTTGACTTGTATTTGGCTATAGAGGATGAAGCTAGATAATTCTATCCACGTCATTTTTAGTAATTTTCCTCGATCGGATTCTAATGAAAGAATCGCCCCCCGCACATTTATTAATTAAGAAAAAAAGTGAAAATTTTTCCAAGACTCGGGTCTCTAGATATGTCCTAGTAATTAATAATAAACTTAAATATAAATTGTACTAGATGAAGGAGGAGGTATCAGCCAAAGATGGAATCACTGGGTTCAATAAAACACTTTTAATAAGACGTTTCGGCCTGAATTTTATTTGGCTATCTTCAGTCAATTAGGAGCTATACACAAAATGCGGTACACATATGTGATCGAACCAAGCCTTGTCAAAAATAAAAAAAAATTCTGATACTTTTGGGTCCAGGCACATTATAAATTCACATGAATCTAAAAAAATTTTGAACCGGAGCTTTTAAAGATAGAGCAGTGATTCTCAATCTTTTTTGGTTGATGGCCCACTAAAAATATCTGGAATCATTTTCTGCAAATCTGAATATAAAAAAATTTAAAAGTCCTATGATACAAAAAAAAATTGCAGTAATTACAAATATTTCAAAGTTACAAAACAAATCAAATTTTATTATTTTTCAAAAAAGCCTCGCGGCACACAGGTTGAGAAACACTATTCTAGAGAAAATAGTTATATACGACATTCTATTATCAACTAAATTTTCATTAATGAAGTTCATTATGAGATAATGTTTAGCTCGAAGGGCTAGGCATAATTTGTTCAAAATATGTAAAAATTTGAACCAAATATAATATATATATATATATTTAAGCAGCCCCTAGATGATCAATAATATTGTCAATATTCGCTTCAATATTGACGCTCTATGATGAAGCGTGCATCAGTATGCTTCAATATAAACGCATTCATATTCTCATCAATACTCATTCTGGGAAAAATATTCGCGATGTCTCTTCAATATTGACAGAAAATATAATTTATATAAATGGACTTCGAGCTCGTATATGTACTAAATAAATTAATAAATAAACACCGAAAAAGAAGAGAAACATTCAAGGATTGACGGGTCAAAAACTCTTTTCTAGTCGGATCTTCGGAAATATATTTTTTGACCAAAACGATAAAGCTTTTTTTATTAGATCTTGCTTATGACCTTCATCGTACTTTAATGTTTTCACATAAATAATTCTTTATCACACATTATTAACTAGTTATTTTGATTATTTATGTCCATCGCTTAAATTAATAATTTCTTGTAGGGAAATAAGGACAATAGCTTATGGAAATATTTTATATTTTATGCCAACGTTTCGTCAACTTTGTTGACTTCCTCAGGGCTCAAACAAATTAACTTCTTTGCATATTTGTCATTTTATAAATATTCATTCTTAGCAAACACATATAGGCCAGTCATCGAACTGAGGAAGTCAACAAAGTTGATGAAACGTTATCATGAAATAAAAGAATATTTGCATAAGCTATTGTCCTTATTTCCCTACAACAACTTATTAATTATTAACTAGATAAAATTATTTCTAAAAATAATTTATTCTGCACCAAAATTCGAATATATTTTGTTAATACTAATGTCTAAGCCATCGAGCGTGTACTAACGTGGAGTTATTTTAATATTTTGACGTCACAAACAAGATGACCAATCATGGTGCGTTTGGAGTCACGTGATTCTTTTTGAAATTTAATTAAAAAAACAATTTTTTTAAGTTTTTCTCATCGATTATCAAAATTATTTATAATAAAGTTTTAAAATAGATATGAAAAATAGATTATTTTTTTTTTCAAAGACCCAATGAATGTTGTACCTACGAATTGGAAAAGATGAAATCAGAAATGGAATTTTTCAGTCTCCATTGAATCATCGTATGTAAATTGTTTTCATTTCATTCGAAGTATTAATTATTCCCAGCTCATGCGAATCTATTTTTATTTGTTTAGGGAAATCACAGCTTAGAATTAATTAGAGTTTACGTAACGTCATCTGCATGAAAATGAAAAGCGGTCTTAATTCACTCAGATCAATAAACAAATGACTAGCGTGTGTCTTTTCACATCCTATTCAATGCTAATTTATTTCATAAGTAAAATAAAACCGAGCAAAATGTATTTTGTTACTTATATAATAATATTCAGTTCATTATTAAGATATGCTACAGACAATGAAAGCTGATACGTTTAAGTTATTGCTTTTAGAGTAGGATAAGAACCTGTTAAGAGGGTTGCAGGCTTATTAATATAGGCGCAAAAAAACATTTTACGGATTTAAAATAAAATATGTGCAAACTTTTTCAGGATTCGATAGGCTTTCAAAATTTTTTAGTAATTTGACACTTTTTGTCACAAATTGCAAAAAAGTTGAGAAATAGTTTATTAATAAAAAATATGGGTCAAATTTCAGCCGATTAGCTATAGTTCTTCAAGTATTCTTCAATAAACAATTCAATTTATTTTTCATATTCTGCATTTTCTAAGCAGGATAAGTTAGAAAGCATAAAATCTAATCGGTTCTTGTTTCAAGAATATGGTACCAGAATGAACTTTTTATTATCTTTCGTTCTTGAGTTATAATTAGAGACCGGATTCCTATGCAATTGCATATTTTGTTTGCTGCTACATACGACCCAGGAGATCAATTATCTATCTGAATCATGCATCTAGGTAATATTGCATAAAATTGCATATTTGAAGGATATTGCATAAAATTGCATATTTCGAGGCAAATATACAGATGTTTTAAAAGTAACTCTTCGGAGAAAGAATATAAATAAGCTGACGTGTTCTGATGTGGCCATCCACTTGACTTTACCATACAACCTTGCCCCTCACTTATATTTAATATTTAATAAAATTATTTATAATCATGTAGGGGTGGGGGGTTAGTTTTTACATTTTTAGACCTCTGGGGTCCCACTGATTATGTATACAAAATTTGGTTGAGTTTGATATAAGGGCCTAGATTTTCACTTTTTGACCCCCCCCTCCATTTTGGGTGGTTAATTTTTGTATTGTTTAGACTTCTGGGGGTCCACTGATTATGTATACAAAATTTGGTTGAGTTTGATACAAGAGACTAGATTCTATTTTTTGAACCTACACATCCCCATTTTGTGCGGTTAATTTTTGCATTTTTAGACTTCTGGGGTCCCCCTGATTATGTATACAAAATTTGGTTGAGTTTGGTACAAGAGACTATATTTTCATTTTTTGACTCCCCCCCCCCCACCACATTTTGTGCGGTTAGTTTTTGCATTTTTAGATTTCTGGGGTCCCACTGATTTGTGTATACAAAATTTGTTTGAGTTTGCTCAAATGGACTAGATTTTTAATTTATTTATATAACTATATATAACCAAACTTTTTGAGGATACAAATTCTCATTTAAATAGGTGTTGGTTATTTTTATTATTTTACACATTTTTATCATTTATTTTTCTTTATTTTATTTTAATGTTACCAGGAACGTTTAGACATTTTCAAATATGTCATCATCAGCCTAAAACATATCAATCATTACATAATTTTTATACAATGACAATTTCTCTACACAACAACAACTTAAAAATAACAACAAAAAGACATACCTTGGAACAATCTAAAGATGGGAAAAAAATTCCCACTAAAAACAACAATCCACTCATTTTTCTTTTTATTCAGTTGTGCTTTGGCTTGACTAGATACTATACTCTACACGAAAATGCCTAAAAGTTTGCAATCTTTTTTTTCTAAAGTGACAGTGAAGATTTTAATTTCCTTTAAATTCGCCCCCATTACGTCTGTTGATGTGGAGCGATACTTTTCATAGTAAAAATCAATTTTAAGTGGCCGTAGATATAATAACCTGAAGTTAATTTAGAAAAATACTTGCAAACATAAATTATTCACAATTACAATCAAATTTTAATTATTTTTGATATCCTTTGTTATTTATTTATTTATTTTTAATGGCCTTCGGGAACTATAGCCCATTTTGGCCACTGAGTGTTCTGTGTGTGTGTGTGGAAGTTGTGTGTAAATTATTGTAGGAATCAAATTATATCCGGTCAAATATTTGCATTATTTTATCACTTTATTAATTGTACCTCAAAAGCTTGTTAATATAAAAATTAAAAGCAATATATTCCTTTCATCGCACACCTTCAAATATATAGTCTTTTTGTCTTTAATTTTAATTTTTTTAGTTAAAATAAAAATTGTTTTGCCATCATTTACTGCATATATTTGCATATTACTTGCATATTTCAGCATTTTTAACTGCATATTTTATGGCATATTTGGCAGTTTTTTTATAAATCCGGTCTCTAGTTATAATGAATATCTCAATAAACAGTAAATATCTACCCTTCAGACATTCTAAATATAATAATCACAAAAAATGAAATTCCTTGAGTGGATTCATTACTTTAGATGTTTTAAATATTAGGGCTTATTTAAATCAAAAGAAAATTTGATTTCAAATATTTTCATTGGCTTATTTAATTTGAATTTTATAAATGTGCCATTTAATTATTAAATTGTTCTATCCGTTCACTTATTCTAACAAGTATGCATAAGGGGCAATTGGAAATGGATATTTCTAAAATAAATATTTCTAATCGAATTAGACTTGTGTGGACTCGTCTTTGTCATACGTGAAGCATCTTCGATCTTAAGAGAAGTCAAGAGTTTCTTCCATGAACCCCTTCTGCAATTTTGTAAGGCCATTTCCCCATTTCCAGGACTTTTTTAAGGTAGTTGTTTCGCGACAATACTAGCAAAAAGATAATGCTAGAGTATATAGAATAGACAATAAGGATTCATAATTCATAAGCACAAAACTTTTTGCTATTTATATACCACTAGTAGTCAATCCCGTGCTCGTTTGACAAATCTGGCAACACTGTCCGAGCTTGTATATATTTTATCATAGAAATATCAGATAAAGTACATTATAAAGGAAGATTTATAAAACAAAAAGTTCTTAATAAGCAATTCAAAGCTGTTGTGACAATGGCTGAAGCGAAAGAACGTCAAAAAAGTACTAAAGTTAACCCACTTTTTAGGTTAAATAAATGCTTTGTTGACAGCTTGTTTTTAGTGTAAATTTTTCATTATACATTTTTAATTATTTATTCATTATTATCTCAGAAACTGTGTTGTAACTATAATATGAATTAAAATTTTCTTAAAAAATGTATTAGTTATTGTTTAATGTTGGTTTAGTTTTTTATAACAATGGTAAGAAGAGTTTCTTTTTTTGGGCTTTTCGACCTTTCTAGCCATAAGCCAATTTACGATACTACTTATTTTATTCAAATTTGTCTCTACTCCCCGAGGTCAGATTTTAGCCGGATGCTTCGAGTCGGATTCGAACCCGGGTCCACTTGGTTAGCAGACTGGCACGTTAACCCCTAGCTTATGTGACCCCCAAGAGTTTCTTAATTATAATTAAATATGTATGTTAACTTTCCGATATCTCGTATAGTGCAATGTATAAGAGCCTGAAAAACTCTGTCTTTGGAATTTAATATCTCTGGAACTATATTGTTCATAAATTTCGTTTTCCCACCTATCGATGCAGAAGTATTTAAATAATATTCTGTCTAAATTTCAAAAAAAAATCCTAAGTAAACCCATATGGTGAAACAACTACCTTAACTCAAAAAGTTTATTTCAAATAATATGCTTTCAATATTGAAAATACAAGATATCATATATTAATTTATAGATAAAGGTAAGTAATATTTACCTAATTAACGGCAATGTGCGTAAGCAGTGTAAATTACGTACAATTATGTACAATGCCCCGCTGCAAATTAACTTTCAATAACTTGTTTGAATCGGGAATTTGCTTTTTACTATAATAAAACATTCTCACACAGTCTATACAAAATTTTTGAAATTTGTAAGCAGATTAATTAATTTGCCCCTTGAAATATTAAAATTCACTCTTGAGAGGAATCCCCCCCCACCCGTTGAGAGCCCCTGTTCTATCTGAACCCTTTTTTTTACAAATTCCTTCTTAGTTCACAGTCACAACGATAATTCATTGGACAACGTTTAGATCGATGAATTTATGAAATTTTAATCTCCATTTTTTTATGAAGATTTTTTAGTTTAGGGCTTTTTTCTCAACCTAACTTTTGTTAAATATTTATGTATATAATCCAAAGACAGTTCATGACTCTTAATGGATAACATCTTACAGTAGAATCGAAAAAATATTTTTTTTTTTTTTTTTAAGAGACGGACTGGTAGAATTTCATTGAAAAATTGGTGGAAGGCAGCCAAAGAATAATGAAAAATAAATAAATTTCCGAAATTTATTAAAACGTGACTTTCATCCTCTTAAAAACTGACGTTTCGAAGGATCTTCCTGAATGAGAAATTTCTTGTATTGGAAATTTTATTTTCCATTATCTTGGGCTGCATTCCAATCAATTCTCTTTATAAATTATTATACTTTTCTTCCAAGGGTGAGTGAATTCAATACTTCGGGATATCCAATAGACTAATGCTTGCCTGCCGAACGTAGTGATCAATTTAGAATAAATTGTGGTTTAATATTTGCACTAAAGCCGTAACTAGACAAGTGTAATATATGTATCTGCTCAGGCTCTGACTATAGGTAAGATGGCCCTGAAAAAGCCCATGATTTAAAAAAAAGATTTAACAAAAAGGATAAAAAAATAAACTGACGTGTTCTGATGTGGCCATCCACTTGACTTTACCATACATTCTGGCCCCTCACTTATATTTAATAAAATTATTTATAATCATGTATGGGAAGGGGGTTAGTTTTTCCATTTTTACATTACTGTGGTCCTACTGATTATGTATACAAAATTTGGTTGAGTTTTGTAAATGGCCAAGATTTTCATTTTTGACCCTACACCCCCCCCCCATTTTGGGCTCTTAGTTTTTGCATTTTTAGACTTCTGGGGGTCCACTGATTATGTATACAAAATTTGTTTGAGTTTGCTTAAATGACCTAGATTTTTAATTTTTAACCCCCCTCCACCTCCCTTAATTTTGGGTCGATGTGCACCAAAATCTAATCAGTTCTTAATCTCAATGGACCAAAACTACGTGAGAAATTTGGTTTTAATATTTAAACTAGTTTTTGAACTAGCTCGTCCACAAAAATTTGGTAACTCACAGACTAACGGACAACCAGACTACCAGACAACCAGACAGACTAACTAACAGACATTTTGACAAAACAATTATTATCTCGAAATATATAATTTTTCGATGTTCACTTATTAAAGCTTTTTTGTAGATCGAAATGCCATGGTTTAGCTCAATTTTTTTAATCAAAATAGTTATTGTCGTTTTTGAGATATTTCGAAAAAAGAAGGAAAAAAACCCACTTTTTTCATGCACGATAATACTTGACCATACCCTGTATAATAAAGTAAAAAATTGAATTGTGGTGAATATTGAATACTATTAATAAATTTAAGTTCTTACAAAAACATACTACACTACTTGTTTATTAATATTTATTTTAAAAATAAAAAGTCATAATTTATCACATTCAAATGATGACAAAAGGACTGTATACCTAATTCCCATTTTTCCGAATCTAAAGATAGTAAATCAGACCATTATAAATCAATTTTTGGATATGTTTTGAGCTGTTCCTATGAAGATATTTCTTTTGAAACAGGAATTGTTGACTGTTGATACCTCCATTCTTACTTACAGAGACTGAGACAATTCATCAATAACTAATAAGCATGTTACAAAGGACACCGCCAGTCCCTATATTATTGTTAAGTCACTATAAGTATAAGTAAACAAGCAGAATCAAAACAAATGATATGCACGTACCATATTCATCACTGATGCAACATTCCATTAAAATCAATACAAACTCAATGAACATTTAATTCCATGTTAATCATAATCCCCTGAATGACATAAGCTAGGTATTATCAGGTCTTATTAAAGCTTGACTTAGCTCTGATAGTAGATGTTATTTTTTAATTATATTTTTTTCATAGGGGGATTATTAAATTCACTATTACATCAAAACAAATATACATGAGATCATGTACTATATAAATTTGAAATTAATTTTATATTTTTATTTGGTTCCACGGGGAGGGGGATAAGCACACCTATGGCCTCTTTAACATACGTATGAAGGAAGCAATACATGTGAATGAGTTTCAATAGATAAGGCTTTGGAGCTGCGATGTTGTAATTGACACGATCTATTTAATTGAATAAATTTAGAAATTTTGATTTTTTGATTGATTCATTCGTTTATAAAATTTTTTGTGAGCCTCTGTGATAGAGTGATAAGAATGAAATCGAAATATTAAATTTCCGAAAGTATTAATTTTAATGATTAGGGAAAATGATAATAAAGTGAAATTTTTAGCATCTAAAAGAGTAAGAAGTTTTTTTTTTTTTTTTTTTTAATGATATTGATGAGAGAAGGAGATACACCATAAGGTGGATCCCCTAAAGGCCTGTATGGGCTGGCCCCTCCATCGTGAAAAGAACAGAGTAGAAGGAAAGAAGCCGGGATCACGAGCCAATCTCAGAAACTTAGATACAATCCAATATCCAATTTACTAAGGTTTTAGGGGCTTCGAGCAGTGGTAAATTCTCCGCGCGATAAATTAGGTTAAATTTATCTCCCACTTAAGTTGTTGATCAAATTAATTACAATAAGTTCAAATTTACTCTGAATGTTAGTTTAGAGAGAATACAATTATATATAAATATATAATATACAAATAAACATATTATGTTTTCAAAATTTATTGAGAAGTTATTTTTTCTCAGTCAGGAATCTGAAATAAAAAACAAAATAAAGAAATATCTGCGAAAATTACTTGTGTCATAAGAGGCATAGGCACGGGAGAGGGGGGGAGGGTCAGAACCCCCAAGGGCAGGGCTCATGAGATGAGTAACGGCAACGACAAACCGTTTCTTATGGCAAACCAATCGTAATTAAATATATTTCATATGTTTAATCAATAATTATATTCTTTTTTTTCATTTTTTAAAGTAAGTACCTACCTATTTGTTTTAATAAAAAAAATTCCCATTAAATATTTTGATTTGTAGTTTGACACCCCCCCCCCCCCCATGAAAATTTTATTTTGTATCACTTCACCATTTTTGGATTGGTTCAAAAATTTAATTTTTAGAAGAGGTATAAAAATAAATATGAGGGTGAGCCTTTCTATCACTTCACCTTTTTTTAAAAATAAATATTGACCCCCTCTCCAATGAAAATTTTCTGGCTACGCCACTGTGTATCATTGGTCATTAACTCATTACCAAGTCAGAAAAATGAGTCGATAAGAAGAAAAAACTTAATGTCTAAATAAATCTATTATTTCATAGAAGATAAATTTTACATGTACCTACTTACCTAAAATAGTATAGTACTCTCATAACAATGGAATAAATCTATATGTTACCCCATTCTCGTAAATAAAAAACGGATCTTAATCAACTTTTAATTTTTTTAAAAACCAAAAAATGCAATTAATTTACATTTTGCAAATTGAAAAAAATATTGCAGGATACATTTGGAGGATAAAATTAGATTTAGTATAACATAAGTAAAAGATATTAAAGCCCTAACAATTATTTGTTTTAAAAAATCAAAAGAGACCTTTATAGTAGAAAATTTAATTATCATTGACAAAAGTTTCAAGAAGCAGTTTATGAACATTTTGAAAAAAAATTTAAGCTTCTATTTTTTTTTTTTAATGTAGTGAAATATTAATCCTAATATGAAACAAGTGTATAAGAGTGAAAAATGACTCTAATATAATATACTACGTATGTTACCCCAAGAGGACGCAGGCAAGGATTGACCCCAACGTGAAAAGAAGAAAGAGAAGATTAAGATTTCATAGGTTGGATTGGAGTTGAAAATGCCTGAGGATGCGGATCTTGAATGTGAAGATTTTAGGTTATGGGAAAGACGGAGGCGGGAACAGAGTTCCAGTCGCTAGAAACAAACAAATTACAGAATGAGTTTTTTTGATTCCTAACTAACAACGAAAATAAGAAGAAAAGAAAAAGAAGTGTTTAAAGCAACGTTTAAAAAGTGCATTTTCTCTAAATGAGGTTTTTAGAGAGCAGTATTGATTTTAAGGTAGTTCTTTCCCAAATGCAAAAATTCAAGAAGTTTTGGAGACTTGGAATATAAGTCATTAAAAGCATAATACTCATACTGTTAAAATTTGAAGACGATTTACCAGATCAAACATGAAATAATTGCAATTAAAAATGACATTTTTTACATATAGTAGATAGGGAAAGGGTGGGGATTTGAACATTATTTTATTTTTTTCATTGAAGGACTTTCACCATCTTGATGAAAAACTAATATTTGTTAGAATAATATAACCGAAGTAACTTTTAAAAAAAAATTGAAATTATTTGCCATGTAGTTTTGATAAAAAAAAAAACATTTTTGGGCGATTATTTTTAGTGGAGGGGATATAAGCACACTGGCTTGGAAACGCTCCGGCAAGTATGTGTGTATCTATATAGAGATTTCGTAGTGGGAGTGGACAGTCACGTTAGAAAAAAAATACCCTAAAATTTTAGTTACGTTCATATTTATAGATTGGTTACGAGGCTAAAACTTTTTGTGTGGATTGTCGCGAAAGAACCTCCTTAACTCGTCAAAACAAGTAACATGTTACTATCTATATGGGGGAGATGGTTGCACGATGTGCCAAAGAATCGAGGGAACTAGATATGGCTGGAGAATTTCCAATTAGTTTTATTTCTCTATTCTGAATTGCTTCTGTTCTTTTCTGAATTTCGTCTGCCCTCTTCTGAATTACATCTAGGGTGATTTGAGAATTCTTAGACACCGCTCTCTAGAGTTGCCACACATATTTGCAAAAACCTAGTTAGGTCTTAAATTTTTGGCCACTACTTCCAATCCCCGTTAAGAGTCAGTAGATAATATTGGCCCAAGATTTACTTTAGGTAGAGAATGACAAGAATATTAAATGAAAAAGAAGATAATTGGCGTAATGACATTCATAAACTTGCAAGGAAGATAATAATAAAATACATTTGGGAATTCAAATCCAATGAAGAAATAAGAATAACAATGACATACAAGCTCTGAACAATGTTTCCACATTATAAGACATACAATAAATAGTTTTACAATAAAAATGAAATTCCGAATTATTATTGACTAATAAATTAAGAATCGATTGGAGATAGAGCACTACTAGACACTCTTATGGAATAAGGAAGTAGTCACAGGGTGGGGGCACATTTATACAGTATGTCATAATAATAATATTAGTAAATCAATTATTAAATTTTAAAATAATTAATCCAAAGGTTTGAGTATCGTTTTTTGAAAATTAGATGGATTTTTTCAAAAATACAACTTACGGTCTTAAAACCAAATATATCAAGAAGTTCAAAAATCTAAGATTTTAGTAGGGAGGGGTCAAAGCCCTCTGATATGCAAAGTAAACATATTCTACTAAAATCTTAGATTTTTGACCTTATTTAAATCTTTCTTGATTTGAAATTTTATATTAATATTTTAATTTCTAATGAAAACAAATTACAAAGTTAATTAGTAAGAAAAATCCAAAATACGTAGGTTTTCATCAAATTGCCATAAAAACTTATAAGCTTTCTTGTGTAAGAAGTAAGATAGTAAGAATTATATTTTTAGCAGTGATCACACCAGTTGCAAGTGTTTTTTACATGGACTGTAAGAAAACTTTTTTTAATACTGAGTGGAGGGCCGGAATAATAAATTCATTTAAATATTTTCAAATTTTTTTTTATTTAACATGTTTACAAATGCCTGGAGAAGAATTCATTTTAAAGTTTTTTTTCTGTTTGAATGAACAGAAGTAGACAAGGGACCGAACTCATTTTCAGCAATGATTTTTTTTTCTGACTGTGTGTCTGGGTTTAGATACCATGATAACTTAAGAACAAAAAGTAGAAAGATGGTTCTCATGGTAAAATGTTTGTATTTTCAATTGGGAGAATTGTTTAGATTTTAGGCTTCTAGCTTTAGAACTTCTGGTTCAAAAATGCAGAAAACATAATTTTTTGAAAGATTTTATTCCGATTTTAAGTCAATGTATTTATAGTTTAAGCATAAATGAACAATTAATATGTATGTTTATTATTACTTATAAGGGGGTTTCTAGAGTAAAAAAGTTTTCACTTTTTTATTAATTTAATAAATGTGCGGGAGAGCGATTCTTTCATTAGAATCTAATCAAGGAAAATGACTAAAAAGACCTCGAATCATTTCTCTTCCTTTAGAACTAAGGGATGGCAATACAAGTCCAGACCTGTTTCAGAATATTAGAAATTAATTTCTTAATTTTTATTTTTCTAGGAACGGCCTTTTGATTCTAGGTACGAAAATATTAGATCGAAATGAATTTAAGGTTTAGATAATTTTTATTTAAAATTATTAATTCACCGAAATTTCATACAGAGTATCGAACCTTGAAAAAGTTTCACTTTTTTATTCAATTTAGTTTGAAATCGGACAAATAATTAGTGAGGAGAAGGTTTAAAAATATGAATGGACCTTTTGTCCGATTTAGACCAAATTTTTAGTTTTTACTAATATGTGAAACTTGGTAATTTTAATATAAGGGGGATGGAAGTTATTAGGGGGGGTGCCCCACACCCTAGAAAAATAAAAACTTCATTATTACGAGGGATCTTTTATGTATTTATCATTAAATTATTTCGTTACTTCCAAAATTTGTCAATTCTACTAAAAGGTTAATTGATCTCTAATCGGATTACCGAAATTGAAACCTTGTGGTGGCTAATCAGCTTGGTCGGCTGTCCCCCCTAGGAAAACTCCCTAACTGGGGGTGGGTGTATGGTAAAGTTATAAGGTGGTCACATCATGTTTTTTTTTTTTACGTTTTTGCGTGTAAATTAGTTTGATTAAAAGTGTTGATTAAATACGCACCAGTTAATTGTGATTAATCCTTGGCTTAACGTGATCGAGAAAAGTGGTTGTCCGATATGAGAGCGCGGTTGCATTGTAGCTTGGTCGGAGGCCGGCTCGCGACTGCCGGCGCTCAAGCCGAGGCAGAGGGGACGGACGGACCCCCTCATGACCCCCCCGGTCCCTTTAAAGATTACTCCCTCACTGCCGAAGACGATATGGCAGGTAGAGAAGTTTGCGAGCGATGGAATCTCTCTCACCTCTAATACAGGTACAACATTCAAAATAAACCAAAAGAACAGACATTGAGTCAGAGAGATTAATACGCTCATTCTACGCAAAATTGAAGAAAAAAGTGAAACTTTACAGTACGCTGTTTGCAGTTTTGGCGATTAATGCAAAATACACCTGTCTGATTGTTTATTATTTTTTACTACAGAAACGAAGCTATCGTAGTTAAAAATAATAAATTCCATCTCGGATCTAGAAAATGATGAGAATCTCTTGTGATTTCCTTAAAATTTAATGTTAGCTTCTATCAGTAATTTGAACTCTTATATTCAATTTGGAAAAAGTCATTCCATTGCCCTACGAGTTTTGAAAAAATTGGAAATTTGAAACACTCAAACATCTCTAATTAAACTATATGGCATGGCTAGTGTTTAAATTTAGAATCACTGGATCACAAAATATAACAAATGAAGAATTAAATTTTTGAGTGAAATGTTTAGAGCGATAGGTCAGAAGGATTCACCTACAATGCTAATATTGTTAAACAAGTTCGAATTTGTAAACAACCCTTCTGACATAAAATTAAAAATAATTCATTCCATCTAGTATAGATGACAACTTCTTATGATTTATTTTTATAAAAATTGTTAATATGCCACTATATAATTATTGAAATATTGCTTCTTGTAAATAGGTATAAAAAATCTCTGTAATTTTATCAATATAATTTTTGCATACTCCAAGCCCCAAGAGGCGATTGTGGGTCAGTGGCTAGAGTGTCGGTCCACTGGCCTGAAGAACGCTGGTTCGAAACTGAATCTCGGAAAATATTGCAGTCGCCTCCTCTTGGAAAGCAATGGCAACCTACCAAGAGTATAATTGCCTAGTAACCTCTCCAAACTAGCCTTTCGGAATTGGGGTTAAAAAGTAGGTCCCGTATATCTGTGTAAAAACAACTTACACACTCAGCACAGGTATAAGTGAAGAGGAGCCGAAACGTCAGGGAGACCAGATATGGCACTTAAAGAAGATACCCCAAGCGGTCTGCCCCTAGAGGAATGCGTACCACAGGTTGGGAACCGCTGCACTGCCTTATTGAATAGAGAGAATATCGTTTTTCCAATAATACCTAATTCAATTTCATTTCATAGATTATAAAGAAATAATTGTATAATTGAGAAAGTAACAAAAAAATCATCAATTGTTAGGATTCCCGATGAAAGTAAAAGTGTCCCTATAATGTCTGTCTCTCTTTGAGATCATTGTAGCTTGTAAACTATAGAAAATACAATCTTTAAATTTATGACTTTAAAAGTTATATTGTTGTTATAGGTATTTAGGTATTTTCCCTGAAATTAAAAATAGTACCTATTGCAATATATTCAAATACCCCTCAATTAATCACGATACCCAAGATCGAAAATTATTTTTACTTTGCCATGAGGTGCAACCACAACGTGGCCTCGTCGAAAAACAATTATAAATTAAATTAGAGATTGGATTTTATTATAGACAAAAGGATTAGCTATAATAATCTATTTTATTTATTGTCTAATTTTATAGTATTAAAATTTTAATTGGATTATTATTTTGAAAGAAAGGTCTAGTTTTCGTGAGGCTGCAAAATAAGTAGTTTTTTATCACGAGCTCTGAGATATCCTGTTAAGATCTCATTAAGTAGAATTAGAATACATTTTTTAAATTAAATTCCTATTAAAATGCCAATGTGAGAGGGCCCTAAAAGGAATATTTTTAATTGATTTTTGTACATGTCAACGTTTAGAAATAGTTTGATTTAAAATTGTGAAAAAATTATTTATTATTTCCTTATAAATGGTAAATAAGAACGATTTTGTATCTCAAGTATTTGGGAAGATAGATTAGTTTTTATTTTCTATAGAAAATAGTAGTACTTGATTAATCTAACAATTTTAACATACCATACATTCCATAGTCCAATGGATAAAAAATACCCAGTCTAATATAACATTGGTTCAAATTAGGTCACAAACTATAAGTATATAGTTTTTCATTTATAATAAAATATTTCAAGTAAATAATCGTTTAAATATTTATTGGAAGAGAAGTTTCGGCTAAAACACCCTAAGATTGTTATTTTTTAATAAGACATTTTAAATATTTGCTAGATTTTGGGGAAATTGGGTACAAAAAAAGTCCATTTTAAATTACTAAACCGAATATTTTTATTTTCATGAATAATATTATTATTAAATTTTTTTGCTAATGTCATTGGGATACCCATATGCCCCTTTCGGATTGGACAGGTTTTTTTTTACATATTCAATGTATACTCATAAATAATATTCTCATATATTTGAAAAGCAATATTATTTCAAACGTCATTAATAACAAAATAATAATAAAACATTTTAAATGATGTTTTCATTTTGTTACTAATCGTCGTGTTATAAGAAAGTTAAGAAACTTAAGAGCAACAAAAATGGTATCACTCAGACAATAATAGTGATTTTCACGGCATTCTTAACTATCAATGATTTTATTTGACTATAAGGTAATACTTAGACCCTAAATTTAGTATTTTTTTTTCTTCACATGACAAATTTTTTGAGAGGTGATACTATTTTTGTTTATCTATTTTTTCTTTTATTGACCTCTAGGCGCGGGGAATCCCAAACCTCCATTTATGGAACCCAGATTGAGAAACACTGCTATAGAAGAAACTGGCGTACAAATCTAACAGGAGATAAACTAAAAAAAACTTATGAAGTAAAATGAAAGAAATAGAAATTTTTACGGCTATTTATTTCTTAATTACTTTCACAAATGAGTTCTTAATCAATCAGAATTCATGACGTTTCAACACCTATTTCCGGAATCGTTTTCGAGTTCATTTCTAAACGTCACACATTCTCATGAGATTTCCTCATTAAAAATATATGATGTAGGTCAGCGTTTCCCAAACTTTTTTGGTCGCGGCCCGGTACGAGGTTTTAAAATTTTTCCAGACCCACCTTATGAGAAAAAAAACAAACATTTATTTACAAAACAAATTTTAATTTTTAATAAAAATCAAGTTATTTGTTTGGGGGGTCGGGTAGGCTAGGAGTTAGCATGTCAGCCTGCTAACCGAGTGGACCCGGGTTCGAATCCGACTCGAGGCATCCGGCTAAAACCTGACCCCGGGGGAGATAGAGACAAATTTAAAAAATAAATAATTAGTATCGTAAATTGGCTTATGGCTAGAAAGGCCGAAAATCCAAAAAAAAGTTATTTGTTTGTTTATTTCATACACAAAAATTGCAAAATAATTATATAAGAAAAATACAAGTAATTGAAAAATTAACAATTATATTCATTTAAAACTTTATTAAATGAAGTAAACTTTGTTTCCACATATTTTGTTGGCTATATGAAAGAGTAAAAATACACACTTTTCCACTATTCCTAATGTCTAACTAATGAAAAAAAAAATTGTGTATTTATAATTTTTTTCTTCGACCCGGCAAATTTTTTCTACGACCCGGTGCCGGGT
The DNA here is from genome assembly GCA_024734495.1 of Forficula auricularia. NCBI lineage: Eukaryota > Metazoa > Arthropoda > Insecta > Dermaptera > Forficulidae > Forficula > Forficula auricularia. The sequence goes on from JALMQS010000398.1 coordinate 952,674, forward strand.
CGCGATCCACATTTTTTGAAACTCTGATCTAGCTGATTCTTGCATAAACTCCTCTTTCAAAAAAAAAACTTAACTCAAAAGAATTAAATCTGCAATATTTTAAATACCTATTTCTCATAAGTTTTTTTATAAGTTTTTTTTTAAATAGATATGAAATAATATTAATTCTATATTTTACTGAGATTATCATTTTTGAAAAAAAAATCTCGGCTAAAAATTTATAATCCAGGTTTAAAAATTTACAACGTATCCCGTAACATCAATTTGACTATTTTTATTGGAAAATAAAATATAAATTTCATAGGTATTATACCTACTTTAAAATACTAATACATAATTTCATAGAGATATAAAAAAATAAATTTTAGACAGAGAATATCCAAACTGTTTACTTTTTGCAACCCCTCTCAAGAGGGAAAAGTTTACAAAGAATCCCGCCTTATCATCAATTTTTCTATATTAAGGGGTAAATAAAATAATAATATATTAATTATCATCAATAATAAAATATTGTATTAGGTCGGCTTGAAAGACCGGCTCGCACATGGCCAGTTTATTTTAGTCGATTGGTTTCACTCTTTCACTCTAATTAACTATATCCAAACGCCTCCCACTCGATCGCGAACCTAAAGGTCGAAAATAATTTTCTTCTTCACTCCAGGGCGCAGCCACAATGAGGCAGCGTCGAAAGACAATTATAAATTAAATTAAATAAGGGAACGAAGAAAAGATTTTTATATTATAGACAAAAGGATCAGTCGGGATTCGAACCCGAGTGGGAGGCGTTTGGATATAGTTTAATTAGTCAAGCCAACTATAGAGCTGCAAAAAATGAACGATGAAGAGATTAAAAGATTAAATAAAAATGAAATTCCAAATTCATATAGACATTAAGTATCAGCTTGGTTTCGGGGATCAGTGGCCGAGAAGATAAGAGCTAAGGCTCTTATAAAGGCATCGCAGCGCACATGCGAAGATCCCGGGTTCGAATCCCGGCTAATCCTTTTTTTTCATGAAAATGATGAGAGAAGGAGTTACATCAAAAAGGTGATACCCCTAAAGGCCTGGGTTGGCCCCTCCATCGTGAAAAGTAGAAGAATGAATTTTATGGGCTGGGCAGGGGTCGAAGGTATCTGTGGATACTGGTCTTAAATAGCTGAAGGTTATAAGTCGCGGGAAAGACGGTGGCAGGGAGCGAGTTCCAGTCTCTGGAGGTCATAGGGATAAAAGAGTTGGCGAAATCATCGCTTCTTCGACTTTTATCCAATTTGACAGAGAAGGGGTGCTGAGCGTTCGAAAACCGCGTGTTTCTCGTAAAGAGGGCTTTAGGGGGGTTAATTGATTTCGGCTCGACTGAACAGACACCGTGATAGTATCTGTAGTACAAGGAAAGGGCAGAAACGGTTCTTCGGTGAGCCAGGGAGTCAAGTGAGTTGGTTAGAGCCGGGTCTCCTATTAGTTTAATTGCTCGCTTCTGAATCGCATCCAGTGTAGCAAGAGAATGCTTGGAGGCACCCCTCCACAGATGAGAGCCATATTCGAGAAAGGGACGATTTTGAGCCTTATACAGTATAAGAAGTTGTCTGCGAGTATAACAGCGTCTAGACCTAAATAGGAGACCAAGCTTGCCCGCTGCAGCTTTAGCAGTGGTTGAGATATGGTCATTCCAAGAAAGGTCAGACCCTAAAGTTACGCCTAGCATTGAAATTTTATTCCTGAATTCTAGTGAGTTTGAGTTGAATGATATGTTTGGGAGGTTTCTGTCGACACGCCTAGAAATAAGGCAACACTGAGTTTTCACTAGTTAACTAAGTTTTGGGATCCCCAGTTTTTAAGTTTGCATAAGTCTAAATTAATTGAGGAGGCTATAATTGTCTATAATATAAAAATATTTTCTTCGTTCCCTTATTTAATTTAATTTTCTTTCGACGCGGCCTCATTGTGGTTGCGCCCTGGAGTGAAGAAGAAAATTATTTTCGATCTTTGGGTTCGCAATCAAGTGAGAGGCGTTTGGATATAATTATATTTAATATTTTACTATGAGTTTAATAATATTGATACAGGTAGGTATCTAATATCGTACTCGCACAGAGCATGTGCATTTGATATTTCTACTATAAGAAATTTTAATTGTTTTATTCTTAAATGGTATCAGGATCAACGAAAAAATTTCTGACATTTTTTTAGGAATTTGGATTCAAGTGGATCAATACGGAATGGATATTAAAGCAAAAAAATTTCTACAGATGACTGAAAATCAAATCGTCAAGGTCGGATCGGTGACTTTCACTGCTAACACTTCCCTGACGATCGTTCCACAACAAAGAATCTTAATTCTACACAAGTTACCTTCTTTTTTTTCAAGAGATAATTAAAATAAATTCTGAATCATGTGAATAATTAGGTATGTAATATTTTTTAAATTATTTATTTATTGGTTTTATTTTGAAATCACAACACATGTACTGTACTAGTATCAGCGTTTCTTAAACTTTTTTCATTTGCGACCCCATTTTTACTGAGAAATTTTTCATGACCCTATATTATATAGATATATTGTATAAGCCATTATTTTTACTAGGAAATAATCTATTTTGATCTAAAACTTTAGTAAACTTACCTATTATAATAATTTGATCATTTAAAAATTACAATTAGTAAATCTAAATATTAATAGATGAATGTGTTTTTTTCTGTTTTATTAAATAAAGAATTAAACAGAACTTGAAGCATTTTCAACATATTATTTCAAATTTGATCTGTATTTTGATTTTATAATCGCCAATGCTAACAACGTCAAATAAATAAAAAAATAAATAAATACAAAATAGAAATTTCTCAAATTATTAGAAATTCAATAACAGATATACCAGAATTCACTACACTTTAATTTTTTGAATTAATTTTTCATTGTTCATTGTTGCCCTATGTTTGGCGAACCGAAAATTCAATTACTCGACATAAAACGGGGTCGCGACCCATACTTTAAAAAGCACTGTACTATATTATATCTTCAAGAAAATATTAAGGTCTATATATATTCAGATATCAACTGGTTTTTCCGAGGATTTCTTAAGAGTAAATAAAAATTTAAATCTTCCATATACCTGAGGTCGCCTGAGGACACTAAGTTAAGATGTAGGAGTAAAATATTTTTGAACGACGAGATCTCTTGTCTTTGAGAAGTTTTTTGATCTAAAGAAATCACCTAGTTAGACATTTTTAATTAAGTGTTCTTACCAGAAACCACATCAATTCCACGCCTAAATCTTAAGCCGTTTTCAAGTAATTTCCTAGTCTATCTTTTGAAATAAACTCACAAGCAGTTGAAAACGACTCTAGAGTTAGGCGCCGAAAATGAATGCCTTTTGATATCAAGATGATTTCAGTAGAATCATATTTTTTGATAAACCACCGAAACATTACTTCTACAGTAGTTCTTTTATCGTCTGTTTTGTCTTCTGAAACTACTTGGAGGATTTTATATTTCGATCAAAGAATGGGGTCCGAAGTATTACAAAGTTCTGCTCATGTCGAACTTTAATTAATTAATTGGAGTAAAAATTTAAAACTTAGATTATTATTATAAGTCTTGGCTCTCTAGAAAATAATATTGAACTGAAGGAATATTAAAGAAGAGGGAAAATAAAAGATGTTGGCATAACACAAGAGGAAGGAATGCTACGAGTCATGGTCAGCTTGGCAGCTCGTGATCGCCTGTAATGTACTCGCTCTAGGCGCCAAGATCAGGTTGAGAAAAATATTTTTTTGCCCAAATGAAAAGTAATTTTTAAACAAATAAAAAGTAAAATGTTTTATTCAGTTCGGTAATGAAAAATAGTTATTTTATTTATTTTTTAATCTTTTATTGGTGGTGTCAAAGAGACTGCAGCAATTTAATTGGAAATCTGATAATTTTGGCAAATAAATAAATAAATAATTTTTCAAGATATTTTCTATTATTATCAGAATCAAAATATTTGTTATTTATTTGTTTATATAAAATTTCACTGAATAAAAGGAAAATTTACCTAAAACCGTCTTTATTAAAGTGTGTTTTAAAAAATATTTTTTTATTTTTTTTTTTTACCTTTAATCAAATTTAGGTATAGGTAGAAGAAATTGGGGCACAAATCTAACAGGTGGTAAACTAAAAAACTTATAAAATAAAATGAATGGAATAGTTTTTAGGGTTATTTATTTCTTAATTACTTTCAAAAGATTTCCTAATCAATAGAATAATTTTTTTTAATTTTGTCGTGCCCTCTTATACTTAGCAATACTAGGTAGGTAGGTATTGTCACTGTATAAGTACCTATAATATTCTTAATCCTTTCATTTTATTACGACTTAAATCTTATTGCAGATCTCATGCTATGATGATTGAGTTGTTTATCTAATAAAAGCTCTGAGACTGAAACTATCTAGAGCACATATTCACTTAGAGAAATTCATTGTATAAGAATAATATTTAATCCTATGATTTTATTAGGACTTAAATCTTATTGCAGATCTGTAGCTGTTATGATTTATTTGTTATCTAATGAAAACTCTGAGCCTGAAACTATCTAGATTGCACATATTCCCTAAGAGAAATCCATCAGAATGCAGGACGTATGTATAGACAAACACCTACGTCTGGAGTCGTTTTCATAGAATTCCGTTGAAAATATAAAACTAGCTCATTAAAAACTATTTTTAAAATATTAGTTCATTGTAAATATTTATTTAATGGAGTCCCCCGGATAGTTGTCCAGTCTTCCCAAAGAATCCAGTAGGATAAGTCCTTGACGAGAGGCATATTAGTCTTTTGTAGGTGTTCCATAATTAAGTGGGCAGTTAGGCATGCAGCCTCGGTCGAATTGGTTTCTACTAACCCAGTTCGGATTGGCGTGAAGCTTGCAGGTGAAACCATCTCCTATGCATTAAAAAATTTCACTTTGACACATAATGAATAGGTTATTTATTTGAGACAGTGAAGCATCGGAGGCGTGATTAAACCACTACATGTCGTGGATATGAAGTGTGACTGCCTGCCTTTTGAACAATCGCCGGGTTGAATGACAATTAGATAAGAAAATTCAAATGTCATTGAATATAAGGACCTCTTCAGGATTGATATTATTTTAGATGTAATTATCCTGACTAGTAGACCTATTAAGGGAAGACTACCTTGAATAATAACAATTTACGTAACTACAATTGTCGATATCCGGGCAAATGTTCGGAGCTTTGATATTTAATCACGTGGCTTTACCAGTTAGGTTAGTTCACTATAGGGAGTGCCACATCAACGCATTACCAGTTCTTAAATTCGCGCGGGTACTGATTTTCAGTTTTTCAGAACTTTTAATTTCCCAAGAAGATGTTTAGTTAAGTGAAAGGAGGGCCATTATTACACAACTGCTTTGGAACCTGTCTAGTGAATTAGGGTATTTAAAAAACTTAAACAAAATTACGGTAGCGTAAATATTATTAATCTTATTTATATTTAAGCTCTAATCTCTCTTCTTATATAGATAAAATATGTACAGTAGCTTAAATTTTAAAAAATAAGTTTTTTTTAAATATCTAAAAATCAGTAAATCTTCCTAAAATAAAAATTGAACTTAGACTAGCTATAGTGCTAAAGGCCTCACATAGATATTGTTCTTTTTTTATTATAATTTTTTTTTTTGTAATTCTTACGAAACAAAATGCCATGGTATGTTTTAATTTTCTCTGTTATAGAAAATATGTTTAGTTCCTTATTTATATCCTTATTATTTTTATTTTAGTGAGCTTAGAACATCGTTATTAGCTAGAACAATTTCATTTCAGTAGCTTGGACCTATATGGTATTTAGGACTAACTTCCCTCCCTAATCATTGATTGTAAGAAGAAGTTTAGACACTGAAAAAATCATAGGATTAATCAAATCGGTGAATGCATTAACATTTTTTCTGATTACCCAGGTAAAAAAATATAACGCAAATTGATATTAATTGAGCAGTATGTTTTTATAACATATCTCAGAGAAAGGAGAAAATAAAAAGTATATTAATTTGAGAGAAAAGGCAATATCCGTTCATCGGTAGGTATTTATTTAGTCACCATCCACACTTAGAAGAAAATAAAATTGATTGGAAAAGTCTAGCCAAAAATTGTATAACTCTTACCTAATACTTAATACATCTTTTCTAAAATAATAATCTCCTATTTCTAACACCTTAACTCAATTTTTCATAGAATGATGGAAGAAAATTTAACCCTAATCAATCGTGTATAAATATATTTTTTTTTAATCTTTTTAAACATGTTCTAAAGCAGGGGTTCCCAAACTTTTCCGAGTCGAGGGAGCCTTTTTTCAATTAAAATTTTTCCATGCCGCCCTACCCTTAGTTAAAGTACATATCGTATATCAAACAAATATCGTATTTGTTCTCTGTAAATACTCTTGAATAGAATCGATAAAAATATCTTAGGAATTAATAAATAGTTTATTTTTCTATGAAAATCAAAAATTCAGAACACAGGGAGGACCCTTTGTATACATTTCAGATATTTTCGAGGGTGTCAACGTTAAATTTTTTCCCTTTATATCAAAACAAATAACTTATGTGGTCTCTCTGAATACTCTTGTATAGAATCGATAAAAATATCTTAAAAATTAAAACTTTATTTTTCTATGAAAATCAAAATTCAGACCACAGGGGGACCCTTTGTATACATTTCAGATTTTTTCGAGGGTGTCAAAGTTAAATTTTTTCCCTTTATATCAAAACAAATACCATATGTGGTATCTCTAAATAATCTTGTATTAGAATCGATAAAAATATCTTGAAAATTAATACTTTATTTTTCTATGAGAGTAAAAAATTCAAACCACAGGGGACCCTTTGTATACATTTCAGATTTTTTCGAGGGTCTCAAAGTTACATTTTTTTTCCTTTATATCAAAACAAATACCATATGTGGTCTCTCTAAATACTCTTGTATTAGAATCGATACAAATATCTTGAAAATTAATACTTTATTTTTCTATGAAAGTAAAAAATTCAGACCACAGGGGGACCCTTTGTATACATTTCAGATTTTTTCGAGGGTCTCAAAGTTACATTTTTTCCTTTATATCAAAACAAATACCATATGTGGTCTCTGAATACTCTTGAATTAGAATCGATACAAATATCTTGAAAATTAATACTTTAATTTTCTATAAAAATCAAAAATTCAGACCACACGGGGGACCCTTTGTATACATTTCAAATTTTTTCAAGGATGTTTAAAATTTTTTCGGTTTATGTATGTCTAATCTTAATGAATAATAAATAAATTTTTATCTTCTCACTTTGTTTTTTGTCTAGTTAGGCCAAATGTCTTGATTCAAGTAATTATTATTGGCGCACATGTGATGCCGCGGCACACAGTTTGGGAGTCTCTGTTCTAAAAAAATCTTTAATTCTCCATAAATACTTATTTTTTCAAATTTCTCAATGACATCTTAAAACTGGAATTTTCTTCATCTTTTTGGAGTCCTAAAATATTAAATCTGTTATAAAACTCATTTTCATAAATATCTTATTCTACAACCTATATTGTGTATTCTTGATTTTTTTTAGAATCTGATCTTGAGTTATTGTAGCTTTTTGAATCTCTATAATTAAATCAATATTTCTTGTGTCTAATTATATTTATATTTATCAAGTTTTGTTTTTTAATTTACATTTATCGTGACTAAAAACAATAAATTCTTATTATATAAATGAATAATTCAATAACGTTGGAGTAGAGGAATTATTTGATTCTCAAACATTCATTCAATTTCTTTCTTTAGGAAGACATCTACTCACTATTAAGTCATCAGGATGATCGACGATACGAATGCTTACTATTTCTTCGCTTAATGAATAACTTTTACGTAAAACAAAATTTATATTAATATTTAAATTACCTACAGATCATTAATGAGGATATAACACATTACTGTGTTAATTATGCAATGTGTTGTTCCTACAGTGTAATAACCAAATTAATAATAGGAATAAGTACTTTCTCAAAATATTTTATGGTTTTTGATCTGTAAAGAGGTTAATATGAGTATATTTATTATTTATATAGAACATTAAAACAAGAGGTTCGACTAAATTGTTACTTATTTACTCAAGAAGCGACGAACTTGTTATTGGCCTAATGTATGGTGATGGGGCTGGAGATAAATTTACGAGGAAAGTTTTATATAACAATAAAAAGAAGCAAATGATTGGGCTTAAAGTAGTTGTTTCACCATATGGGTTTTCTTAGGATGTTTTTGAAATTTAGACAGATTATTTTTATACTTCTGAATCGATTGGTGGCAAAATGAAATTGATGAACAATATAGTTCCGGAGATATTAAATTCAAAAGATAGAGTTTTTCAGACTCTTATACATTGTACTATACGGGATATAGGAAAGTTTACATATCGTACATAATTAATTATAATTAAGAAACTCTTCTTACCATTGTTATAAAAAACTAAACCAACATTAAACAATAACTAATATATTATTTGAGAAAATTTTAATTCATAGTTACAACACAATTTCTGAGATAATAATGAATAAATAATGAAAAATTTACTCTTAAAAACATGCTGTCCACAACGCATTTATTTAACCTAAAAAGTGGGCTAACTTTAGTACTTTTATGACGTTTTTTTCTCTTCAGCCATTGTTGCAACAGCTTTCAATCGCTTATTTAGAACTTTTTGTTTTATAAATCTTCCTTTATAATGTACTTTATCTGACATTTCTATGATAAAATATATATAAGTTCGGACAGTGTTACAAGATTTGTCAAACGAGCACGGAATTGGCTTGTAGTGGTACATAAACAGCAAAAAGTTTTGGGCTTGAATTATGAATCCTTATTATCTGTTCTATATACTCTAGCAATAACTTTTTGAAAGTATTGTCACAAAACAACTACCTTAAAATCAAAGTAGAAAAAAATACACATCTCTTATACCAAGAGTGAAGATATCAATTCTAGTTGAGATTAAAATCTGCCTGAATTTGTGTAATTAAAAATGTTTGTGTCCGTTTTTTCCCCAGTGTTCCTGTTTATTGTGTTGCCTCCAGTGTTCAAGTTTCAAAGTATTTTTACACTATCCTTTTATTAACATTTTATAATTAAGAAAATGAACCGCGAGAGTCAGATGAATAATTTATTCAATGATTCTGACTGTTAATTCTACATATCTAGAAATTATTTTATTACTTTTGAGAAAAAAAATGAAATTGATCACTCGATATAATTAACACCTGTGATCTTTACTTTATGGTATAGCACAAGAACGGCTTAACCATCTCGCCTACGGGCTCTCGCTATCGAGGTAGCACTAATATGGAATGTCATTATTCCATTTTATAATTTAATAATAAAACTTGAGCAAGATGCGAAAAGTTTTATTATTATATTAAAATGTTTCACCTAGAACCAAAACCTAACTCCTTAAAAGTTATTCATTTTAAAATTATTTATTATTGTTATTTTCTTCGATCTTATTTTCAAACAAATTTGTTTCTATAAATTGCTTTTATTTTTTTAAAGTGCACTAAATATAATTTTTACAGTATTGTCCTTTCCTGTTTTGTTAGAAACGTTACATACTTACATCATATAACATCATGGTCAACGAAATAAATGATTGAATTTAGAATACATCTAGATGCGTGACCAAGGGGGCAGCTGCCCCCCTTCCTAGAAGATAAAATAAAGTCTATTATGTTGGCAACTAAACAATAGAACATATAAAAATATTTTAACTAATTTCATAGCATCGCCTTTTTAAAATAATAATTTATTGAAGGAGACAATAAAAGAGTGTGTCTTCTGCTGGAATTATAAATTTTATTTATTTATAACGAGACTATAGTTTCAAGGACTTTGCCATTCCTGTGAATCCATTGTAATAGACTGATGAAGAGGGCAAAGCCCTCGAAACCATAGTCTCGTTATAAATAAATAAAATTTATAATTCCAGCAGAAGACACACTCTTTTATTGTCTCCTTCAATATATAAAAATTCTGCTACTCTCGGCAAAAAAAACTTTCAATTTAATAATAATTTATAATAAATATTAAACTTATTATGTAACTACTTTTATAAAAAATGGTGCCTGTTGGCCCCACCCCCTCTTCTTCGAAACTAATTTTAGATACCACCCTCCCACCCCCACACCCCTAGCTCACAACCTGAGTGTGCCCTTGTGCATAACTATACATAGTTAATTGAAAAAATTTCGAAAATTAAAACTTCTAAAAATCTAGCTGTGTTATTGTATGAATGTGAAATCTGGTCCATGACAAAATAAAACGAAGGATCATTTAGAATAGGGGTGTCGAACCTTTTGGCTTACACGGGCCACATATGAAGAAAAAAAATTGTCTCGGACCGCGGATAAAATATTATAATTCTATTGATATTTGTTATTCAAAAAATATAGTTAATAATAGAGAAATAAGAACTTTATTATTTTTTTAGCTCATAGTGAGCTTCTATTTTTACTTTTCGTAAATTTTTATTCTTCAAAATAGCTTTTCGTATATGTAAATACTGGGATTAAAGAGAATGATTATATATATTTTTAAAAGGGTCTCGGATATAATAATCCCTGACTATTCATTATCGATTAACATGTAATAACTTTTAAGGAGTTAGGTGTTGGTTCTAGGTGAAACATTTTAATATAATAATAAAACTTGAGCAAGATGCGAGGTAGGTTTCACAATTATTTTTTTTTGTGAAACCTACCTCGCATCTTGCTCAAGTTTTATTAATATATTAACATGTAAGAACGTGCAAAGATCTAAAAGACAAGTCCTGACAAGTTTTAGTTCAGGAGAGAAATAATCAATTAATTGGGATTGTTCTAGAAAACGCCAATTCCTTGTCTCCTTGTACTAGAATGATATAACTATAGACTTGTTTAATGTCGTAATCTCTACATATAAATCTCAATGTTTTAAGGAAGTTTATGATTTTATGTTGGGCCACACTCATTGCAGTGCTGGGCCGCATGCGGCTCGCGGATCATGGGTTGGACAGCCCTGATTTAGAAGATTATAAAGATAATTTTTAAGATATATCTTACCATAAGAAATGTCATGGATTCAGCAACAAAACAACATAGAAAATCAGGTTCAATTGGGATCGATAGAATTTCTACTACTCTCCAAACATTGTCCAACAATAAAGATTCTATCTATCAAAATAATATATCTATGAGACACCAACAATAGTTGGAAGATCCAGGTTTTAGTAGGAAGATAATATAAGATGAAACCTTAAAATACTATACAATCCCCATTACTAAAATTCAGACCACTTTGTTCATGAGACCAAGAGCCATGCATGATTGTAAAGATTAGATTAAATCAGAGACGTACCCATATTTTTCAATTGTTTAATATCTAAGGGAAGAGTCCTATTTTCAAATATTGTGAAGCGTTTCTTTAAAGGCGAGTCTTCTTTAATTTTTAATATCATGATGGAAATTATATGTCCTTGATTCACTTCCGATCCTTTCACGGTGAAAATCAAGTATAGGAGTTTCACTTTAGAAGCTCAATATTTTATAGATTAACATTAAAGAACAATGCAAAAAAATGTTGATCATTATTTATCTTCAAACAACCAAATTTCAAGTTTAAGTATTTAACCAATTTATGTTATAAATACTTGATATTAGTCGAGGGGTGAACCGCGACTTAATATTGTGTACACCTACTTCCACTTCCACTTTCATTTCCAAGTAGAAGAGAATAGATGAAGGCGCATTATCTAATGAATTTCAAAATAATTCCACATAATTCTAAAGACGTATACACCTAATTCCAATCGCGGATCACCCCTCGATATCAGTTAAGCTAAGTTACTGATATCAAGTAATTATAAGCTTAATGGCTCTGAATTTTAGTTATTTATTTCTAAAAGTTTCACTATTTCTCTTTTGTCTTTTCAGTTTTATATGCTATGTATTCTAATAAAACGAAAAAAACTAAATTTCAATTTTATTTCTAGAAGTAGGTACAAATGAAGCTCTTCATAATCTCTCAAGAATTTAATATTCATTAATATTAATCATTTTCATAAATAAATAGAAGAGAAATAAAATTTTGAAAAAAAATATTATTATATAACTCTTGATATGATATTAAAATTCTAAGTTTAATGAAACTTTCATGGTCATTTTGATAATTATTACCTACAGAGACAATTTATTTTAAGTGCAGCCATAGGGCATTTAAAAATAATTCTTTGTTTAATGGCATAGCAAAAACTACTATTAAGTAAATAAGCTGACGTGTTCTGATGTGGCCATCCTCTTAACTTTACCATACAACCTGGACCCTCACTTATATTTAATATTTAATAAAATTAATAATAATCATGTAGGGGAGGGGGTGGGTTAGTTTTTGCATTTTTACATTCCTCTGGGTCCTCTGATTATGTATACAAAATTTGGTTGAGCTTGGTAAATGGCCAAGATTTTCCTTTTTTTACCGTACAGCAGCCCTCCCCCCCATTTTTGGCGGTTAGTTTTTTCCATTTTAGACTTCTGGGGTTCCACTAATTATGTATATAAAATTTGGTTGAGTTTGCTCAAATGGCCTAGATTTTGAATTTTTAACCCACCTTCCACCTCCTTTAATTTTCCGTCGATATGCGCCAAAATCTAATCAGCTCTTAATCTCAATGGACCAAAACTAAGTGAGAAATTCGGTTTCGATATTGACACTAGTTTTTGAGCTAGCTCGCCGACAAAAATTTGGTAACGCACAGACTAACAGACATTTTGACAAAACAATTATTATCTCGAAAAATATAATTTTTCGATCTTCACTATATTAGAGCTTATTTGTAGAGCAAAATGCCATAGTTTCGCTCAATTATTTTAATCAAAATAGTTTCAGCCGTTTTTGAGATATTTCGAAAAAAAGAAGCAAAAAAACCACTTTTCATGCACGATTACAATACTTGGCCATACCCTGTAAAAAGGTATCACCCACTTAAATTTTTTTGAAAAAATACTTCTTTTATCAAGAGAAGTTATACTAGTATTCCGGGGATTCTTAAAAAATGTCAAATATTAGCTATATATTTTATATTTCGTTTATTGGGCCTCCGAGGAGCGAGCCACCTCTTACAAAAATAAGACAATAGATAGAATAGCTCAACATTTGTCCCTATTTATTTCAACTCCACGCCTTCAGCATCAGAACAAATAAATTAAAATTCAGAGCGGGTGGCTGATTTAAAGTTTCCTATTAAATTACAGAATTATATAAATTCGACGGTGAAAGTAAACTTTTGACTTTTCCAAGAGAGAAATTTTAAAGCTATTTTTCTTAGGAATTGAAGTTAGCGTTATTCATCCTATGTCATAGAGTTTAATGAAATTGTTATTTTACAAAAATAACTTATTATGAACTAAAGGTGGATAATAGCTTGTTTTGAAATGAAAAAAAAATATTACTTAAGTTTATTAAAACACGAAGTACCTATAAGTTCTCTAAACATGATCACAAGAGCTAGGCGACATTTAATTAACAATTTACAAAATTGTCAAAACATTTTCCATATATTTCCAAGGAATATATCAAATGCAACCTCTTCTTTATGAACTCTTATTATTTTCAAAATAATAATAAAAAATATGTGATGTAGCCATCTCATGTCTACCATACACCCTCCCTGATGGTCATTTTGGAAAGCTTTTACTTCTTTAAGGCTTTAATAGCTATTATCTAAAATTTGATCCAAATCTGACAAAAGGTTCAAATTTTTAATCCTCCGCAAAAATTTTGTTGCGATTACAATCAAAATCTAATCGTCTCTTATTATCAATTTAAAATATTGAAAGTTTTTTGCCAAGAGTAGCAGAATTTTTATAAATTGAAGGAGACAATAAAAGAGTGTGTCTTCTGCTGGAATTATAAATTCATTATAAATAAATTAAAAATGTATAATTCCAGCTGAAGACACACTCTTTTATTGTCTCCTTCAATTTAAAATATCTAAATATAAAATTTTGTTTTGATACCTTTAATGGTTTTTGAGTTAGAGCGAAAACTAAATTTGGTAACAAACGCAATTACACAGTCACTTACTAACATCCTAAAACAACCATTTTGACAAGTCTCTTAAAATATAAATTTTTCTATGTTCTTTATATAAGGTTTTATTGTAGACCGAAACACGAGAATTCGCTATCTTTTTTATCAAAATAGTTTTATCCGTTTTTGAGAATTTCTTAAAATACGAAGTAAAAAAAAAAATACTTTTTTTTCAGGTAGGATTATAATACTACTTATAAAGTAAGTATGATTTAAGCTATTTGTTGGGAAATTTTATAATTTTGTTCATGATAATAGTTGAGTAGGTATAAGTATATTTATTAATAATTTTTGAAATGTAATAATTCTCAAAACAGATGTTTAAAGTACATTCATATATTTATTAATAAAATGAAATTTGAGCCGAGAGTTATATTATATTTTCCTAAGTGTAGTTCAGTGCTTTTCAAAAACAACATTATTATTTTATTAATCAATAATGTAGGTAGACGTTTCGGAGTGCACTTGTCACTTTTGAAGTGGATATGTCACATTTGGTGGCTGGTGTTGGCACCATCAGAATTTTTAATTTGATCAAATTAAACTTGAATTTAATCCAGGATTTGGAAATGACAAAAAGAGCTAAAATTTTAAAGTTGTTTAACAGAAAATTGTAGATTTGTTTAATTTATAAAGAAAGAAATCATAGAGCGTCTCGGTTTGTAAATAAGTATATAAATGATAAAATAAAATTATGTGATTGACAAATACACATATGTATGGTTCTTCAGAGACAAAAAAATTCAAAATTTTTTATTTAATATTTTTAAAATATCTGATGGTGCCTGAGGTTGTAGCCATAAGTCAAAGAAAAAGCGATTATTCGAAATTTTTCTAAAAAACTACAGAAGAAAACTACAAAGTTGAACTAATAATAAATTGGTCATTGTTGAAATACAACAAATATAAGTTAAAACAAAAATAATTGATTATTGAACGTCAGAAATCGGTCTTAGGTGTCAAATAATAAAAAAAAAATGAAAATTTAGGATTTTTTTAATATATACCACCTACTCGAATATGAAGCTGATTTTAAAGTTATATATCGACGAATATTGAATTTTTTGAATTTAGATCGACAATTTACAGAAGAATACTTTTAAGTTGAACTAATAATAATACTATATTGGTACACTACAGCACTTAGATTTTATATTTAGAAGAAGAGCTGGCTTCTATTTGTATAGCTGACTTCTTGGGGTGCCAGTAAATTAAAAATAATAATAATAATAATAATATTTAGCATTTTTTAGATAACTATTTAATTAATTTGAGATTAATTGCTAAGACTTTTTCTTCATCTTCACTTAAATACAAATAATTAAATTGATTTAAATAAATAAACTAAATTCTTGAATATACTTTGTCTAAATTTATTTACATCAATCATAAAATAAACTTTACTCATAGTTGAGAGCGATCCCAGGATAAGTCGATAGAAAAGATAAAAGTAAATAAATATTATATGAAATATTCATTTAGTATGAGTTAAGATTTCTAGGACACCTCTTTCACATTAAAATTAAAAAAATAAAAGAGATAAATTTTTTAAATAAGTATATATATTTCGAGCTGTAAGCTCATCTTCAGGAAAGTACAAAATTGTAACTGAATTTATCTCTTTTATTTTTACTTTATTTAATTTTAATATGAAACAAGTGACCTAGAAATTTAAACTCATAATAAATTAATATTTCATATAATATTTATTTACTTTTACCTTTATTTAAGATGTTTCATCTTGCACCAACACCACAATCCCTATTAATTAGAATTAGTTCTGTTCAATAAATAATTATAATTAATTATGTGTGAATTTTATAGAAATGTAGTCTTTAAAAAAATACAGGCTAAGATTTTTTTATTGGTTCAAAAAGCTAATTAAGAACTTTCATAAGTATCTATTATGAAACTAGTCTTTAAGCAATGAATATATTATTGTTACTATTAGCATCAAATATAAAGAAAAAAAGTGTATTTTAAATATTTATGAGTAAGAATCAAAAATTAAGAAAATTTATATCTACCATCGTAAATTTGTCAATTTTATACGGACATAAAATCTTCTTTATGATAGTTTAAATTTATTATCCGTTCTATAGGTTTTTGATGACGATTTGAATGTTAATACACCTATTTAGGTATTCATAACTCACAGGAAAATTATTTTCAAATAAATGCATTCGGAAACGAGAGATTTTAAATAAATATTTATTTTCCTTTTATCAATAGTTCCTATGATGTTTTAACAATTTAAATAAATAAGTAAATAATATAGTGGAAAATGTAAGTATTGAATAGTAAAAAATAAAATTGAAATTTTTTTATTCATAATATTTTTGGTATTAGTATTATTATTATTATTTTGATTATTTATGTCCATCGATTAAATTAATAAGTTGTTGTAGGGAAATAAGGACAATAACTTTTGCAAATATTTTTTATATTATCCCAACGTTTCGTAAACTTTGTTGACTTCCTCAGGGCTCAAACAAATTAACTTCTTTGCGTATTTGTCATTTTATAAATATTCATTCTTAGCAAACACATATAGGCACAGATTGAAAATATTAAAATGAATAAAATAAAATAAAAAATAAAATATAATTTTTCCAATGTTCAATCATTAGGGACTTTTTTTATACCAAAAGCCATGGTTTCGGTCAATTTTTTTTTAACAAAATACTTTACGCCGTTTTTGAGATATTTTGAAAAAAATAACTCTTTTTTCATGCACGTTTACAATACTTGACCATACCCTGTATGGTAAAGTAAAAATAAGAACCAATTAAACAGGTGTGTTTTGAATTGCCATTTAATAAATTGTATACAAAATTATTTTATTTTTTGAATAAATTTAAATTTAGAAGAATAAACGATGGGGGTTATTCTAAAATTAGTCATTACCTAATCCAGGGCTGTCCAACATGCGGATTTTTCGGAAATAAAAGAAGGGGGTGTAAATTAGTAGTGTCGCGATAATTTCAAATAAATGAAAATGTGAAAGTCGTGTGGTGAACACATCAGTGGATTTTTTATAGTGGACTTGATGAATTTTGAAACTACTCGTCTTATTTTCTAGAATTTCATTCTCATCACTTGATTTTTCAAAAACACATGTTTTAAATGGAAAATCGGTTGAAAAAGTGAAACTTTTTCAAAAATTAAAGAATTAAATCTAAAGAAAGATATTTTTCGATTTAAATAGGAAATATTTTCAATGTGTGCCTATATGTGTTTTCTAAGAATGAATATTTATAAAATTACAAAAATGCAAAGAAGTTAATTTGTTTGAGCCCTGAGGAAGTCAACAAAGGTATCACCTTACAAACATTATTTATTTAGAGTTAAAATTATTAATTAATGTTTTTTACGGCAATGATTATGCTGACTTGATGAGCTAAACATAATAAAAATAATGTTCACCAAAATTTCAATTTTATAGTTTTTTAAACAATAATGACACATCCAAATTGTATTACAATCTTAGTAGCAAAAAGTTCGAAACTATATAGATTTGAACTTAGTACTATTAGGGAAACGTTATAAATTAGAAAATTAATAAATAACATAAAAATAATAATAAAATATTTATGTTTAGAATTGTTATTACTACACAAATTTGGAAAAATAAATTTCACCTTACTATCTAATAATTTTGGATTTCCTTATAAAACGGATATCCAATATTTTCTATCACTTGTAAAACTAGAGAAACTATAATAATAAAGAAAATGTATAATTATAAGTAAATGAAATTATAATCGATCGGTTTAAATGATGAACTGTGAACTAAATAAGAAGAAAATAAAATGACAACTAAACTACGATAGATGATAATGAACTGAGCGTTAAGCTAAAGCCTTTTTGACTTCATGCTCGGGACAATAATTGTCAAGGCGATGATGCATTCTGCTCTCATTGTCCATTTGCAAATTCAGCCCAAAAATGGCTTTACCTAAAGGGGGGTGAAGTGGTCCAGTCCCGGAAGGAGGACCCCTCCTCGTCACTTTCCCCCACACTCATTTTTAAACAAGTTCGTCAACTGAATGTCGCCGATCCAGTTAAGCAACAACTTTAAGCTGGCAATATGAATGGACGGCAGTAAGGACGTGCGCATGCGTACAGCCTCCTCAATCGATACCTACTGGATGAGTTCCAAAATCTCATCTGTTTGTTTCGGGACCCTTTTTAACCGTTTCAGTGATGATTCATTTGTAGAAATGATTTGCATTTCCGAAGTTATAATTACAAATATGTTTGGTTTTGTGTCATTAGTGATTGAGGGAGTGAAATGACACCCGGGGCCTGAAGAAGGAACAAGGTACAAGTGACACGTGCTCTCCCGCCCTAAATAAGGTAAAATAAACCTTCTCTAGAAGGGATGCTATTACGTACGATCGGCGAGGAAACAGTAGCTGAATAGTAATTTCATTAGAAAAATCAATTATTACCTATAATTTTTTGATTCTTCTTTCTTACAAATATATGAAAAGTGGAAAAACGTCGTTTTTAAGCATTTTCCCGAACGATCATAGAAAGTTTATTCTAGTGCCAAAAATTCTATTACAAAAAAAATTTAAGATACATCTCTTTCCCATAAATAAAGGGCTTTTCCGAATATATTAAAAAATACTGTTAGATCACAATATTCTTCTACTATAAAATCAACTGAGTATATTAAATTGAAAGTTTCTTTTTGCCGGGATTAGTAGAATTTTTATAAATTAAAGGGGACAATAAAAGAGTATGTCTTCTGGTGGAAAAATAAATTTTTAAATTTATTTATAACGATAATTAAAATTTTTCCAGCAGAAGACAAACTAGTTTTTAAGGAACTTGGTGTTGGTACTTGGTGAAACATTTTTTAAAATTATTGGATAAAAAATACTTGGTAGGTTTCACATTTAGAGCGATAATAATGTGAAACCTACCAAGTATTTTTTGTCCAATGAAGACACTATTTTAATTGAAAAGTTTTTATTTTGCCGTGAGTAGCAGAGTTGTTGATTCATAAAGAGAAACAATGAGGTTGTCCAAGCCTTCGAAACTATAGTCTCAAACAAATAAATAATATACGAGACCCGTCCCATCTCAATTGGCCCACCAATATTTTTTCTTTTTAAATAAAATTATGCTAATTCAAGGTAAATTTAATTTAAATATTTATTTTTATTATCATTTGGAACAACATTTTAAACAATTTAAAACATTCTATTGTGACATTTAACTTAAAATTATTTTTTAATTGTTAAAAACATATTTTTATATAAAAAATAGTTCTTTGCTTTTCACGATTTTTTTTTTTGAGAATCTTTGAATATGTGAAATAATCAAGTAGGCTATGCCTTTTTCCAACAAACGAAAGTTTGTTTTGTTTATTATTAGTAAAAATGACTCGTGGAAAGGTTGTTGATGAAAAAATTCGCTCAATTATTATCAATTTATTTAAAAAGGGAAATTCAAACGCGGAAATTGGCGATCTAGTTAATTTATCAAAGTTTACTGTCAGAAATATTATTCGAGTTTATAAAACAACGGGTACAATGGCTACAAAACCTCGGTATGCGTCGAATTCCAAAATATCAGATGCTGATAGACGGGCATTGAAGAAGATTATTAGAAGAAACAGACGTTCGAACTATGGTGAATTATCTGTTCTTTGGAGCGATCCTGTGGGGCGAAGTGTTTCAAGATCCACGTGCCATAGAGAAGCCCTTAAGTTAGGTTTTAAAACTTACAAGGTAATTTTATTGCAACTTATTCCAAATTTTTTTTTTAATTTTACTAATTTTTTTTAGGCGTTAGAAAAGCAACTCTTGACATTAAAACAAAAGAAAAACAGGCTTAAATGGGCTAAAAGTCACATTAATTGGACGAGTTATGAATGGAATAGTGTCCATTGGAGTGATGAGTCTTGTTTTGGAGTTTGTGTTGGGGACAATCGAAGCAGAGTTATTCGTCAGAAAAATGAAGCTTTCAATTCAAATTGTTTAAAAAAGAAAGTAAAATTTCCTGCTTCAGTTATGGTATGGGGTTCAATGTCTGCTAGAGGTGTTGGAAAACTTCACTTCATTGATGGAATTGTAAACACTAATAAATATTTAGAGATTTTAAAAAAATCGTTACTTCCAACAATGGCAGATGCATTGCAGAATAATAATAATTTTGTGTTCCAACAAGATGGGGCGTCCTGCCATACATCAAGAAAATCTTTAAAATAGCTTTCTGATCATAATGTTCCAATTTTGGAGTGGGTGGCAAACAGTCCCGACTTGTCACCAATAGAAACTCTTTGGCACACAATGAAAAAGCTATTACGAATACAACCAGCTAGAAACGTAGTCGAATTAAAACACAAACTTCAAAATATTTAGGATACTTTCACTCAAGATGAGTGTCAAAACTTAATAAGTACGTTGCCCAAAAGTATTCAAGCCGTAATTAAAAATAAAGGCGACGTCACACAGTGATAAAGGTTTTTGATTTTGTATGTTTTCCTTGTCTTTAACAATTAAAAAATAATTTTGATTTAAATGTTACAATAAAATGTTTTAAATTGTTTATAATGTTCCAAATGATAATAAAAATAAATATTTAAATTAAATTTACCGTGAATTAGCATAATTTTATTTAAAAAGTAAAAATATTGGTGGGCCAATTGAGATGGGACGGGGCTCGTATATAAAAGATATATAATTTCGATATATATGGGTGTATGTTTATTTGCATCAAGCAGAGGACAACCTCTGTGTTTCTCTTTATGAGACACTCTATTGTCTCCTTTAACCAACTAAATTAGTCTCATTCCTTTTCTAAAAATTAAGCGATAAAGATCCTCTCCTAACCCGAAATAATTTAATTTGAAAAATTGATTTCTTAAAGTGTAAAGAGACATATATAGATCAGACAAAACAATAGTGAATTTCCAGAATTTAGGAATGTAAATATTCAATGAGAACAGAAAATTCCGAGTGTACTATGCTTAACTAAGAGATTTAACTAGACTGGGGTATAGTTATGAATTTTCCAATTCCCAAATTTTATATAAAGAAGGAAATATAGAAAAATTATTCATTTTGGAAATAATCGAAATTCTAAAAAACACAAAAGATCATTTAACAGGGGTCACAAAACTGTTTTTCTAAGATTGCCTTAATAGCACGTTAAATCTAGAAAATCTCTTCCTGACACCAAAAAATGTTGAAGACATCTTAAAGACAATCAGAGTTGAATAAGACATCTTCTAGAAAAATGTTTTAGTGGTAAATTTTATGGTTTTAAATCTTCAATTAGGTCTGGCAGTCCATGGTAACAAGCGATTCAAATGGGGTCTGTAGCAAAGAAAATTTAATAACTTCTGCCTCAGGCCAATGAGATATCTACTTTCATAAGTAGACTTAATGAAAGTAAAAATAAATGAATTTTCGAACATTTCTAAGTAAGAAATCGAAATGAAAATTTAAGATGATGATAATAAATATTTTTTATTGTAAAATCCCATATTAGTTAGCGGTTGTTCGATTTGACCGACATTGACTCTCTCTGACCTTCATTTATAGAAAAACGTTTTGAATTGAATCCAAATTTTCTTTTACCAATTGGCAAACTCGAAATGCTTCACTCTACAAGTGCTCTCAAATATTGTTTAGGCTAACATAAAGGAGATCAGGAGTCGGAACAAGTGCTTCTTGATTCGATCCTCTTGAGAGGTCATCCGAAGAGAGTCCGTAAGAGCGATTGTTGTTCCAGGCAAATTCTTAACTTCCGGCGGTTCATACATCTCAGACCTCTATTCAGAATCCACTGGACTTCCAAGATTGATCATCAACACAAGAACACCGGCTTCAACTGACAGGTACTACTAGACCTTTGTTAGGACTTTTGCTAGTTGCCAAGGAAATTAAGTTCAACAAATCGTGACCTGTTATGCATTATCGCTTTTAACTAAAAATATTTGACTATTTGTATTATTCTTCCACTTGAAAAATAGGTACATGTATAATATTTTTCACGGAAGAGGGCAACATTTATTCATATATTTCAATGAAAAAATGAAATATTTGAAAACAAATTTTATTAAGCTGAAGCCGAAAGTCGGTAAATTACTGGATATAGAAAAATAGAGAAAATTTTAAATATCAATTTAACGAGTCTAAAAAGTCATTAAATTATAATATTTTAAAAATTTCATAAATGTGGTTTAAAAATTGTTAAGAGTAGCCAGATTTAAGAATAATAAAACGCTACGAACAACATGTGTAATAAATAAATAAAATCAATCCTAAGAAAGTATCTTGTCAAGTAGGAAAGTGATAGAAAATTCACCCTAAAATTTTAATTTCGTTCTTTTTATTTACTCATTCAAACGAAAAACAAATTATTTTCATTTTACTCAATAAATAAAATGGGTGATTTTATTTTGGTAGTAATGGAAATCTTATATTCGTGTAAAAATTCAAAGTTGATATTCTTACAGATCTTTAGATTTCAAGATCCTTTGAGTCTAAAAAATATTTTTTAGAAAATGTCTGTGCCTAAGTACGCGTGTAGAAAAAATCCAGTTACTAGCAAAGGACAAATTTCCTATACTGATATTTAACATGTAAAATAAGAATATGATAAAAACCTCAAAAATGTATTGTGTAATGAAAATTCGTCTCTTGATGGGGACAACATTTTTCCGTCGTGTGTCTGGATTTCGAAATTCATGATGATTAAGAATTGAATTTTATCGCAACTTTGTTCTGGTTCTATAATATTTGTATTTTCATTATGAAGTACCTGCATAGAGAATTTGGACTCATATATTGCACATGCTGAAAATTAAAAAAAATGTTAAATGGGCTTGTTCCTTTGTAACTAATGATCAAATATTTGGCACAAGAGTTTGTAATGATAAGTTGAGCTAGTGTCTCAAGTTTGAGTCTTCTAGCTCAAACCATGAACCAACTCAAATTGCCAAATCAGTGAAATTCGCACCGAGTGCACCGGGACTTGAAAATGTCTTCATATAAAATGCTAAAGTTGGGTCGCCATCTTTTTTCCCTGCATAAGTCCAGGTAGACAGGGTATCAACAGGTAACTTCGAATTAGTATTTTATAGTTATAGAGTTTCCTTTATTGTTTTAAATGAAAATGTAGATAATTTTATTGCGAATTAATTAATTAATTAATTTTATTTTTTTATTTATTTTTTATCAAAAATAGCTATGCAGGGAAATTGGATGTCGACCCTATCAAGTTTTGTTTATTAATACATTATATTATCAAAATATTAATTTAATTAGGAAACTCGATAGATGAAGGTCGACCTAAGTCGAGATCTTGTACTATAATTTAATTGACTTCATTAGAAAGCTAGAAAGTCTGCCATTTCATTTTAGTTTTATCTGGAATTAATAGTTATTAAATTTCAATGCTTCATAGAGGGATACAGAGTAAAAAAAATAAAACCGACTTCAAAAAAATTAAATGCAACAAATAAAATAATAATAACTTGAAAATCAAATAAAATACACTAAAAGGTATAAAATAATTATCTTATTTTTTAGTTACAACTAAACGACGAAGTATTAGCATGAAATTACTTTTTGAAGTCGGTGCCAAACAAACTATACCTATAAGCGTACCCGCCAAACGTACTAAGTAAGATCCGTCGAGTTTGATTCATAAAATGTATATGTTTGGCACCGGCTTCAAAATGTAATTTTATGTTAATATTTTGTCGTTTAGTTGTAACTAAAAAATAAGATAATTAATTTATACCTTTTAGTGTATTTGATTTGATTTTTAAGTTATTATTATTTTATTTGTTACATTTAATTTTTTTGAAGTCGGTTTTTTTTTTTTATAAGAAATATTTTTATTTTTCTCTTTTTAGTGATGTTATTAATAGTGACTTAATATAATACCTTGCATGCATCTCGTAAGAGAAAGCGTCGGGCGAATGAATCAGAAAATAATAATAAAATTCAATTCATAAATATAGAAATTATTTCGAAACGTTTGCGGGTTTGAAATGAATGTTTTAAGATTTTTTTTATAAAAGATTTTATTTGTTATAATTTTGATTATATTAGTCATAAGAATTGGAGATTTACGTTATTTCGTCATTGATCATATCTTCAGAACTTGACCAAATTAATATGGTACCACCCCTAAGGTACCCTCTTTCCAATAAAAAAGAATCATTAAAATCGGTTCATAAACAAAGAAGTTAGGCCTGAACAAACATTTCAAAAAAGGTCCAATACCAATGAAAAAAACGGGACCAATCGGAAGCTAGACTGAACCCAATGCAAAAAAACCCATCAAAATCGGTTCACAATTGGCGGAGATATGAGGTAACATAGACACAAAAAATAATTCAGTCGAATAGAGAACCTCCTCCTTTTTTGAAGTCGGTTAAAAAAGGATGAAACTTTATTTTATATATCTACAGAAATGACAAAGTCGAACGAATTTTCGTTAAATCTTACACTCGTAGTAAGTGAAAGTTCTTTAATAATAAAATGGAAATGATACACTTAGAAGCAAGTGGAAAGAGATACGGATAGACTGATTATGAAGGTTAATAGAATTATTCGTTTCTCTTTTCGTCTTAACAGATTTAATCAAACGAACTCATTACAAGTCAACAACCGACAGGTCATTTTGAGGTCTGCACAACACGAGGACGACACGGCACATATCTTAAGTCTTAAGAGATTCGCGATAATTGATTGCGAAAATATTTAACAAGTGCGGTGTTTGCTCTAGGTGAGAATTGAAAGAATTTGGTAAGAATTCTAGCTGTAATTTCATAAGTAAAATTAAAGAAAAATGGGAAACTTACTCAAGACTCTTTAAGCATATTTACCTAAGTGATTTTTGACCATTCTTTTCTCAACAAAGTGTAAGACCTATGTTGGGCGTCTCTGTCGCATCTGACCTGTCTTGGAATGAACACATCTCCTCTGTGGCGAAATCTGCAGCCCGAATCCGCCCCTGTCTCGAATACGGTTCTCATCTATGGAGAGGAGCCTCTAAATATTCTCTTGCTACCCTGGATGCAATTCAAAAACGAGCCGTTAGGCTAATTGACGATTCTACCCTCACCGACTCCCTCGACTCGCTAGCTCATCGAAGAAATATCTCTGCCCTTTCCCTTTTCTATAGATACTATCACGGCAGGTGCTCTGATGAGATAAAATCAATAATCCCCCCAAAGCATGCTTTCCGCGTAGCACACGTTTTGCCGACTCCCCTTGACTTCAAGGAACTGGAACTTTCTCCCAGCCTCCATCTTCCCCAGCACTTATAATCTTCAAATCTTCAAAACCCGAGTGCATAAACACCTACGTCTCCACCATCTCACTTAATCAACTTCACTTCTCTTCGGTAATTCAAGGGTCTTTGGAGATACATAGGGGCTGCATCTTTACTGGTACGCCCCTTCTTGCAGTCGATCGCATTAAAAAAAAAAAAAAAAAAACTAGAAAGATATCTTGACATAGAGACGTAATAAATAGTACCTGGCCACCGAGCGATGCTCGGCAAATTTTTTTTTCAGTTAATACCTATATACTAATCCCCGAACCCCCCCCCCCCCTCCTCCTCTGAATTTAATAATTTGGCTAGCTTAACAAGCAAGTAAAAAAATTAATTTTTGAAAACTCATTGTACTTTTTGTCCGCCTTAAAATTGATAAACGACTGAGGAGAAGAGTTATAAACCAAATATAAATATACACCAAAATAACTAAATTAAATAATTAATTTCTTAGCCTCCATTTAGTTTTTTTTTGGCTTTTCGGCCTTTCTAGCCATAAGCCCATTTACGATACTATTTTTTTTTTATTTAAATTTGTCTCTACCCCCGGGGGTCAGATTTTAGCCGGGTCCATTTGGTTAGCAGGATGACACGCTACCGCCTAGCCTATCCGACCCCCCCATTCCATTTAGTTAATTGTTTGTTTTTATATTTAAAATGAAAAAGAGTGGAGAGGGGTCAAGTTTTAAGGGTTAAAAGGTATAATTAAAAAAAATCCTCATAAAATAGGTATAGCTTTTTTTATATATTTTTTAATGATGATTACATTCAAACAATTATTGCGTACTGAAGATGTGCACACAATTACGATTACGACATTCATAATAATGAAAGTCGCGTGTCACTTATGAATTTAATTAATGAAAGTATGTTTCTTGTTATTCTCGTGTGCAGTCCGCCTTAAAGATCTCTTCGGAGACTAAAATAGTCACTTCTTTAAAGGTTTTCTCCTAAATTTCTTTTGATAAAATTATACCAGAAAGAATCTTATGGTCGAACCACCTATGGAGAAATTAAAAAATTTATTAATTTGAATATAGTTTAATTATGTAATTTCACTTTGGGCTATTTTTACATTTGCCAGGATTTGTTTTGTTAAAGCCTTGACACGAGTTTGACTTTGTGGTCGAATTTTTCTATCGGTTTATGAACCTATCATCATTAAATTGTTTATTTCAAAACTTGCAATATTTATAGCCCCGACGGTGATGAAATATAAGATCGAAAGCTCGGAAATAAACAATTAAGGGGTTATTTTTGACCGAAACCCTGAAACTTGCTTACATCTTTCTAACCTTTACAGTCGATTGACAAATTCAAATAATTAAATAAGGTGTAAATATAAAAACCACAATAATTTAATTTGTGAAAGAGCATCCACAGTGTAAACTATAATTAAAATAAATAAATAAACAATAAATGTGTCTAATTGAAACACTAAACTTGCTATTATAAATTAGACTTAACTTAGTAATTTACGATCAAGATCCTTTATATACACATTTATATATCCTTAAACATCTCAATTTTAAGCATAAACAAGAAAAAACATATAGCTTGAGAGATAGCAAAAATAAATAAATTGTCTCTATTCATTAACCCTTAAATGATTAAAAGAGAAAGAAAGTAATATTTAAAGAAAGAAACAAAGAAGCCGGCAATTATTTCAATTATAAGCCTCGTTTGCCAAGTTTCCGGGGCCGGAAATCCAACGATCTGATAGATTCTTTGTTTTCACGTTCTCTGTTTTCTTGCAGGCCCGGACATTGAGTTCACGTTTGATATTATAGCTATGGAGCGTGACCACATCATGTCTGTGCCGATATCTGAAAAATATAAATCCTTAGGAAAGGGTAAAAAAATTGAAACTTGGCATAGAGATGAAGTTTATTCAATACATTGATGAATCAACTTTCAGTTCATTAGTTCCCTCCTTTTGATAGCTTCTCATATTATGACATTTCGATTTTCTACATTTTTGAAGTTCTGAAGTTGTCAGAACCTATTTTGTGCGGGTCTGTTTATCATTTTTATAAGAAAATTCTCAAATTTTTAGCATCGAATCAATGATGTATTAAATATTTATTCACGAAATTTGAAGATGATCGTCTGCTCCATTACCGAGAAATAAATTATTGAAAATTGTCCTTTTAACATGGAAGTAAATGGACCGAGCTTTTAAAAGGGCTATAACTTCTATACAAATTGTACCATTTTAATAAATTTATACTGATCAATAATTCAACCTTTATGAATCGAATGACATATTTTTCAATAGATTTGACAGTCTAGTTAATTAGTTATTCATGAATGTAAAAATAAAAAGTTATTTGCAGCCAACAGAATATAACAAAAGCAATAGTTTAGAATTCCAAGTCTATTTCTTGAAATCGTTTTTGTGTTAAATAAATGTTTTTATAATGAGAAAAAAATTATCTCAATATTCTTTTGATTAATATTATCAAAACAAAGATTTTTATTAATTTTCTTCCAGAACTTAAGTGACTTGATTTAAATTTTTCATTAAATTGAAGGGTTGGTTTTGTCACAAATATAATAAAACAATAATTTTAATAACTATTAGAATTATTTAATTGATAACTATACAGTTTCGGTCACCACTGGTCGACCATCCTCAGTAGTTCTAAAAATTGAAATGAAACATTTATTTACATTTTTTCTTTTTATAGAGAATTATATAACACAAATTTTTTTTACAATAATTTGAAATCATACATACATCTCGTTCAAGAAACGTTTTTATAAATTGTTGCTATATATATATATATGTGTGTGATTGTAATGAATTGTGTGATCTATCTATATTGAAGATTTAAGAATGAATGTTTCATGTGAAATGACAAATTCCGGTTCTTGAACGAGATGTATGTATGATTTCAAATTATTGTAAAAAAATTTTGTGTTATATAATTCTCTATAAAAAGAAAAAATGTAAATAAATGTTTCATTTCAATTTTTAGAACTACTGAGGATGGTCGACCAGTGGTGACCGAAACTGTATAGTTATCAATTAAATAATTCTAATAGTTATTAAAATTATTGTTTTATTATATTTGTGACAAAACCAACCCTTCAATTTAATGAAAAAAGATTTTTATTCGAAATTAACCTCGTTGTTAACAAAATTGTTATTAAAAATAAAATTAGTAGACAGACGTTGTCACTCTGCAGAAATACAAAATTTTTTTTGAAGATCAACCAGATAGATAAGTTGTCCCGAACTCCCTTAAAAAAGTTCACTTGCCAATGCTAGTAGACTTTGTAAGAATTATCACAACAACCTGAGATGTTATGGATAATCATCATTTTTACACGTCAGTTTACAGGAAGGTATTCTTTCTTGTGTAATCAACACAAGTACCAAAATGTAATCAGGCATAGGCTGTTCTTCAATCTCACATAAGTAACACGCCAAACTCAACCAAATTTTGCATACACAATCAGTGGTACCCCAGAAGTCTAAAAATGCAAAATCTAACCGCCCAAAATTGGGGGGGGGGGGTAAAAATTAAAATTCTAGGCCGTTTGAGCAATCTCAACCAAATTTTGTATACATAATCAGTGGGACCCCAGAAATCTAAAAATGCAAAAACTAACCGCGCGAAATGGGGGGGGGGGGGGTGCATGGTCAAAAA